>CAVLGL010000159.1:29990000-30590000 GCA_963668995.1 Parnassius mnemosyne
GCGCTAGCCCCGCCGCCCGGCGTCGCTCGGCATCTCACTCACTCGCGCCGCAGCCGCGCGAATAAATCGCACGCTGCGCTCGTGTGTGCGGGGAAATGCGTTTACTGTATTAGTATTGGGCACAGGGGTCGATGACACCTTCACCAATTTTCCTAAGACTTACGAAATTAAGCATATTTTTTGTTTCATTTCTTTTAGTAATTTTGGGGTATTTTCCCTGACATTTAATGCCACACCTATATATGAAAAATAATACAAGTACATGCATTTAACAAAATTTCTTGTAAATAATCAGTTAAGATAAAAAACATCTAGGTTTTTCATACCAGAAATTTTGGTAGGTACTATAATGTCATTCACACAATATAAATCAAACTGTGTTGTAAGGAACCACAGATTTTATTTGAAAATGCCTCAGTTGTCGAGGCGACTAGCATAATTTATGTAATTTATACACATTGACACATTTGGGATAATTATTTGTAGTTGACATGAATTTCCGCGATTTAAGCTCTCAGCTCACAGAGCCGCAGTCAAACACTGTTAGTATTACCGAGTTGTTACATTTATTATAGTATAATTGGCAATATACAACATCCTTTGTGGAAAGTAATTGCTTTACATGTTTTCGGTTTATTACAGTAAGGAATTATACGAATAAATTCTAAATAAAAAGCCAATACAATGCTAAAAATAAATTATATTATGGTAACGCTTTAAAAAGGTCTACAAGAATAGACAGTTTTGAGCGTAGGTGGCTGCTTTATAGAATAAGCATTATTGATCTTACTTGTGCAATATATGGCGTAGGGCCTGTCTATATCTGTGGAAGTAGTGCCCGCAGTGCAAACTCTATTTCCCCCTCTTGGGTAGGTTTCAATACTCATTCATGCCTTTTTCCTGCTCTGTCTGGGAGTCGGTTCGTAGTTCGCTCCCTCTCGTGATGTTCCCATGTTGACGTCTCTACATACGCGCATGCACTAGACCTAGCCCAATGCAGCGAATTTTGTGTAGGGTCGTTGTCCTTTCCTGCCTATATCCATCCAAAGTTTCCTGGTCCATGCTATTGTCCCGATGAAATAATTAAATATTCACGTTAAATTACACTTTGCATATGTAAGATAACATCGTATTTTTATTGGTACAAATATTTAATTACCCTAAAAACAGAATTTTTATTTCTACGTAATAAATATTGAAAGCAAGAGAACTTAATAGTTTTTGTTGTCAGAATAATTAGCTATTCAACGTATCTGAACAATAACGGTCCTTACAATTATTGCGGATGCCAGAAGACAATGAGGTGCTAAAAAACATTATTTGCGCAAATTGCATTTTTTGCTCAAAATAAAATTTGTAAGGGCCTTTTTAACAAGAAAGGCAACAAGATAACAATAACAGAGAAAACGTGCAAAAGGTCCCAGCAATAATTTTAACAAAACATAATGAGTACGAATAAAAAAGTTGCCTTGACTTTTTGCTCAGTTACTAGAATTTCCAAGATGTGGCTCCGAAATAATGTTGTAGCAGTAAATGTAATAGTGCTCTATGGACACATTCTATATTTTTTCTCGGGAATAAAGGTGTGTGCATCTTTTTATTACGCTTGGTTAATACTTTTACAGAATACACTTTTTTCGTGTCGTTTGTTTTGTTTTGATTTTAAAATCTGGTTTTGGATATTGTAAATAAAGGAAAGAAAACATAAGTTTAATATTAAATTAAAAATAAATGTTATGTTTGTTTAGGACACCGTTAATTTTGAGCCGAATAAAAGTTATTAGCAGTCTTCGTAAGCAGATAAATAAATCGAGTGCATAGAGGTGTGAAGTACTAGTCTAGAATGTGGATAGGGTCAAAAGCCGCGCAGTATGTCAGCGTTTAGTATTCCGTGAGCCCGGGGCCCGGCCGGCTAACGGGAATTCTCGCCCGTCTACACCGGCCTTTACTTTCATCGATCGAACAAACCACGACGGTTTACTTTCCTTTGTTAGTTTCGACTTCGAAAATGTTATGCTCTATTTTTAATGACATGTCAGAAGTAAAAAAAAAAACAATATTATGTGTGAAGTTGTACTTGTACTGAAGTTAAGACTACGTATTTTCGACCGACTTCAAAAAAAGAGGAGGTTCTCAATTAGACTGTATTTTTTATCTGTGTTACTTCAGAACTTTTTTCTAGGTGGACTGATTTTGATGATTTTTTTTATTTGAAAGATGGTGCTTCTCATATGGTCTCATATAAATTTGGTGAAGATCTTAGCAGTAGTTTTTGAGTTATCCTCAATAATGCGTATTTAATTGGCTTCGACTACCTTGATGATGTTCTCATTTTATTTATTTACCGACTTCAAAAAGGAGCCGGTACTAAATTCGACTGTATGTTTTTTATGTGTGTTAACTCATAACTTTTTACTGGGTGAACCGATTTCGATAATTCTTTTTTATTTGAAAGCTAGTGCTTCCCATGTAGCCTCATATAAATTTGATCAAGGTCTGATCAGTAATTTTTGAGTTATTCTTAATAATTTGTATTGAAGTCGGTTGTACAATATTTCTAATTTTACCACTTGTTGAATAAATTGACTTACCTATTAATACTTTATAATAAAACTCGCAATCATTTATTTGTCAACTATTCTGTTATAGTGTTAGTTTGAAGATAAATACTTAAGATTTATGTATTATTATCATGCATTATTACTGCATAACATAAAAACCACAGCGACATTGAAACTAAACAGTTGTGTATAGCTATGAAAAAAAAAACCGAAAGGAACAAGTGTTTGGTTAGCCCGCAGGTAGAAGCTCAAAGGCGAACTACAACGGAGCTTTGTAAGACGTACCGTTAAATGCATTTGAGCAGTTTTTAATCAAATGGACGAGAAATATGATCGATCGATTGAAATAGCTATTGTATTGAGTTTTGGGCGCAGTGCCTAAAAACGTCTCGTAAATATTTCTGAATCTCACTTTATTTTACCGTATTTTATCATCTAAACTTGAGTCGTTTTATGATAGTTTAATTTTATATGTTATTTAAAGTATAAAGTAAAGTACAGTTCTATATTTCATAAAATTATTTCTTAAAATTATACCACATAGTCCGTCGCACTGCTCCAGTGTGTATTGGCAGACTTCACATTTCCTCGAAATATTTTGTTCCTCTGGCGTGCAAGTTTCCTCACAAATGTTTCCTTCACTATCGAGCACGTGGTAAATCAGCACTTAAAATTGCAATTATTACTAACTGTAAGGAGAACAATAGTCTCTATTTATGAGATTCTTGCTGCTTCTTCTTACAAGATCTCCCGCAGTTGAACCGATGTTCTTGACTTTTAAAAAGTGCTTTGTAAAGGGAAATCTTGAATAAAAATATTTTTACTTTTTTTTAATTACTGTTGCAATTTCTAGAGTTTTTCGGTTTGGTTGGATTCGTTTGTTGAGCTATTCATCGAAGTCAGACATACTTGATAGGACATTATGTGTCATAAGTACATGCTTACTCGTCAATACATAAAACATAATCCATCCTGTCCATGCTCATTTTAAAGGCAAGGCTTCAGTTTTGCGCGTTCGGCGGGGCGTGTGGCGTGGCGACGCACTCTAACACATTAGCATGTGTTTGTCATGCAAACCGACCACCCAGCCCCTCTACAGACTCATTACTGTGACCTTAGGATTTAGCCAAAACTTGAAGCTTCGCGCAATATTTAGCAGTCACAGAACAGGAGACTTTAATAGAAAAGTCTGTTTTTCCGAACCGAATACCGAAAGAGCCTTATCCTCAGACTTCAGACACGGAAGACACCACTAGAGTGGAACATATACCATATTCTCGGGAAAGAATTTCCTCTGCTGTCCAGTTGCTTAAAAACATAGTTCATTGTGTCTTTATAGTAAATAAAAATACGTTACCAACACCGTAAACAAATATGAAAATTTAACTATATTCTTTTTTGCAAAATAATAACATGATTTATAATTTTTATAAAAGAACTACACTTCAACCGTTCGATTTTCTTATTCCTAGCTTACCTGATTTCCTTAAAATTTTTCGCTATTTAATACTAGTTGATCCGGCAGATGTTGTTCTGTCGTTTACGGTAGGTGGCGTTATGAGTTTCACTCCAAATTTATTCCAAAGCTACGGACTTTTGACAGTGTAATTATAACACTTCTTAAGAACGTGACCATAGCGTCACCTATAGGATCCAAATTTTGTGATATTCCATTTTGGCCCTTAATTAACATATTATATTGAGAATATGAGTTATTTTGGTCTATGTAAATAAAGTTTTTAAGAATTTGGCTACGGTACCATCTATCGGTTCCTAGAATGTATGAACCATCGTCTCGACTAAGGAAATACCAATTATGTGTGAAATATGAACTCATTCAGTTATGTCGTTCAGAAGCTACCGGATCACTAACAGACGCATCAACGATTAATTTAATATCTAGGTATAAAGATAAAGACATAATATATCGTTTTCTCTAGTTATCAATATAATTCGAATGATAATGGTAGTGAGTAATGTACCAAGTGGTCGGCCTTCGTTTATTCCCGGGAGTTCGTCTAGGTCTGCCGACAAGTAGTATTGTTTTCTTCTGTTATGTTTTGGTTATTTGGTATATGAGTCTTCCGACAACACACTTGTAACATTCTTTGTTTGAAGTTGGCTGCAGGTGTCTATGGACAAATCGATTTATCATCAAATGGACTGCTGGCACGATTGTCATTGTAATGCTATATAAAATACATAGTTTATTCAAATTATATCTTAGTTACGTCCTACATTAAAGACCACAATGTGTTTTACTTTAGATCACATAACATGTAGCAGGTAGATTCAGCCTTTGCTATTGTATAATATATAAACACCGTTAAAGATACGTTCCATTCGATGCATATGGGTGCGACTACCGTTAGGTTGAATACTTATAAAAAATTAAAGATGTGAGGGTGAAATCAGAGCCTAACAAGTCGGGCATGCTTTATTATAATTCGTTATATGCTCTCCTATAAAATTTTCAATTAGGGAAGGCTTTTTTCTCGTCATGGCCTATTTTGTGAATTTACGTATGTAATATACTGTGTCGCTTATTTGACTAAATATAAAAGATATCTAAGTTATATGGGATGGATTGTAAAAAAATATTATTAATGAGATTCACATATTGTATATGGATGTAAATAATTTCAATTAAGCTGCTAACATGACGATTCTCATTATAAATAAAGATCATTGCAATTAAAACGACTTGACATTCCGATGCAGTTTTACATGAACACTCTATATTAATATCATGATATTAAATATTTATAAATTCTTGAAAAAATATACTTCATCAAATTTAATGGAAACCTAAAAAGCTCTTCATCTTGCAGTTACACGTCAAACGAAACTGGTTCGAAGTAGATATTTTTATTTATTTACAAGATACGTAAGATAATAACATTACACATAAGCACATACATAATCTTTATCATACTCGTAATTAAAGCCTACGCCCGGAACATAGGCCTCCCCCAAATACGCACACATCTATCTAAAAATGGATTTATGGCATGATGACAAATTTTAGATTCGAAAAATTGAAGTCAAGAAGTTAAAACATGAAAAATTTAAATATAAATTTTATATATAACTACATAAGAAGGCCTCTATATATAAAAACGTAATGTTAAAAAGTGAGTTCGGTAACCATTAACTGGTGGCTGTCCGCTGCCACCGGAAAGCCTACGGCATACAGACTATAATATATTCAATGAATCAAATGTATGTGGAACACTTCACCGTGACATCAATCGTTTTATGATGCTCACTCATTGTACTTCCTGCTGAATTTATTGTAGACCAAAATTATTATTCATACATTGTCATAATAGAAATAAAAATAACCGTTGGTTTTTACGAAATCATCTTCTTCTATTATTTTTTTTTATTTCGTAAAAAGACTAGTTTTATAAAGCTCATATATATTGTATAATGTACATTACCATTTCTAAAAGATGCCATACTAAAAATGAATGACAATAATTACTTATATGTAATGCTGAATAAGTGTATATCTAAATAACATAAAGCTAACGAAGCATGATAATAGGCATTACATAAGAGGTGCGTGCTCGCCCCGGGCACGACACAAGGTACCGTTGCTCGAACAGGTTCCACGCATCAACCCACCCCCCGCGCCACGCGTGCTCGTTGTTAACCAAGCATTTACTTTCTACCCATCAAGGATCTTCCTGGCACTCCCACGTAAGTCCCAGTGCAAGTGACGGTATAATGTTTATTAAGCATTTAGTTGAGACACACACATTTTTGTATGGTTTATTTATATCATAAACATGGTATATGCTTATTAAAATAATTCAAAGATAGAAACTGATGTGTATACGTGAAACAATGCGATATCACATCATTTGAAAGAAATAAGGTTGATTTGATTGATATCGTGTTTGACTAAACTCCATTAAACAATTTAGCGTGTTTATATATTGTAAACGGATTTATTAAATACGTTTACAGTTAACAATTATGTTCTATAAAGATTGTTTAAATCTGAAGGCTATTCCAGATTTTTATATTATTCATGCCTCTTTGACAAGGAAGGAAGGTTTATTTAATAAGTTTTATTTGCCGACTAAATAAGAATATGTATATGCACACTTGCGTCATAAGCGTTCGAGCCCAAATTTTAAATGTATGAATTTGTTTAAAATGTGCAAGAATAAGTCAGCTTTATGGTCAGCGGTGTAAAAACAAAAATCGCATAAGCGAAAGCGGACAGTAGCCGGGCCGGTTGCGCTCACCGCGGTTCAATGACCGAATTTTCACGGGTTTGTCAGCTCGTTGTTATATCATTCGCGTAGTCAGTGTCATTGCCGAAACCGTGGCTGTCTGATATAGTAATTTGCATCTTTTGTACATTTGTACTAAGTTCACTTTTGTTTGCAATATCACTGCTTTTTTTGGTAATGCGTCCCATGTTCAAGTCTATTTTATGCTAGCTGTTCCCCGCAAATTCACCCGCGTGTTAATTGCGGTTTTAATTTTATTGCGCGGAATCATAATTCTTTTCTTTTTCTAAAATAAAAGTAGCCTAAGTTACTTCTTGTAACAACAGCTATCTCCCAGTAAAAATCTCGTCAAAATCGGTCCAGCCGTTTCAGAGATTAGCCGGAACAAACAGACAGACAGACAGACAAAAACTTTAAAATTGTGTTTTTGTTATTAGTACCGTATATACTTTCATATGCATTTAGTAAAAAGCTGTAATTTTGACATTACAAACAGACACTTCAATTTTATTTATTTGTATAGATAACTCGAAGAACCGACAACCAATGGGGAAGAAATGTACACAAGTGGCAGCCTCGTACCAACCCCTACTAAATGGAGTGAAGACCTGGTAAGACATGCAGGAAGTCGATGGATGCAGTTGACTCAGGACCGTGCTTTGTGAGGGGGAGGCCTATGTTCAGCAGTGGACTTGTGAAGGGCTGTAATAATGATAATGATGATTGCAGCTGTAATAATTTACATGAATCCATCTGAGTTTTTATGCCATTCATTTCCATCACCTAAAGCATTTTACATTTTACTGACATTAAATTACTGAATTATTGAAAATATTAATAATTAATTATAATAATCTTAATTAGTATATTAAAGTTGTTCTTATATACAATATTCATACACTTTATTCAAATTTTTGTTTTCTTTTAAAATTACATTAAATTAAACATAACATATTACTTATGAAATACTTTCCAAATAAGTAATTGTACAATAATTGTATAAAACAAAATAATAATAAAATTGCAGTAATTGTATAAAGCAAGACTGCTGTTTTGTTTCAAAGTTGCGATTCCATCACATTATGTTATGAATGTGGGGTTACGTAAGCTCAGTGTAGGTAGATCACGTGGGCAAAATATTCGCCTTGAAATTGAACTCGAAAAGTTCAAGGTTTGGTTTTTGCAGAGTGCGACGGACCAACAACAATAGCTGAAATTGAGTGCGTGTGTGCATATATCATATTAATTTATACATACATGTGACACTACAATGTGCTCATTTACTATGTAGTTATAGTTCTGAAAATTTAGCTAAATACCGTACTGCATCCGAGTTGGTGCCAAAGCAGAAAATTACTGTTTTAATAGCATTGCTTTTGTTATACTAATTTAATGTTAAATAATAGTAATCAGTGGTTAATTTAAAAAAAAAAGTTATGAAGTTATTGCCGCCAAAACTTTAAACTGGCTACTGAACTTTAATGCAGCGGTGGATGATTATCCTCTCAAAATAAGAGGATATCTTTGGCCTGTAGGCATAATTTTATAAACTGTTGCCTCACCTGAAGATGTTATTAATAAGCGAAACTTAAATATATTACTAACAATATTTAAAATATTATTTTTGATAAGATTGAACTGGAATAAAATATATAAAAAGGGTTTTAGAATGAAGTTATTTTCAGCATTTAAAATTTATATGAATTGTTGTTAAAAGATATATTTTTATCTACAAAAATTAATAATTGGCTAACAAATAAATACATATTATGTGAGATAAGTATAATTAGTAACTATAGTTAGTAAATATTTGTATGGTTTTATTTATTACATACGTAAATTAAACTTTGACGCGCGTTGATGTCTTTTATTAAACGAAGAGCGTTTAGTAAAGCTCGGAGAAAAAATATATAAAAAATAATTTAATTAAATACGTACCAAAATCAGCATAGTAATCCAGTAAAATGATTGTTGAAAAAATCCAGATCAAGAGGAAAATCCACAGGAAGTGTTTTGTTTATCACTTAATAACTTAACTAAATCACCGCACAAAACCGTCACTTAAATATTAGTAAAATAATGATAAAAATATTAAAAATAATAAGTCTTCTATGAGATCTTCGTTGCTTTCAGTCTAAAACACTGTCGGTGTTGGGCTAGAGGGTCATGATGACGGAGCGTGCATCGAGACGGCGTAGCGTGCCGTTGGCTCCGGATAACTGATAAAATGTAGCTCGGTTCATGGTCGGAGACGTCCTTCCTGCGATCGCTTACTCGCCCGCGCCCGCGCCCGCGCCGACCTCTTCCGCACTGCGGGTGAATGAACTGCTGCGCAAGAGCGGGACGAACAGCGACTCTACCAATGCCATGGTCGCCTGACGTCTACTTTTTACTATTTCTATCTAGGCAAGGTGATCTAGTGCGGAATATAAATTATGATAAATAATAATGCGATTAAAGTGGATGATTGAAAATGTTTTTTTTATTTAAAATTTTAAAAAGTATAGTTCTTTATGAAATAGAGACTTTAATAGATTTTAACAATAAACCATTTAAGGCTTTCATTCTTTCATAGTAACATAACAATCTTATTATTTTATCACAGCACACAGACCACTTATACTGAGATATTATCACTATTAAATTTCGGGAGTAGTCAATAATTGTTAAATATAAAACTTGAATTTCGGCAATAGGGAGAAAAAACGACCTACACTGCACAAATAAACAGAAATATGTTATATCTGTATGACATAAAAAAGGCGGAAGTTAGAGATGAATGATTGTGTCAACATCAATGGACAGGCTGAAGTAAAAGACATAAATTTTAGGTTCAAAAGTACCTAACGTCGTGTATAGAAGAAAACAGCATCTCATTGTGGCGTACATATATCATCTTAGAATTATTCCAGAAAAATGTAATGATATCTAATAGAGGGCTCATATAGACAGAGATCAGCATATATAATAAAGCTGGACATAAACCTCCTCTGATTTCTGAGAGGATTATGGAGTAATAAGAACGCCGATCTGCTCCAGCGTGTGTTGGCCGGCTTCGAACGAATCTAAAAGTTATATATCTGACATGCAAGAAACTTCATGATGTTTTCCTTTACCGCCGAGCGTGTGGTAAATCAGTACTTAAATTTGAATTGAACAGTTTCGTTGATGCCGGCGGGTATCGACCCCGGGTTGCTCGCGTACTGTGAAATTTACAGCGAGCGCTTAGCCAACGAAATAGTGTTGCCAACTCGATGTGGGCGAAATCGAGTTTATAAAAGTGGCTAGATTAGTCTAAAAAAGTCTAAAAATTAAAATAACGCTAAATTGGTGGCTTCTTTTTCTTAATATAACTGATTAAGTGTAGATTATTTAGTAGTCGTGAAAAACCAAGAAAGAAATATGCTTATTAAATTAAGTATATTACATGTCAAATTCTCTCCACTTCATGGGTTGACTAGTAAAGATTGCCTCAAGGTATAAAGTCCACCCTTTGTATTCTTTTATATTAAGGAATGCAATAGAGTATAAATAAATAAATTAAAATAATTATTGAATTACACGCAATTTTTACGCTGGAACTCGACTTCAACCTAAGGTTTTTGCATATCGCACAAATGAGTTGGTTATACAGCACTTTGTCAAAGGATATAGGATCTTTATTTTATTTTCTATAGTCACCCATTAACGGGACGGATTGGGTGATGCATTACGTTGCCTCTACATTCCAACTTTTATCGCCACGAAGTTATCTTCTCACTTTATCACTACTTTGTCTCACGATACGAGATGTCTGACATTGCATTAAATTACACAAGGTTAAAACAAATCCTCCCTAAAACAGAAAAGGCTTATGTCCAGCTATTGAATCTCACGGGCTAATGATAGTGATATTTAAAAACGTCCTATTGAGTCGTGATCGTGTTCCTAAAAATTAAATAATGAAAAACAATCCAGAACATTGAGTGTCATTTTAATAATCATCATCATCATTACAGCCTTTCATAAGTCCACTGCTGAACATAGGCCTCCCCCAAGGAATGCCACAAAGCACGGTCCTGAGCCACCTGCATCCATCGACTTCCTGCATGTCTTACCAGGTCGTCACTCCATCTCACTGCCCAGCCGAGTGGAATCCGTCGATTGACCTCTCGGTCGAAGTTGGACTTACCTAGTCGGACTATTTGTCCCAGGTAAACATACTCGTCAACAACTTCGAGCTTAGTGCTCCCAACTACTACCGGCATAGGTGTGACATGGACATTGAACATGATCTTTGTTTTGTACATGTTCATGTTAAGACCTATCCGTTGGGAGACACTATTGAGGTCATTGAACATGATACTTAGATCCTCCAGCGATTCTGCCATAAGGACTATATCGTCGGCAAATCGAAGGTGAGTCATGGACTCGCCATTGATGTTAATACGTATCCTTTCCAGTCCGGAAGCTTGAAAACGTCTTCCAATGCAGCGGTGAAGAGTTTCGGGGATATAACGTCACCCTGTCTTACACCTTTCTGCAATTGGATAGGTTTCGTACTCTGGTTCTGTACTCGGATAGCCATCGTAGCCCTACTGTACAAACACTTCAGCACTTCGATATACCGACAGTTAACTTGGCACAGCTGAAGGGACTGCAGCACCGCCCAAATATAATAATAGTGAGATATAATTTCAGTAATTGTTATCGTCAACTAAGGAATCCTTTTGAGTGATAAGTATTAGCATTTAACGTGGGTGAAATTTCTGGAGCTGTGAACATCATTCTACAGGTACTTGATAGGTCAAATGTTAAGTCTGGCTGTATATTGCAAATCCTTTCAATATGTGATCTCACATCAAAAAGACGTTTGTTGATGGATCATAGTTGTTACTGGGACTAATATATTGGGAATGGACTCACTATTGGAACAACTTCATAGACAACATATATAATGATTAATTGCAAAAACCATACTGGCTTCCAACTAACTTTTATCTGTTTGCCAACAAAATGAAATGCCATTAATATTACAACGTGTCGTTCGACGTCTGACGCCGGTGTTAAGCTTATGAAATATATTTTTAATGCCTGGGAGAATTCACAAGATGCCTTAAGTATTTTCTGTGACCTTTCCAAGGCTTTCGATTGTGTTCATCATGATACATTAATCAGGAAACTACAACATTACGGTGTAAAAAATTTGGCGCTTAGACGTATTACTTCATATTTAAGTAACAGAACTCAAAAAGTCGTCATCAATGGTAAATGTTCCTCCGAATCAGTAGAATCAATGGGCGTTCCTCAGGGCTCGATTCTTGGCCCATTCCTGTTCTTAATCTATATTAATGTATTATACCTTATCTTGTAGGGGACAATCACGATATAGTATTATTTGCTGACGATACCTCTTTAATTTTCAAACTGAAACGGCAGTCAATTAAATATGACGATTTAAATAATGCTCTATCGAAACTAGTACATTAGTTTAACGCCAACAATTTGCCTTTAAACGGCAATAAGACAAAATGTATTTAATATATTATTCAATTTACAATACCTAATGTAAAACATTCGAAAACCAATGTGCTCTTAAATGGGGAGGAGTTGAGTCTGTGGATACCACTGTTTTTCTTGGTATTACTATTGACGCGAAACTTCAGTGGGGCCCCCATATATCTAAATTAGCAAGCAGACTTAGTTCTGTAAGAAAGATTAGAAGTCTCACAGATGTTGAGACAGCTAGGTTAGTGTATTTTAGTTACTTTCATAGCGTAATGTCTTATGGAATTTTGCTATGGGGTAATGCAACTGATATTGAAGCTATATTTGTTTTGCAAAAGAGAGCCGTACGGGCGATTTATAATCTAAATTGTAAAGAGTCCCTCAGAAAAAAATTTAAAGAAATAAACATATTAACTTTGGCATCGCAATATATTTATGAAAATATAATGTATGTACATAAAAACGTAAATAGCTTTAATAAGAATAAGGATGTTTCATACCCTAAACACTAGGAACAAACATAAGCTTGTAATGCCAGTTACTAGACTCCACAGAATCAGTAATTCATTTATGGGGCAATGTATACGCTTTTACAACAAAATCCCAGAACATGTTTGTCAATAAACAAGTTTAAAAGTTTTATTAAAGAAAAACTGTACAAAAAGGTTTATTATAATATCAAGGAATACATGAATGAAAATAACCCCTGGGAACAAGGTGATCGCCACCATGCTGGTTCTATGAAAATTCATTTAAAATTGTATAAACAAAATTATTGTTAAGTGAAATTGTTTAAAAAAAAAAGTCCCGCTGGGTTTCTTGCTGGTACTTCCCAGGACAGAGGTATTTTCCGAACCAGTGGTAAATAAAATAATGACTTTCAATAAGTATTATGTAATAATCCATATTGAATAAAAATTATTCTATTCTATTCTATTCTATTCTTTATCAAATGTAAGGCAGGTAGATTAAATAGCACAATCAAATACTTGAAATAGTGGATTACACATTTTTCTATAGTATGACCGTCTACACTGTGGACTGCATATAGATGCTTTGTAAAAAATAATTCCACTGTGTATGCATTTAAAAAAAAATAATCACGTAGATAGATACAGCATGATTTAAGCTATTTTCACAGTGTTAAGTCATATTGATTATTGTTGTGTTGCTGGTGAGCTGATATTGAAATTATATTTCAATTAAAGAAAACAGCTATTTGTGTTATATATTATAGTAAAAAGGGTTTTATTTAGAGATGTTATTAAACAAATTTATTCCTTAATTTCTGCCTTATATTTAATAAGAGGTAATATTATATAGGTAAAATTTGTTTTAATGTCTGTGACAAAATGAATGATATCAATAATTTTAACACGTGTAATAAATTCAAACTTGATGTACCAGATTTCATAAAATTGGCACCTAATTTTTCAGTAGATGTTATAACGATATAAATGCAACACACATAACAACATAAATCATTACAAAACATTTATTTTTACGGCTAATTTAGGGCGTATATAAATGTAAGGTTTTAGAAGACAGACAGAGGGAAATAAGGCAATGTATGGATAGCAGAATCTTTCTAATAACAACCAGGCAATTATGGAAAATATCCCCCATATGTCGCAATCTATGAGGGCTATGTTTAGTAGTGGACCTTCGATAAGCTGTAACGAATTTATGAGGATGAAATGATATGAAAAATGCATGAACATGATACGCATGTTCAAAGGAGTAATTTGCATATTTAGATAGAGCATATTTATATTTTGTAAGCTTAAATTGTAACTATAATAATAATATATAAAATTTAATTTGGGTTTCTTCTATCAACATCTTCCGCAGAAGGGACTTGTTGAAACGATGACGTACTTTCGTTAAATTTCAAAAAGTGTTCTGTCAAGGCTTATTTTAAATAATAATATTTAGACATTAACTTTGATTAAAAGTAGTTTGATTTTTTGGCTAGATTTAATTTTTGCTTTGTGTTTACATAGTGATTGTAAGTAGCCCCGTGTAATGGAGCGCCAATAATAACCCCCTACCCCATATCTTCCCGTGGGTGCCATAAGAGGCGACAAATGGCAACTGAGGTTGGAGATAGGCATGATGATGCATCTTTCTGATAACAGCAAAAAATAATAAAAAAACTGCGGTTGCGTGGCAACTACGACAATACACGTGACAAGAGTTACAAAAGGACTGCCTCGAGTCCCATGTGGCCCCGCTATTCCTAGCTACGGTGGCGACCATAGTAACAGCAGGACAGGAGGTGCTAAGAATCTCCGGTGGAGCTTCGGTTGCCACCTAAGATGACTCGACCTGGCTATATATAATGCAAGCATTCTGAAGACTGACGAGAAAATCCTGGAGCTAGAAGAGATAGACAAGCTGCGCTGGGATATTATAGGATTAGCTGAGGTCTGAAGAGAGGGGTAGGACACGGTGATCCTTGAATCCTTAACCTTGTTATATCACCGGGAGGACGACCATCTGTTCCAAGGAGGCATCGGATTTATCGTCCAAAAGTCTCTCGTTAAGAAGGTTGAAAAGATTGAGAGTGTGTCGACGAGGGTTGCGTACCTTATACTCAGAATCACCAAACGGTATTTGCTGAAAGTCATACAGCCTTACGCACCAATCAGGTACATCCCTGATCAGTGGTGGAGGAAATGTATGAGAATATCTCTAGCTCGAATAGCCATGCATTCCTCTTCTAAAACCCAATGTACGGTGTTAATAAGAGGCTTCATTGCAAAATTAGGTACAAGAGAAAACAGTGAGCTGAAAATAGGGAATTCCGGGATAGGACAATGGAACCCAAGTGATCAGCAATTGGCCGACTACGAGGCGAAAGAAGGACTCTTTATGATGAACTCTTTCTTCCAGAAGCGGCCCCACAGGAAGAGGATCTGGTCGAGCCCCGACGGTTCGCCAAACACTAAGATTTACTTTATTATGACGACTAGACGGCAACTGTTTAGTGATGTCTCAGTGATCGCGAGGGGGATAACCGGCAGCGATCACCGAATGGTGAGAGGCACACTGAATCTAAACGTTAAGTTGGGGAGGTCAAGTCAAATGAAGTCAACGCTCCTTCCCCCTACTGCTCTATTTCAAAGTCCCGAAAACTTTCAGCTCGAGCTACAAAGTCGTTTTCAGTGCCTAGAAGATTGCAATGCAGTGGACGATATGCATAACAAGCTCGTGGAAACTGTACATGCGGTCGGAGCTAAGTTTTGTAAGACCCGCCGCAGAAGAACACAAAATCTCTTCGATTACATTCTTAATCTCATCGCTGAATCATACATAGACGGGAGATTGAGAAGTTCTATGGGCAGCTGTACCCGTCATCGTTGGGGCACGGGCGTGAGTAACGATCCAAGAGTAAGTTTTATTTGACACTATTCCGATGATATTACGGACATAAGTCTGAGTGAGATTAGAATGGCTCTCCAGTACTCTTTTTTTTTCTTTTTTTTTTATAGAATAAGGGTGACAAACGAGCACACAGTCCACCTGATGGTAAGTGGTTGCTGCGGCCCATAGACATCTACATCTATCTTCTATTACAAATCAAAATGTAGATGCGTTGTCACCCGTGAGGACTAAGATAGAATGCCTCATTTCCAGTAAAAAGGGCCTCCGGCCACCTGCACTCACCAAGCGAAACGCAGAGGTGAACCTCTACTTCACGCTGGTTTTCTATGAGGTCGTGGTACCACCCCGGTTCGAGTCGGCCCATCCGTGCGACAGCAAAAGCTGCCGAGTGGCTCTACCACTGTTAAAAACGGCACCTTGAAAACGGCAAGTCCCCTGGTGAGGATGAAATTACAGCGGAGCTTCTTAAAGCGTAAAGAACCAGAGTACGAAACCTATCCAACTGCAGAGAGGTGTAAGACAGTGTGACGTTATATCCCCGAAACTCTTCACCGCTGCATTGGAAGACGTTATCAAGCTTCTGGACTGGAAACGATACTGTATTAATATCAACGGTGAGAACTCACCTTCGATTTGCCTACGATATAGTCCTTATGGCAGAATCGCTGGAGGACATAAGCACTATGCTCAATGACCTTAATAGTGCTTCCCAACGGATAGGTCTTTAGATGAACATGGACAAAACAAAGATCATGTATAGCGTCCATGTCACACCTATGCCGGTAGTTGTTGGGAGCACTAAGCTCGAATTTGTTGACGAGAATGTTTACCTAGGACAAATAATTCGACTAGGTAAATCAGACTTCGACCGAGAGGATTCAACTTCAATCGACGGATTCAACTCGGCTTGGCACCTTTCAGGAAATTACGAGGCGAGGGGCTATGGTCGGGGTTTCTCTGCGTAATAGACTTAAAAACGAGGATATCCGCAGTAGAATCAGAGTAACCGACATAGCCCAAAGGATTAGTATGCTGAAGTGGCAATGGGCCGGCCATATAGCTCGAAAAACCGACAAACGATGGGAAAAAAGGTTCCTGAGTGGTAAACTCGTACCAGTAGGCTAAGTGTAGGGCGTTAACCCACTAGATGGAGTGACGATCTGGTGAGACGTGCAGGAAGTTAGTGGATGCGGGTGGCTCAGGACCGTGCTTGGTGTCGTTCCTTGGAGGAGGCCTATGTTCAGCAGTAGACTTGTGAATGGCTGTACTGATGATGATGATGCTTACATCATCACTTATAGTTCGCCTACTTATATTTCACTAACTACTTATAGTTCAATTTAGAAAAGACCATGTTCGCGCTGGGTAACTTGCAGGATAATGTTAGGTGTCTGTCTATAGGTTACTGCATCCGTGCATCAATTATTTCTATAAAAGTTGTGTTAAATTTTATAAATGCACTTAATTTATTAAAATATGACTTGAATTGTCAATTTGATTTCTTTTTGAAAATAACAGTGTCCGTGTTCAAAAGGCGAGTCAAAGAGCACTTCTTTCTTTGTCGTCCCAATGATTATATATATAATATATTATTATATTTATATATGTTATATATATATATATATATATATATATATATATATATATATATATATATATATATATATATATATGTGTGTGTGTGTATGCGTGTATATGTATTTATAGTGGTATTTAGTTATATGTATGTTTACATGGATATGTTTTTATTATCTTTACTTTATGTTAAGTATATTAATAATATAAAATTTTATTATGAGAGTGCACACCAGATCAGCTTCTCTTTTAATTTGTCCAGTATCAGGCCTGCTGGAAGAAATTTCAATATGAAATAAGCAGTGCCTTTGTACAAAATATCTTCTTTTTTTCTTCATTGTAACATTATTTTGTGTGTACATAAATTGTTAAATAAATAAATTTCTTATTTATCAATTTCAAGGCAGATGGTACTGTTCGTAGATAAACGGTTAACTGTATGTAAGTTGTTGCAGTTAATATGCACACAAAAACAGCCTTTCCTACGATACGATCATTAAGATACACGTTTTAAAAGGTTTTACAGTTAAAACCTTAACATAAATGTGACAGAATCGAACAATAACAAAAGATATATTATATAATGTAAATCGCTGACTTAAATCGTGGGCCTTGATCAGAGATTTGTTTACCTGCCGAACCCTGATGTTTTTTTGCTTACAAAGGGTGGCCATTATGCTTTGTTGTAAAAAAGCCTCTGTATAACGGTACCGCAGCCACACAAACACACGTTGCAGTGACAAAAACACAATGACACAGTAACTATTGCATTTCCTGTGAAGAAAATGTGCGTCGTTGTTTTGAGATTCGATAACGGCACTAAATTATTTCGCTTTTTCGTAACATATTTTGCACAATTATTGTTTGTTACATTATTTCCATTTAGCCCATTTATTCATTAATTTTGGAAACGAAGTCTTTTAAATTTAACAGACCTATAGAACTTATAAATTTGTATTTCGTTACATCTATTCCATTACAGCCATTCACAAGTACACTACTGAACTTAATCATCATCGAAGTAATGCTACAAAATACGGTCCTGAGCCACTTGCATCCATCTTCCTGTATGTATTCGTCACTCCATCTAGAGTCGGGGCCGCTCAACACTTCACTTGCTGGTAACGAGATTGCAACTCGCGAAACTTTCTTTCTCATCAGTTGTTGCTTCTTCGAGCTTAATGGCCGGCCCATAGTCATTTCAGATCACTGATTCAGCTATGTCGCTTACCCTGGTTCTACTGCGGATATACCTGCTACCTACAAATAGCTCTTTCTACTAGTACCTACTACTAAATTACCTTGAGCTACCTCATACGATTAGCATTGAAAGATCACGTCTCAGATCCATATACCATCACTAGTACTGAGCGTTGGTTTAATACTATTGTTATCAGATCTTTATGAATATGTGACACTAGCGATCCGCCCCGGCTTCGCACGGTTGATTTACGGATCTCGATACCAATGCCACCTACCGGCTCTAATTGTGAATTTAAACCATTCTCTAATCAACTTAATCACACACACATTAATTCTAAGAAAATAGAAGTAAGATCGTCATAATACGTTTTATACATATTATAATTGGTGTTTTTTTAGAGGTTTGGTTTTGAAACTGGCAATACTGTTTTAGTGACTATGAATTTGAGAGTAGACATTTGATTTGTAGTCAATACATTTTACCATTTCACCATTAATGAAATAACCACAAGATAACCCTTACAAATTGTGAATATTTGTTTTTAGAATCATGGTTCAGTTCGTCACCTTTCGTGCGATACGTTCATTTTACTGTCGACGTAATCGTCCATTCGAGTTATTTGATTGGAAAACCATGAATAGTTTTCGATCCACGCACACTAGTGAATAATAGGCATCTACATAGACACCGTAAAGTGTGCACAGCAGAATTTATTGCTGCACTGACCGCAGTGTTAAGGAAAATCCGAATAAGTCGATTCGCCATTGAGCGCATCAGTTGGAGCCGTGTCCGTCCACGTTGTTGAAGATTTTGCGATATGATCCTTTTTTTCAACGCAAGAATAAATCATTCGTTTCGAAATTGATATATATATATATATATATATATATATATATATAGATTTAGTTTATAATGATTTAGTACGACGTAAAACTACTCCTGACAATATGTTCACAGTATAGACGACTGTTCGTCTATACTGTGTAAAACACGCCTATAGTGTCTGTACACTATAGGCGTGTTTTGTTCGTTTGAAACAAAGCACACTTTTAAACCACATGTACCTACTCTCTTTTTATTTATAAAGCCTGTATGAAATATTCTAATTTTACTATATAGATATAAAATACGGAGACATATTATGTTTCCATTAATGGGCTCCAAATCATTTAAAATTTATTTAGCTGATAATATAGTAAATATATGTAGTTTCGATGAATTGTGACTGTGTCATATATACCTAGTCTTATAACATAAGTATAAAATTGGGAATATGTGGTTTAGAATCATTTAAGTGGAGGCATTTTTCTATTTTCTTTTACAGGAGAGGGGGCAAACGAGCATGCGGCTCACCTGATGGTAAGTGACTACCGCCGCCCATGAACAACTGCAACACTAGGGGAACCAGGAGAATTGCAGATGCGTTGCCGGCCTTTTAAAAAGGAGTAGGCTCTTTTTTTGAAGTAATTATTCTTACGCAATTTATTATTTGTAACTTTTTGAAGAAACGACGGAGAAATAATTGTTAATAGATTTTTAACCGTTTACATATTTCATCATTATCGATACAGATGAATTATTACATAAGCTTTTCATTCGACTAATAAACACCAAATTAATTCGTTTTTTCATAACCATAGCTTTTCTTCAGTTGTCTTGGCCGACTATTATCTAGTTTGATGTGCCGTAGGTACAATATATGCAGCTTAACACAAGCGTAACGGACAGAACTCCCTAGAACTCCATATATTACTAATACATACTTGAAACAGAACTCTTTACCATCATCAAATGCATTAGGTCTGTGTTTTAATACGGACGACTAGTTACAATTATTTGCTTCTGAACTTTTATCTTCCGGATTTTATTTTTTAACCTTAAACTTTTTTATTCTATTATCCGATTAAGTGTTAAGTTTGAGACGTTATCTTCAAAGCTCTAAACTGAACTATCATAAATTCCTGACTTACGAATTCCTTAGCGATGAAGTAGGCGCAAAAATTATACGAAAACATTGTATTAGAGTACGTCATTGTCGTTTGTTACTGCAGCCAAAATCGGCTTGAAGAAAACATTTATCATAGTTCTAGACTAATCTCGGGCATAAGTTTGAAATTAGGTTTTATACACTTTATAAGTTTAAAATAAATAATTCTTAAGGATTAGAATAGTCGTGTATTAACATTCACACAAAATCTGGCGGTGTTACAGTACAATACAATACATTATAACACAGAATTAAGATAAATCCGGCAAAGTGAATTTAGAAATTAACGCAGCTTTAGTTTAGTCTCAGTGAAAATTATGTCATAAAATGAATCCTTTGGTTTAAATATAGATGTACATTAAAATATTAGAGGTTTAAATGTGCGGGTTGTTGAAATGCTCCGAAAAAGATTATCCGGCTTTACAAGTAAAATGAAATCCCAAAAACAGTGCGGTAAAGATTTTATAGAGTTGTTAGGAAGTCTGGTGGGAGAACCCGCACGATGCTATAATTTATTGGACTATTTACTCCTACTTTCGCAAAAAGGGATAATAATATAAAAGAATTTTACTACGTAGTAGCTAAGACAGTAAAAGAAAGCAGCACGGTTATTGTTCTTTTTCGGGTGTTTAAGATATTTCTTCCAAGTTGAGTTTTGCATATATTAACACAGATTTATGATCAAGGTAGGGTGACGTGTTTGAAAAGGTAAATGTAAACGTAAAGGTAATTTTTCTAACTGCCCATAAGAATGAATTTACTTCACAATAAATATAGTTTTACTCTTCGTTTACTACCCGTCTGCCTAAAGGAGGGTTTAGTTTTGGGTTATATAAGTATAACATGTTTCTTGCTTGCTTTTTTTGTGACCTCCTGTAGCCTTGATGGATTTTTAAGTACGAGGCTTTGAATGATAGATATTTTTTTCCGGTAGAAATACCAATATACGACTACCTCGAAAAACAATGTAACACTTGATTTAAAGGAATTTTAATCAACGTGGTATGTATAATATTTACATAGTAATATTTGCTTTTTAATCATAAATCTGTAAAAAATATTGATCATCGCTTTTAATTGACTAATTATAAATACAGCACCATAATCATTACAGCCCTTCACAAGTCCACTGCTGAACATAGGCCTCTCCCACAAGGAATGCAACTTCTGATAAATACGTTACGTTACGAGTTTATAAATTTTTATCCCGGATGTTAAAAGCATAAAAGGATACTTCTTAATAATTTCGTTATATAATTCAAATACGTATAAGTTTGAGTGTTACCTCTTTTTATAGCCTTGTAAGGAATATTCCATTTTCTTATTCTTTCGGACAATAAAAATGAAGCCGAAGATGGTGTTTCGATCAATTATTTGGAAAATAAAACAAAAAGTCGAACATCCAAACTAGTCAGTTGGAGTCTCCCCTCCACAGGCAGGACGCGATCAGCGATTTGGGAGCATCGTCCTCGACCTTGAAAGTAGATGAACTTACGTAACCGCCGCCGCCCGAGGGCAGGGAGCCTCGTCCACCAAAATCACTCCTAAAGTTTTTGCACTGTTCAAATTATTATATCAACGGATCGTGTAGAAAAACACTCGCCATTATGTTTAAGGAATAGATGTTGGAATGCTCAAGGTGATTGTTTTTATTGTTTCTTCATACATCGTTGTAAATGTATTATTAAACTTTGCTTATAAAATATCCTACAAGTTTAAATTGTCCTGTCGTAACCGTGTAATTGTGAATTTGTAAACTTTGTAAAAATTTGTTTTTAAAATAATCTAATATTTTTAAAATAAATTTAAATTTGATTTAAATTTTTCACGTCATTATCACATCACGTATTTTATCATTTTCTCAAAAACTCTAAGGTAACTGCAAGTAATAAGGCATTGCTAAGAGAAAATCGAAAATAAAACCAGAAATATCTAATTTGGTCTACAGATTTTAATAAAAATCATTAGTCTAGTACAGTTTCTATAAATTATGAACGAATAATTGTAAAATTTTCCATAAAGAAAAACAAAATTAAACATTTCTAAAAACCTTGTCAGTAGGCCTTATTTTACTATGGTAGGATAGTAAGGCCTACTGCTTTAGAGAACTTAAATAATCAATTTATACGTAATATAATTAATATTTGTTATAAATAATCACATGAGTGCAGCAATTAAGACTTAAGATTCTAAAAATATTTAAATTGCTTCGCCTAACAGTACTTAAATTAATTAGTATATTGATGAAGAAACTGACAAACAAACTCACTCCTCGTGATTATTATTAGTGCGTCGGTTGTGTCTCGAGTTGAGTTGAGTGTTAGGTTGGGTTGAGAATTGGGTTTATTTTTGGGTTGCGTGTCCTCTCAACCAAATTTCTGTTACAGAGGCCAGTCTCAAGGGAGACTAGCCCATCAACACAGTACAGAAGTATAGTATGAGAATGTATGCGCAAGCACAGGTGCACTATCCATACCCTCACAATCATCAAATCGCAATCCGACACGATCCGAGAGAGCTTAGGCGCAGGACCAATCATTTACACATAATTTAATAACTTCTAATGTCAAAGCCTTAATTCTTCGACATACTTTGTCTTTGCACTGTTTGGACAGCTGAAACCAGGCCTTTTTCTGATTGCGGCATTAGTTTAATAATAAAAGCGCACGATTTATTTGCATTTATAACATCTTAAAAGTGATATAAAATTCATTACAAAGAAACTACACAAGAAAAAGGAGTATAATAAGGCCTATAGTGAAATTTAGTGGGCCTTAATAACCACCGACCAAGTATCTAGGAAAAAACAAATTAAAAAAAAAAATTACCACGATACTTACTCAAATCTTTAAAACCAACAAAGCATTTATTCATAAAGATAAAGATTACGATTTTAGATAACTAAATGTAACATTACAAAACATGTTACATATAACATATTACAAAACGTACAAGACCCCCTTTTACTGGAAACGAGGCATTCCATCTTAGTTCTCACGGGTGACAACGTATCTGAATTTTGATTCGTAATCGAAGATAGACGTAGATGTCTATGGGCCACAGCAACCACTTACCATCAGGTGGATTGTGTGCTCGTTTGTCACCCTTATCCTATAAAAAAAATCATGCCTACGATTTATTTGGAGTGATTTTTATTATTGGTGCACTGCGGTCGTATCTTATGATAGATAATGAAATTCTGGTGGCATAACGCGGTGTAGCACGTGTCTGCAAACTTGTAGAGACATTATCGTGCAATAGGGGTCTGTTATTGTCTACTTAAGCGAGTGCGGTTATTATAAATACGCTTTTTGTTACTTAGGCCTTATTAGCCGAAAGGCCTTATATAATAATCTATATTTTTAAATAGATTATTATGGAAAGTGCCTACGCGCAGGTACCTTATATAATAATCTATATAAAAACTAAATATAATATATTGTTTATATATATAAATCATATTACGTCTGATACAATAACTTTATGATTTATTTGCATTGACAAATTCCTTCAACTATTAGGATAAAAAAATGCACACATTGAAGTACAATTAAATTAGCAACACAACTTTGTAAGTCCATAAAAGTTAAAATGCCTTCTGAATCTTACTATTTTTTTGAAAAAAAAAATAATACTATAGATTATATTACAATTTGAAGAATTGTTTGAAAACTTTAACAATGAGGTGATTTTAATTTGAGTTGAATTGTCATACAAAAATTGTAAACTAAGTTTAAGGCCTTAACAGTGGTTGAAATGCCTAAATCTAGGATATTTAAGTAAAAAAATCTCAATAACTGTTCATTTAATCCACAAAGAAAAAATACACGGTAACAGAAGAAGATTTGGTAAATGTTTTTAATTTAACAAAATTGTATTTTTGTCAACTCCTTATTAGAAAAAAAATCCCCAAAGAGTACCTATCTTTGTCTATTTTGCAAAATTTCTCCAAAACGGCACAAGCTTTTTAAATAGTTCTTACACTAAAAAAAAGTTCTTAAAAATATTAATATTTTTAATTGAGAGTTTTATTTTTATTACCCGTTTTATAAGAGAATATATCATTTTTCCCTGAAATTCAATATATTTACGCGAGCGCGCATGCTCCGTCGCCATGTAAGCTCTGTCACAGTCCGTTTTCGGACATCGTCGAGGGTGGACCGCACGTCGGTGTTGGAGCGACTTTGTTCAAATATATATTAGTTTTTTAAAAGTTTATACTCAATTATAAATATTTTTATGACTAGAAATACTTAATTTAGTTAATATCTGTACACTGGTAACTGTAAATATTATTTTCTAAATAAATAAATTTTTAAAGTGCCCAAAGAAGAAGAAATTTTTGCGGCGACGTTGATTAGTGAAATTGAAAAATGCATTTTTATATAATTTAGATGTGGAACGACGAACATGGTCTCGTTACTTAGATTGCGATAGTTTTTAATACCTATGTAATTTTATTGTTGTATATTTTTATTAATTAGTTGGTAATGAATTTTATAATTATGTATTACAATAAAACGCTGTTTTTATAAGTATGACTTTATAAAATATTATTGGGGGAAAGAAATAAAGATACAGATACTTACATTTAGGTACACTGTTATCAAATTAAATCAAACAATTTAAATGAATAAAAGAATGGTGCTTACTTAAGTATAAATAACTATATAAAGACATTCTTGGGTTTATGGTTTTTTTTGTTAGACAAACTATCATCTAAAAAATGTAAAAATTTTAAATTGGAGAGCGGTTTCTCTTCGTGATAAAGTTAGAAATGAAGGTATTTGCATTAGAACCAGAGTAACTGACATAGCTCAACGGAATATTACAGTGAAATGGCAATGGGCTAGCTATATAACTTGGAAAACATATAAAAAATAGGAAGAAAGGTCCTCGAGTGGCAACCTCGTACAGGTAAGCGAATTAGTACTCAACCTTTATTCCTCTTCACGTATTCTCATACGCTTTTCTTCACACACACACACGCACACGCGCGCAAGCACGCACACACACACACACACACACACAAATAGGTCGCAAATAATACTTACCTAGTACTATTAGGCAAGAGTGAATAGGTTTTTGTAAAGTCAGTGCAATCCACCATCTTAGACTACATAACCACTTACCGATGGCATTGTAGTTGCTTTACTACTTGCTGGGTAAAAATAGTAAAAAAAAATTTACCCTGTGAAAGTTTGCATTTAGATATAATTTTTCTAACCAACCGTAAAAATATGATGAGAATATGTATATAAGTATAAAGGTTGCCTCACACGGAACAGTAATAATATAATATTATATATTCCATTATCTCTGAAATCCGAGGTACGTTCATATTAAGAGGCTGAATAGAGCAACATTGAAATGCATGGGGATGGTTTTGTAATTTCACGTCATTATCGAAAAAAAATTGTACGTATTTCAGGTGGCGGTTTGCAAAACACTATTCCACAAAAATTAACTCAATAGAAAATAATTGCAAAGTTTCTTCTAAAAATACTTAAATTTTCAACGTCAATTTTTTTTACGTGGTAGAGCCATGCTACAGCTATATTTATTAGGTATAGTTGTAGCACGAATGGGTCGGCTCGACCGGGGAAGGGCCACGCTCTCACGGAATAACATGTAAAATAGCAGTTTAACCCTGCTGTGTTTCGTATGGTGAGTGTAGAGAACCGGAGGACCTTTTTACTGGAAACGAGGCATTACATCTTAGTCCTCACGGGTGACAACGTATCTACATTTTGATACGTAATCGAGAATAAATGTAGATGTGTATGGGCCGTAGCAACCACTTACCATCAGGTGGACTGTGTGCTCGTTTGTCACCCTTATTCTATTTAAAAAAAAACTTTCTGAGATTTCAGTAAAATAATGTTAAGTATTGCAAGCACTCGTACAATTATGTCTCATGTTAATAAAGCTATTGGGCTATTTTGATTTGTAATAAACTGATTTTACTTTATAGGTTAAATAATTTATTTACCTTTCTATATCAAGAACCGTTTTTCTGTCACTCCTATTGAATTTGACAGTGCTTGCTGAAATTTAGCATCTTTAGATGGATCAGAATCGCCCGCTGATCCGGCTGTTAGATATTGCAAAAATAATCGAAAATATTTATTTTTACTTTCATGCCGAAGACTACCTTGTTTTATTTTATTACGATCAAATAATATTTATTAGGTTATAAACCAAGTATTTTTGTAAAGGTTTTGTATGTAAATGTAAATGTTTTCATTATTTTGTTATTCTATTGTTTACAGTTATTATCACGTCTTAGCTTTACACCAAGAATTACATTAGAAATTCTTATGGGATGCGATGTAACGCGCATACATTATTTTTATCAAGAACTATAATATATATATATATATATATATATATATATATATATATATATATATATATATGTATATATATATATATATTTTTTATTATATTTGTTTTTTTTTATAATATATATATTTGTTTTATTTACCAGCAGAGTTTCAACAAAATCTTAAAAAAGTTCAATGAATTAAAAAAAATGCTAATAATTATATAATTTCAAGTCAGTGTTTTACATTTAAAGATCAGTTATAAAGAGCCAATGTTATTATTTTCATTTTGATTAATTTAATTCGAGACTAAAATAAATGTGAAAGGGCTTTTATCTGCAATAATAATTTTCATCAAAAATAACATAGACTTATGAAAGTCATATACATGGTCAATCATACTGAAGATTATCAATTTCACTACAAAATATTTAAAAGACTATTTCCAGTATAATGACCCGAATATCATCATTAATGTTTGACTGGCACACTTAAAAGTTTTATCACATGGCTAAATGATTGACTTTTATATTATGATAAGGTCTTGCTTTTCTATAAAAAGTTGCAAGAAATTTTAATTCCCGGCCCTATTGATTTGTTTTACTTTTTACTTAATTAGTGAAAAACAAAATGGACTGATCTAAAAGTTTACTTTCTTGTGTAAAAAGTGCTATTTTAAATTTTATGCAAATGATAATTAAAGTTTCTATGTAAATAAGTGTAACATAGCGGAGATTATATTCAATAGTAGCGGCCATCCGTATTTGCAAAGCCAGCATCATTTTCTGTACAGAAACCGGCAAAGTGTTGCTCAAGGCACTATAAACAAAGCAGCTGATAAAATGTTACACTCATAACTGTTAACAAAAACTGTTTTTGCAAATGGTCTTATAGGTAATAATAACTATTCCGCCGTGTTAGGTGCAGGAGCTATTATACGAAGGAGAAGAGGTAAAAATTTGTTTTAGAAATGCGCAATCAATATTGTTTTGTCTGCAATATGGCATAAAATAAAAAATAACTTCAGCCAAAGAGCATAACTGGCATTAAACTCAGGCCCATCAACTGGTATGGAAAAAAATAATTTTACCAGGTTTCAAAAATCAATCAAAATTCAAAAACATAAATATTAAAATCAAAAAATGTATATATGTATGTCTATACATACATATAATGATTTATGGCCGCTTAGTAACTGACGGTGACTCACTATAACATCCTACAGTCACGCCGAAACTAAGAGGAGAGAATCACTGTAGAAAAGGTAATAATTTATTGCGGAAATTTTGTGATTCAAATTAAAAATATAATAAAAATTAAAAAAAATATAAACTTTCCAAGTTAATCTAACTTAGTCTAACTTATTCTTATGCGTATAAAAAAAAACAAATAATAAAATAGTGAGATGGCGTCAGTTTTAAAGAAGATATATAACAAAAATAAACAAAAAAATAAATTTCAATAAAGTTCAGTATTTAATTGATTATATACCGCTGACACTTAATCACGCTTTTCGAAACCGCGCCAGTTGTAAACAATACTTGTGTGAAAAGACCAAATCTTCTTTTCAAATTTCCGCCGAGTTGTAAGTAGAAGGCCAAATAGGTCACGTGTCAATTTTAATTAAATATATTTTATATGAAGTGATCTTGACTACGTTTCATCAATTAACCATTGGTAAAAATTAAAACAGGAATTTTACGATTGTGTTTACAAAAAACATTATTAGTTGAACCTTGCAGCTTGTTCATTATTTTTATTATATATACCTATAAATGTATATATTATTAATAAATAGTTCCCATAATATATTGGATTATTTTTTATTTTGCCCTATCTGCAATGTTCTATGCTCTATAGAAAATGTGGCGTATGACATGACTGACAATCTTTCGAACGTTTTATCTAGGTACAAAGATGTTTTACGTTTTCGTCGCCTCCACATGATATTTTTGTCAGCATAAGGTACCCTTCTACGAGATATCTGAAACGAATATAAATATTGCTACAAAGTAAAGTAATAGGCTATAAAAGTCCCTCTACTGGGCACAGGACTCTTTTTTATTTCTGAGAGGGTTTTAGGGCAAGGAAATGCCCGCCGTGCTTCCCCAATGCGTGTTGACGAAAATTGCAATTACAAATTTCATTCGTGCTGTCGGGGATCAAACCCGGGAAAATTTACAGCGAACGCTTTGACGACATATTTTTAATCCGACACAAATAAATACGATTTAACATATATAATAAAAATTCTTAAGTACTTGAAACTTGAACACTTGATAGCTCGTGATGCCTACCGGACAAAGCTACAGCACCACACCGTGCAATGTAATTGAAGATGCGTAACCGCGACATAATTCTCAGTGATGCGCAAGCATAACAGGCAGTATGTCACTTATATAATTGTCATCTCTGCAGTCTATTAATATTTGCACTTTTATAAGTAATACAGAACGTAGTTTTTAGACGGTGTTGACATCGGCTAAAATCTCTGCGATCGCCGTTTCGTCAAGGTCATTCAGGCTAGTTAAAGCCTTAATATGCATTATTATTAATTTTATTGATTTTACTTAGTAGCACCATGTTATCGTTGAGATGATGTCATAACTAAAACCAAGACTGCACAAAAAGTTATTGTGTAAAGAATCGTGAGACTAGTTTGCCGAGTAGACGAGCGTTGAACTCTTTTGGGTATTGACTGCCGAACCGCGCCAGCGCTTGCTATTAGTCAATTATGTAGCGTTTTAACTACGTTTGAAATATTCGTTAAATTAAATTTTAAAATTGATGTTTCTTGTATAATAAGTCCAGTTGTGGATTTGTTTGTTATTAAAGAAAAGAACTAGCGAACCATCCATTTTATTATGGTACGTGGCTACTGAAGTCCATGTTCATCTTCAACCGAGTTCAAACAATACCCCTAAGAACTAAGATCACTGGTGCTGTTGGCCTCTAAACCGAAGCACGTCAGTTGTTGTACTGTATTTTGTCGGTAAAAATCGGTAAGAGGGCGGCACCAACACAGACGTACTAACGTCCTGGGCAGAAAAGAATATCACCTAGTAAATTTTAAGATTATTGGTCCTTTAAACCCTAAGATGTTTTTAAAGGTATCTTTTTAATACGTCTTTGTTTAAACCATCAAATCTGAACATAGGACGTAGTTGTGTAATTAAAGGATTGTTAATAAAATTTGTGAAGTATAGTGTGAAACTAGATGCAAATTTTGACATAAGGGCATTTGAATTTAAGCTCATCATCATCATCATCATTACAGCCCTTCACAAGTCCACTGCTGAACATAGGCCTCCCCCAAAGAATGCCACAAAGCACGGTCCTGAGCCACCTGCATCCATCGACTTCCTGCATATCTTACCAGGTCGTCACTCCATCTAGTGGGGGGACGCCCTACACTTCGCCTGCCGGTACGAGGCTGCCACTCGAGAACCTTTCTTCCCCATCGGTTGTCGGTTGTAAGACAGGGTGACGTCATATCCCCGAAACTCTTTACCGCTGCATTGGAAGATGTTTTCAAGCTTCTGGACTGGAAAGGATACGGTATCAACATCAATGGCGAGTACATCACTCACCTTCGATTTGCCGACGATATAGTCCTTATGGCAGAATCGCTGGAGGACCTAAGCACTATGCTCAATGACCTCAATAGTGTTTCCCAACGGATAGGTCTTAAGATGAACATGGACAAAACAAAGATCATGTTTAATGTCCATGTCACACCTATGCCGGTAGTTGTTGGGAACACTAAGCTCGAAGTTGTTGACGAGTATGTTTACCTGGGACAAATAGTCCGACTAGGTAAGTCCAACTTCGACCGAGAGGTCAATCGACGGATTCAACTCGGTTGGGCAGCGTTCGGGAAATTACGGCACATCTTCTCGTCAGGTATACCTCAAAACTTGAAAACGAGACTGTACACCCAGTGCGTGTTGCCAGTGATGACATACGGAACTGAGACGTGGTCCTTCACTGCTGGCCGGATGAGGAAGCTCAAGGTCGCTCAGCGAGCTATGGAGAGGGCTATGCTCGGAGTTTCTCTGCGTGATAAACTCAGAAATGAGGATATCCGCAGTAGAACTAGAGTGACCGACATAGCCCAACGGATTAGTAAGCTGAAGTGGCAATGGGCCGGCCATATAGCTCGAAGAACCGAATTTAAGCTCAAAGGAAAATAAATATAAAACCGATTAACTTACTCTTTTAAAAAAAAAAGAACAACATTATTTCTTTTATAACACTGTAACACATACTGTAACATACAACATTGTTGCTTTTATAACACTAAGTAATTAATTGTATAACAGTGTGGCACTTATAATCAATCATTCTTTTAAATTATATTGATATGAAAACATGTTCTGCTTACTTTGCATTCTTATAAACATATACTTTGCATTTTTATGCACATATATTGGACTGTGACACGTTCAAAACTAAAGAAGTTTTGGGTTTTGTGAATTAAAATAAAGTAATGGTCGCAAACAAGCTACAAAGCCGAAAGAACAGACTCGGCTCCATGCTGTGTGGTAGCGGCGTAAAAAATACCACCCCCTACTTTCGCACCATAAGGCAAAACATATACGAAATGGCCCAAAGTTCCCGGCGCCCCTTTAATGGGGCAGGGGTGCCAAGAATCTCCGGGAGGAAAACCGGCGACGAGGTTCGTCACCCGTCACGTCCTGCCTCCCGGAGGGGTGAAAAGTGGATTGCGGAAGCCCGTCTGGCTACGTTGAATGTATGTGGAGCAATGAATGATAAGATGGATGAAGTATGCGATATGATGTGTGATAGAGGAATAGACGTGTTATGTGTAAATGAGACGAAACGGAAGGGAAAGGATGCCACTACACATGGCATGTAGGTATACCGCGTACTGATCTGGTGTAGACGAGACCGAGCGGGCATGGCAGGGATTCGGTATCATCCTTTCAGAAAGAATGGGCCATTGTGTGAAATAGTATGATTTTGTAAGCCCGAGACTGTTATGGATACGAATGAAAGTGGGCTTAAAGTAGTTGTTTGTTCTAGGGGTCTACGCCCCAGACATGTCTAAGCCCACTTATATCCGAGAGCAGTTTTGGGAGTTGGTAAGGATGGTGCTAATAAAATGCAAGGTTAATGAAAATATTGTGATATTAGGAGATTTTAATGGAAGGGTTGGGGTGAAGTGGCTTGGTTATGAAAGGATATTGGGAACGTTTGTGTGATTAAAGTATAAAGGAGAATGGTGAAAGCCTCCTCACCGTATGTGTGGAAAAGAATCTTTTTGTGACGAACACTTTCTTTCGTCATAAAAAGATTCACAATAGATTAAAAAGATAAACATGGGAAAGAGGTGATGATAGAAGCATGATAGATTTCATAATTGTTGATGAAAGAATGAGGAGCGCGGTGGTAGATACAAGGGTTTACCGGAGGTTTAACGTAGGGACGGACCAGTACTTGGTCTTATGCCGAATTAATGGTCTTTTCAAACGTTGGAGGCATCGGACATCTGTGTCTACCACTGCATTACAGCGTGTAAGAACAGAGAGGTTACAAGATGAAGGTGTGAAAGAGAAGTTCAAATGTAGATTGAGAGAAAATATAGGTGGTATGGCTCAATTGTGTATGAATGATTTAGACTTGGAGACTGTGTGGTATATTGTCAAGAAAGATTTGGTGGATGCAGCTACCGAAGTATGTGGTGTAAGTAAGAGAACGAATGAAAGGAAAAATAACACGTTATGGTGGATTGATGAGGTACGGATGGAAGTTGAAGCAAAGAAGAAAGCATGGCTAGATTTACTAGCAACCAGGGCTAGTAATTCTAGCGGTATGAATGATGATATTGAAAGGAAAAAGGCAGTCTTTAGACATCTAAATAAGAGAGTAAAAGAAGTAGTTGAAAGGGAAAAGCAAGAAAGAATGGATAAGAATGATAGAAGAATATCGGATAATTTCCAGGCAAACATTAAAATATTCTGGAAACTCGTAAGAACTGCCAGGGGACATTCAAAACAGCCTAGAATGAATGCTATACGAGACCCGACTGGCTGTATTCTGAATGACGAAATTTTGAGTTTAAGGAGATGGAAGGAATACTTTGAAAGCGTGTTTATGAGTGATAAGACGTTTGAATGAAATGAAATAGATATTCCGAAAGAAGAGGAAATAGATAGAGACATAAGTATAGATGAAATAATGAAAGCAATGAAAATTATGAAAGCAGGTAAGGCAGCCGGATATGATAGAGTATCTCTCGAAATGCTAAGGGCTGGAGAATGAGTGGTGGCAGACCTGCTGTGCACCTTGTTTAATTTATGTTGGGAACTTAAGCGCGTACCGGGAGATTGGTGCAAAGCCGTAATAGTCCCAATATATAAGGGAAAAGGACCACAGCAGGACTGTAAAAACTACCGTGGTATCAGCCTTCTTAGCATTGTGGGAACACTGTGTGATAAGGTACTAATTGAAAGAGTTATGAAAGAAACAGATGGAAAAATTTGGGATGTGCAAGCGGGATTTAGAAAGGGAATGGGATGTACGGATCAGGTCTTTTCCATGCGCATGGTCACGGAGAAGTTTTTGGCCAAAAACCAAAAAGTTTTTTGTACGTTCGTGGACTTGGAAAAGGGTTATGACAGAGTGGACAGGTATGTGTTATGGCAAACACTGAACTCATTTGGGTTGAGCACTGGGTTGATACGGGCACTGAAGTCTCTGTATAGGGACTCTAGTGCTTGTATCAGGATCAACGGGGCCTACTCGGACTGGTTTGGTATCCATAAAGGTGTCAGATAGGGCTGTGTGGCTACCCGTGGCTGTTAATCCTAATTATGGACAATTCTTTGGAAAATTTGAAAATAGAAGAATGCTGGTTAAGAATGGGTGAGCTAACCGTCAAATGCCTTTTGTACGCCGATGATCAAGTCATACTTGCGTCGTCGGCGGCCGCGTTGCAAATGATGGTTACATTAATGAACAGGACATTAAAAGAAAAGGGAATGAAAGGGAACGCAAGTAAGACGAAAGTGATGGTTTTTGAAAGAGAAGAAAGTAAAACGATATGTGAAATAAGAATAGAAGGGGAGTTAGTCGAGCAAATAGATGAGTTTGTGTATTTGGGATGTGTATTTAGCAGGGATGGTAGATATGATAAGGTTATAGAACGACGAGTGAACGCAAGAAATAGAGTGAATGGGACTCTACACCCTATTGTGAGAAGTCAGAATGTGTCCAAAAGGCACGTATGGCAATTCACAATGCTGTGTTAGTCCCTACTTTAATGTATGGTAGTGAAAGTTGGGTGTGGTAGATGAAGCACGAGAGTGGAATAAATGCTGTAGAAATGCGGTCATGAAGGATTATGTTAGGGATAAATCTGAATGACAGAGTGAGAAATTGTGTGATATGAGAAGAGTGTGTTTTGCAAGATGATGTTGTGATCAGTATTAAGAAAGGAATGCTTCGGCGGTTTGTTCATGTAGAAAGAATGAATGAGGAAAGAGTGACAAAACAAATTTATGTTGTAGAGGTGAACGGTAGAGTCGGGAAGGGACGCCCTAGGCGAAAGTTTATCGACCAAATTGGCGATATATTGAAAATGGGCCAAATCAAGAGTACCTTTACCCGACGAGCGTGTATGCGTAGGTATATGGATGTGGAGGAAGCGAGAGAGGTGTGTCAGGATCGTGCCAAATGGAAGTCCATAGTCTCTGCCTACCCCTCTGGGTGACAGGCGTGAGTGTTTATGTTATATGTTATGTAATGGCCGCGTAGTTGTCGAAATTCTAGCGTAATTTATTAAGTTTTTAAGTTTGTATTTTAAGGAAGCTGTGTTTTACTTTCAACTCTCTGTATACATGTATAATCTATGCTTTATGCACTGCACATTGATATACAAAATATAAAATAAATATTCTTGTACTTTGACATACACTCCACAAAAGAAACATTGGAAATCATTCAAAATTCACACCTCATTCAGTTTATCTAACAGTAATTACTTTGTTGGCAACATTTCTAAATTCTCTGCACTGCTGCCTCAATGCCTGTCGGCGAACTTCACATGTCTGCGAAATATTTTTCGAAATGTTTCCTCACGATGTTTTTAACCATGAACTATAAACTATTTATTAAAAGAGAATCATCAAAACTGGTTCACAATTGATGAAGACTTTGCGTTATATACATATAAAGAACATACAGTTAAATTGTCAACCTCGTCTTTTTTTAAAGTCGACTAAAAATAAAACTATTCAAAATGTTGTCGCGTAATGCGTGAAAAATAAGCAGTCTGAAGTTCAGTTAAAATCTATTTAGGGTTACTCATCATAAAAAATCTCAAATATGGAAATACCAAAATATCAACGTACAATACTTAAAGCATAAATACGTTCCTCTATATTTGCTAGTCGTATTAGACCTCTGATTTGGATGACCTTTCCATATTAAACCTCCTTCTTCTACAATTAGTTCTATCTTTTTTCTTTTTTATCGGCCCGTAAAGTCCATTGCTCGACATGGGCTTCTCCCACAGTCGCGATGATTTGTCTTATCGCCACGATACTTCTTGTTATTTTGACTTTCCTATGAGTTATATATATTCACTTTTAAACTTTAACTTTAGTTTTCTTTGATGTAGTGAGAATAATAATGGAGATTTCGTAATCAGTTCAGGTTCCGAAAAATCTTTAGTAAATCAATTAATTTCTATATATAAGAACCAATTGTCCGTTGGTATCGCAAAAACTCGAAAATGGCTGGACCGTTTTCATGAAATTTTTTGTGTGTATTTGAGCGGATGTTTTAGATGGATGTTTTAGATTCACAATTGGAACCTGTAGGTGACGTGCTGTTGTCGAGATCCTGATATCACCCGTGCGAAGCCGGGGCGGATCGCTAGTTATTTATAAAATCGTCACTACTTAGCTAATTTGTACATAGTGTCAATAATTTTCTTGTAAATTATACTATATTTAGGAAAAATCACTATCAAGATCCGATTAATGATTTTAAAGTGATGAATACAGGCTTTTGGCGACGCGATTAATTAGAATATTTTTTTAAATAATTCATATTTATATTAATAATGGTATATGTTAAAAGTAAATATATTCAGTATTAAAGAATAGTTATGTTAAAAGTAAATAGATTCAATATAATGATAAGAATCCCCGCTTGTCACGCGGGAGACCGGGGTTCGATTCCCCGTCTGAAAGCTAATTGCACAAAATTATTTTATAAATTAATTTAGAGTCATGCATAATATAGTAATTAGCTATGTAATACGAATAAAAGAATTGCATTGTATTTTAGTGAAACGTGTTATGTTCTTATGATAAGAGATAAGTTACATAAGGGCTAGATAAGAATAGCCATGTAAAATAAATAATGTTATATAATGAGCTGATCTAGAGACAGCTGTAATTTAGACAGAGATATCACTAGCCTCCTACCGTGGTGCCTAAGCACATGAGTAAAGAAATTGTGAACGTTTCAGCAATGTATGAAAATGTATGTCATAAATGTCAGATGATTATTGTATATATAGTAGATAAGAAATGTGTTAAAAGTGTCTAATTTTATGACTAGAATAACGGAATAATAATAAAATTGTATAAAAAAATTAAAATTGAATTAAAGTTAATACACTTAAATGTTTTATTTGTGAATTAAACGATTGTATTATTTAAGATAGTCATGTTTATTATAAAGATTATTATTTTGAATGTGTGTAATAGATATTTAAGATTTATGACTCTAAAAATAACCTGTAAAATTGTTGAGTTTTGCTAAATATTTTAATATGTTTTTATGCGATATCATTGTTTTGAATATTATTATAATGTGACTTTTTTGTACTTTTGTGAAGTGAAATTATGTAATGATATTCTTTTTGGTAATAAAGATATGGGATTAAATATGAGAATGCGATATTGAAAATCAGTGTTAGATTTTGTCAAAATGACGCGCGGTGCGCCGTTCTCTTTCGCGTATAGCTGTCGGGGTAGGATAGGAAGCTAGGTATTTTGGCATCGTTGAGGATCTCCTAAGTGTGAGTTGTTTGAGGATTAGCAGTGGTCCCAAGCAACCTCCGGTACAACATACTCCGTTAATCGTCAAGTCGCATATTCCGAGAGTCGTCGAGGTCACCGGCCCTTAGGCAGATTCTTAGCACTCAAGCGCGTTCGTGCCCTTGTAGTGTCAGTCGCGTGCGCGAGTGCTCTCAAGCACTTCCCCCAACCCTTTCATAACGAAAGGGGTAGGCAGTGCACCTAAGTGTTGCGGCCACCCATCATCGCTCCCGTCCACCTACCGCATCGCGCGTCACTTGCTGTCAGCCACGTTAGGTAGGGTTTAGACAAGACACGTTAGGTTAGGCCACACATAACAGTGGTAATAAACAAACAGCTGTAACAACTATGACCGGCAAGGGGAAGTGGGAACCCCCCCTCGCGTTAGACAACCCCCGGATCGTCCGGGGATACTGGATAGGCTACTTATGGTTAGGGACCTTTCGAACCCCGAACGCTCAAGGGTCGTAAGCTCCTTTAGCCAAATCCCTACAAGGAAGTCTACATCGCCGCAAAAGGAGCCCGAACCGAGCACCGCGCTCACGCCTACCACGTATGAGTACGTGAGTACACGGGAACCGGTGCCCTAACCGCAGCGGGCGAAGAAGTCGGCCAGGAGGCATACCCCGCCAGAAACCGAAGCATCACGCTTCGAGAAGAGGCAATGCGTCGGCTCTCCCACATCATCATCGCCACCGTCAGCATCATCGAATTTGGACGAAGAGGACTACCAACCAGCGGCTGGATACAGAGTACACAAGTCAAGGAAGCCAGCGCCCCCATCTCACTGGACCGGCGTAGTAACGTGGCCGAGTATGAGCAAGGAGGGGAAGAATCCTACGGATGGGATAGTACGACCTACGCCACACTAGCTCCCTCTGCCGGACGATCATCGTCCGCGCCCATAACCGACCTTTCTGGAATACCATCGGACGACGGATAAAGGCCATCGACGAGCTACGCCCAACTGGCAGTAGCCCCAGCAGTACCTAGAAAGGACGCTGCGGAACCTAAAAAACCAGAAGGGATCGAGAAATCAAGATATCCAGTCATTGTCGCGGAATGCCTCCCGAACTAGACGAAACACTTTGAGGTCCTCAACAAGAAGTTGGGACACCTCCGAATGCTCGCCGCTCGGGAAGGGGGTACGCTTCACCTCCCAAAGCCCGGAAGAATTCCGGGTAATCCAAAGATATATGGTCGAAACTAGTGAAAAAATACTAGCCACATCCTGGTACTGCTACACCCCGGAAAAGGAGAAGCCCACAAAAGTGGGCATCAGGGGGCTGCCAGTTGACACGGATACCTCCGCAGTAGAGGAGGCTATTAGGGCTAAAGGATTCCTCATAAAATATGTAAAGGTATTCCCCCCCCCCCCGCAGGGGTAGATCGGAATTACTTTATTACTTTGCAAATTATTCATATTACTTTCAACAGCTGAATCACTTAAATTTGGAACAACTGAATCAACTATACAAGATCGACGAGCTCCTCTTTATGAGGGGGATCGTCATAGAAGCCTGGCAAGGGAAGACGGGTCCGGCACAATGCCACCGCTGCCAGGCTTTTGGATACGCCTCTTTTAACTGTTTTAGACAGTAAAATGCGTCCGGTGTGTCGGAGATCACATCGCCAGTGAATGCCCTAGGGGTAGGGACGAAGAACCGTCGTGCGCAAATTCCGCAAAAAACCATACAGCCAACGACCACCGATGCCCAATCCTGAGGAGGATTGCACGGAAGCAAGGAATTACACTTCCGGGCTTACTTCCGAAAGCCCGGAAGAGGATTCCAACGAGTCGCCCAAAAGCCTTTGTAATCCAGGAAGACAGGTGGGCAACGATCAGAGGGAAAGGGAGGTAAGCAGCTTCCCCCACCCCCAGACACAGACGTAACCAACAGAAACGGTGGAACCTACACAGACTAGGGCATCCACCGGGGCGACTCTCCTCCTCCCCGCTAACAATGCTATTGAGCGTCGACCTTCGAAGCAAAGGAAGCGGGTGAGGCGGAAGAAGAGCAAGGCACAACCTCCTCCTCAGGCAGTTACCTATACCCCAAACCCCAGTGGTTACAATAGCCTCACAGGTGCAGGTTACCGCCAAAGATGCAAGGACCACTATAGGTAGAGCGCCAGAAAGGGCTCTACCAGAACATAGAGCCCGCTCTACAACTAGAGCGTGCTCTACCGTAAGAAGAGAGACCCAAGCCCAGCCGAGACCAGAGCCATTCAAATCATCAACAAGAACACCATCAGCTAACTTGGAAAGTGCCGACGCCATACTTAGATTGGTAGGCATAGCCATAGAAGTCTGCACACAGGTCCTGGCCGACATTAGAGCCGGGACCGATTCCATTACAGCCATAATGAAAGCTTTGGCGCAGCTACTGGCTCGGCATTACAGAGGCAAGTAACCTGCGCCTTCTCTACTGGAACTCAGATAGAATCCAGCAGAAGATCCATGAACTCCGCACGGTCGCCCAACAACAGGACATCAAGGTGATCTTGCTGCGAGAGACCAAGTTGAAACCATCCACGCATCTAAAGCTGCCCAACTTTCACATCTACAGGCGGGACGTGGTCAATCCTCAAAGGACTGCCTATAGAGGCACGGCGGTTCTAGTGAGGAGAGACATCGTCCATCAAGAAATAGACCTGCCAGAATACCAAACGATGCGCTCTATCGGCATAATTTGTATGGCGGCGGAGGGAGGCGACGGGCGAATAACTAAGGATCTACGCAGCATAGCGCCCGCCAGGGACTCCGTTTCGCTCCTCAGATATCCGGACAGTAATAGAAGGCACAGTACCTACCATAGCCGCGGGGGACCTAAACGCAAAACACCCGGCGTGGGGGTCCAGAGCGATCAACCCGCCGGGTTGTAAACTATACGAAGATGCGGAAAACGACAACTATGACGTTCTAGGTCCCGAAGAGCCAACTCACGTACCTATAGACCACCGAAAACGTCCGGATGTATTGGACATCGTGCTCTCTAGTAACGTCAACTACCCGATAGTGGTAGAGGTGCTGTACGACCTGACTTCGCAGCACCTCCCGATCTTAATCACACTTGGCCCAAAGGCGGTGACTACGCCGCTCAGAGCTTTTAGAACCAAGATTGACTGGAGGCTCTACCATCAACACCTGCAGGAGAGACTTCCAGTTTTTACACCGATCAACTCAGCGGATGACGTAGAGGCTCCTGTAAAAAGAATAACAAAAACGATCAAGGACGCCGTACACGCGGCCTCTACGACCGTACCACTAACGCAGAAGAGAGAAGAGCTGCCGCGGGAGATACGTGCGCAGCTTAATCATAAAAGAACGCTGAGAAAGTTCTAGGTGCGCTCTCGCTGGCCAAGAATAAAGACCAGACCAACCAACTGACTGATGAACTGTCGGTTGCAGTCCGGGCCGACAGAGGAGAGGCCTGGGACAAACTGAACCGGCAGTTAACAAAAACCAGACCCCCGTTTGCCCGCTGACCAACAACGCGTGCGAACGTTGTTACGAGGCCAAAGATAGAGTGGATATCCTAGCAGAGCACTTCGAGGAGCCAATTATGCTGAACCCAGCAAGTGCGGAGTTCATGGAGCTTCATGCCCGGAAGGAGAGCCGCGTACAGGAGCTCCAGTCGACGCCCGCGCCACCGTTTGCAGGAGAGTCATTCATATCCCCCGCCGTACTGCGGAGGACAGTATCCCGTCGTGCCCCGGCGTCTTCCTCGTTTGCACCAACGCAGCACTCCGACAGCTGACCAATAGAGTACTTGTAGGGCTAGGTCGACTCTACAACGTTATACTGCGGACATCCTACTTCCCGGAGGACCAGAAAATCGGCAAAGTGATCGTACTGCCAAAACAAGGGAAGATAGGCATAGAGCAGCCAGTTATAGGCCAATCACGCTGCTACCACACATAGCTAAACTGTTCGAAAGATTGCTGCTGAGAAGCGTCCGCCCGTGCGCTCAACTTTGGGTGGAACAGCACGGATTCAGGAGGGGCTACTCGACAGCAACACCTGACCAGGGCGCTGCACTACCTTGCGGCCGAGTACAACCGCGGCCGCTCATCATTCGGCGTCTTTCTCGACATAGAGAAGGCGTTCGACAGGGTGTGGCACTCTGGATTACTTTAAAAACTAGAAGCACAAACAGGTGTCCCTCCTATGTTGGGGCTAGTAGCGTCATTCCTCTCAGATAGGAAGTACTACGTCTGTGTAGAGGGCGTCGAGTCCGCAACGAGACCAGTAAGAACCGACGTGGCACAGGGCAGCTGTCTGTCACCGATCCTATATGCGGCTTATACCAATGACATCCCAACTCTGGCAGAACACCTGCGCGAATAGGAAGACGATGTAGAGCTGGCGCTATACGCGAACGATAGTGCCTACTTCACATCGTCTAGAAGAGCCCATATAGCCACTGCCAGGATGCAGCGTCTCCGGACCTGCTACCACCATGGCTGAACGAGTGGAGTATGGCCATCAATGTTGGCAAGACGACTGCTCTGCTCATTCACCGCTTCAAGAACCTCCCACCGCCTTTAAAGCTCAGGGGCCAGGAAATCAAGTACGAGAAGGCCATTACCTACCTTGGATGCCGGATCGAAAGGATGCTGCGCATGACTGCGTACGTCGATCTACGCCAGTCCGAAACGCCAGATGTGCGCGGGCGGGGCTCCGTCCCGTCCTGGCATCCAAGCTACCGCTGAAGACTAAGCTAAAACTCTATAAAATGTACATAAGATCCAGATTTACACACGCTGCTCCGGCCTGGTACGCGCTCCTGAGCGATCGACAGAAGCAGCAACTAGAGGTCCAGCAGAACTTATCACTACGTACCATCGTTGGTGCAGGTCACTACGTCCAGAATGATGTCATCGCGGCCAATCTGAAGATGGAGAGTATCGAAGAATTCGTGGCCCAACTAGCGCGCGGCATATTTGACCGCGCCGACAACGGGCCACATAACCACCTGAACAACTTCGCACCACTACATCCTCGGCCCCCGGACGGGCGACCTCTACCAAGAGAGAAGACTCCTCTCTTTAGCGATAAGAGAGTCGAGTAACAACTCTCAATGCCGCAGATAGGCCAACTCCGAATTTTATTGAAACCAACTTACAGCGACCGGGAAATCGAACCCCGCACCGCTGCTACAACTACAAGGCCTTGACGGCTCCTAAGACTGGTGCATAGTGATGCACTGCAAGGAGATCCCGGGTAATGGGGGATGCCCCGAGGCCCGAGACCTGCTGTATGCTAAACAGCACACATGCAGACGATAACGTAGTGGCATCGTTCGGGACCAGCTACCAGTTTCCAATTTTAACTCAAGAAAGAAAGCACTAGGGAAAGTAGTAAACCAGTGAAATTTTCAATGTCGCAAAAGAGGCTTTATGAAGAATAACCGATGTTTCATTTCACAAGATCAATCAGCGTCACACCCAATACCCAAGAAGATACATTCCACTGATGACTGACGTCAAGACCGGGACCATTCCATAGGGACTCGTAATCTTAGTCGTCTAACTTTTCTATTGACGGATTCTGAGTGGCATATCTACTCAAAGATCACGCCCACCTCGTTGTTCCCGAACCTAACGTGGTGTGGTATTAAGATCTGTGAATAGAAGGTCAATAATTAGTTGATCTCTGCTGCAGGACGAGCTATAAGGAGCCGCCTTTCTTTTTCACAGGCATACAACATAAAATTCGTTTTCGTTGTCTGACTGCATTAATTATTAGACACTAACTATTACTAGTTAGTACATATTATTAGTTATGTCATGATTTCTTAACTAGTTAACTAACATTTGTTATAATATAAGATGACCTCCACTTTAACACTAGATTATATGTATAATGAGACCATCGCTGTTGGATTTATAATGATACTTATGTTTCTTTGTTTTAAATATTTTATATATATATTTAATTGTGAATCTGTTTGTGGTCCTTTAAATAAATGAAAAAAAAAACGAACTTATACTTCATAAGTTTAAGTATATATATAAATATGGAAAGCACATGTAAATGAAAAAATACACGAGCATTATTTCTTTCCATTTCTATAGTAATGAAATACACAAATATTGTTCGCAAATTGCTGTTATCATTGACGTTGATAAACGCCCGCATAAGAAAAGGTGCTTGACTTCTGCAATAAACTCAACAACAACAACGATTTGGTTTCAAAGAGTGAGAAATCGTAATACGATTTTGAAGTTTTTGAAAAAATAATTTTAAATATGCGTATATGAAAAATTTTTCTACTGTGATTCAATCAGTTAACTTTACTTTAAATAATGTTATAAAATCAATCAATTATTGCTGCTTCTATTACTTTCCTTCTTCGTTCACCTCTTTCGTTATATTGGAGGATTTGCCAATAAATGCTTATAGGCATTAAGTTTGTTCCTTTTTATGCTTTCATAAAGAGATTGCAATAAAGATTAAAATAAAATGAAATAAATTAATTACACACAAACACATACAATTATAATTTCAATATAGGAAACAGATTTTCATGTTTAGGATTGCCATCCGTTTCAAATTATCGAGTGTCATCAATCCCGAATCCTTTATCCCAAAAACACCCATACTAGTTTTGATTTAAAACTACAAACACAGTACAGTACTAAGAAAACAAATTCAACTTGAAAAGTTTTAGATTAAAAACAAAATAGATTATTATAACATAAAAACAAAAAAAGTTTATAGCAACGAAAGTATTATTAAAGTATAATTGGAATAGTAATAATAATATTTAGCAACTAAAGCATATTTTTAGAGTAATAAGTTTACACGTACACTTATCCCGGCTTTGCCTGGGTAGGATCTATTAATATACCGTAGATAAGATATTTTAAAATAATCATTATTGACCATTTATTTTCCCAATTTTTCGAGTACATAAAAATATTCCAAGTTTAGATAAAATTTAGCCTAGATTACTCCTGGATCTCTATCTGTTCGTGAAGTTTCATCAAGTTTCGTTCAGATGAAGTTTCATTCTGTCAGAGAAACAGACAAAAATTTTACAAATGTTTAGTCATGTCTTAATGGCGTGCAAATAACCCCCTAAGCTCGTTAAATGAGTTATTTTCCACATCAATGTTATTGTATGTTATTAATGTATATGTATATGTATATTATATGTAATTTTATTTTATTTTATATGTATAGATGTAGCAACGTATGTATTGTGGCTAATGTCACGCATGTGTTATCTCGACCGAAGAAGACCCACTCTTGCACAGAATGTATAGTAAAATAGCAGTGTAGTTTTTAATGTGGTGAGCGACGTGAAAAACTGTAAGCACAATTATAGGTTTCATTCATCATTAGGAAACTTTTGTCTTAGCCAAAAGGCCGTGAACCAATGCCACGTAATGCTGTGCACAGTGCAGTTACAGCGTATGAATATCCACTTATTCGTGGGTGTCGTAAGAGGCGACTGAGGTAAACAGAGGGTGAGCAGCAAGATCTTTCTGGTGACAGCACAAAATATTAAAATAACTGTGATTGCCAACCCGTCTGTTACATGTAGCAACTATGGCAAGATTACCTCTGAGGCAATCTATAGGGGTAGGGTAAGGTAATAATCATACATCCATATTATGTTCAGCAGTGGTCTTTTGATAGGTGGTAATGATGAAAAAAAAATGATGACGGTGACAGAATACATATTTAAATTTCATCTTTATTTACTTAATATGAGGAAGGGCAAGGGGAAAATATATTGCTCTGCTGTTATACATTGTTCATCTAAAGGAGCCACAAAACACTATCTTTATTATAAATGATGATTACTCTTCACATATATTAAATACTAGTGACGGATCCCCCTAATAACTATTTAATATCCAAAATAATTTCGGTTATATTTAGAATTATTTCACTAATAACAATAGCCAATGTCCATGCCTTAATTGAATATAAAACAGATGTTAATTAACTAATTATTATAATATCATTGCTATTAGTTTGAAAGAAACCAATATCTTTTTATTTGTCAACATTATAATATAACTAGCTGCTAACCGGCGCGTTGCTGCCGAGAAAGAAATAATTATGGAAACATCGTTTTAATATTGTTTAATTGGGAAACATAATACATTCATTGAAGTTGAATGATATTTTATAAGGTTCAAATAAATTTATCGGCGCGACACGCTCGCCACCTGCTGCAAGTTAATTGTACTATGCCTACAACCTTCGCGGAAGTGCAAGCAATAAGTTGATAAAGTTTTAGCGCAATCTGATGAACGATATGGCAACGCATAAAATACGAACAAACAAAAATTATTTTTTATATAATGTAATAAAATCATACGCATTGATATTAAAAACTTATTTGCCTATAAATATAAGAACGAATTGTAACTTCCACTCTTGGTCGGTAAAATGCCGTCTTGCCTTTTTCGTAGATAAGATAAGGACAATTAACAATCTAATATCTCATTAATATTGCCCGTAACTAAATAATTAAATAATAATATGAATATGGTACCGAGTAGTTGCAGTATAAGAATATATATTACCCCATATCATCCCGTGGGTGTCGTAAAAGGCGACTGAAAGAAACAAATCAGGAGATGGGCAGCAAGCATCGTCTTCCTAATAACGACTAAAAATTAAAAACTGCGGTTGCTAACTATGGCAAATATTCCCCCTATGCTATGAGGCAATCTATCTAAAAAAGTAATTTAATATTGTTTTTGTTTAAATATGGTGCGGAAATGAAAATCAAGTCGTGATTCCACTATCTAAATTCTTTTTGAGATTTTAAATAATCGTTCAATTGTGCTAATTAATATGTAAAGTAAGTATGTATTATTATTATGTAGGCATAAATACTAACATTACTAACATAGCCATTAAGTAAAATTGTTACTAATATGCTTGCACTTAATATGGACTAATTATGTCTGAAATAAGGTATATTACTATTATTATTATAAAGCATAAAAACAGTAATATTTTTGTAGTGATTTTATACGTGTTAATCTATAGACCTTGTCTAATGATCTTTGAATTTTAGTAATTTGATCTAGGACAGCAAGATAAACTTATATCTGAAGCCTCAAAACTGGAGTTTCGAACTGTGGAGTGATTATGTCGGAATCTACCCCCGTGAAAGTATTAGTTTAAATGAATAATTGAAATTTAAATTTCTAATAAAGATATTCGTAGAAACGGACTTCAGAAATTATCTACTAAGGTCACTCCTTCACATCTGCTGAGACTAGGCCAAAAGCTGAGATTACAGTTTTGGAGGCGGCTGCTTTTGCAGCATGCTCTTGTCTCTTGTCGGCCAACTGTCAAAAAAGGAAATATAAAAATGCGCATTTCAGAAATAGGTCATTTCTGAGGTCAATCTTTCTTGGCTTTTAAGCTGAAACTGATAATTCCGGAGGCGGCTGCAGTTGCTTTGTGTCCCTGTCTCTCGTTGCTAAACGGGCATACTAACTCAGATCGGTGAATCGGATTTTATACGTGATAGAGCCATGCTGCAGCTATATTACAAGTATAGTTGTAGCACAAATGGGTCGGCTCGACCGGGGAAGGACCACGCTCTCACAGAATATCAGCGTAAAATAGCAGCTTAACACTACTGTGTTTCGTATGGTGAGTGTAGAGAACCGGAGACCCTTTTTACTGGAAAAGAGGCATTCCATCTTAGTCAGTCAGTTTGCTTCTTTATTGAGGATAGATGTAGATGTCTATGGGTGACAGCAACCACTTAGCATCAGTTGGGCTGTGTGCTCATTTGTCAACCCATCCTATAAAAAAAAATGGAGGACGTTGAATATCTCAGTTTATCCATGAACAAATCGTGCAAAATACACGAGACATCTACAAAATTAGTTTAATTTAATCTGTAGTAATGTAAATAATGCGAAATGAATGGGACTCGTATTATACGTAATTTTTAGAATACAAGTAAAAAAATGACATAGTATATTTCGTCATGAGATAAAATGTCAAAATGGTAGGCAATCAAGCAGTCGCTAGAGCGTTGCTGACGTTATATCGGCGTTTTCGTCTTCTCCTTTATCAACCCTAACTGTTACAGTCCACTGGTGAAAATGGGATTCCCTCACAGCAGCAAAGAATTACCGCAATCACTTGGTAGGCAAATTGGCAGTCGCAGTACCAGATATTTTGCACTCCTCACGCTGTTTCCCGGCACTGGTATGCATATTTCGTATTTGCTTTTCGAAAGATGGTAGTTTAACCACCCTATATTATACAGAAAGGTAATATTTTTGAAGCGTCAGTAGCCTAAGGGCAGGGCCCGCACCCGAGAACTCGAAAGGTCGTGGGTTCGAATCCGCCATTCGAATACTGTCGTGAACCACTTCTAACACAAGCATTTTAAGCTTACCAGAAGTGGTTAAAGGGAATATTAGTAATATTTAAAATATAGTTACTAGTATTTTAAAAAAAAATATTGTTGCTCATCTTTCGGATTCCATGAGACTGCTTTGGCTTTTTTTTCGATAAAACTGAAGTAACAAACGAATTCACAGTTAACCTGGTGGTGAATGGCTACTGATCCATAGATAACTGCGCGCAACTTAAAACAATGAAGCGTACAGGTGCGTTGTCACCTCTGAGGTCTAAGCTGGAATGTCTTACAGACTGTAATTGTGCTGGCTCTCAATACTCTTTAGACGGAAACATTGCAGTGCAAGTACTGATATTTCGCGGCAGAAATAGGTGAGATAGTGGTGCCTTCTCAGATGGACTGCTAGGCAGAAATGTGGTCGCGTCGTCAACACATCGCACTGTTCACCGCCACCGCATGTCGATATTTTCAGATGAGTATAAAGTTTCACTAAGGTGATGTTAATCCCATATCATATACTCGTATGAAACTTGCTATTCCCTATGTCCCCCATTTATAGCTAAGAAAAGTTAAAGTTCGCCCTTGATTAAATACTGACTAGTAAAAAAAAACAGAATGTTATGAAAATGTGGCAAACGGAGTTATTTAATTGTTAACTTTCAAATATAAGAGAAAAAATATTTCATGGAGGGTTTGTATCTCATGACATGCGGGTTGATAAACGTTTTTTTTATTATTGTTATGAATGCATTTTTTTATTATTTCTGATGCCTCTTACGGCACCCACTAGACAACACGGGATTATGGACAAGAGTGAAAAAACCCAACAGATGGTAACTTGTTTTCTTCATATTGGGGAAAGGTTTTCTTAAAATATTTTAGTGCCAAATTCCAACGTATGAGATATGCGTGATATTTACTGAGTCGAAGCTCAGAGGATAATCGTTAGCCTTAAAATTTAATCGTATCCGAGCAAGTCGAGTTCATCAAGTTTTTACGTGTTAAGAGCCAATATGCAGCTAGATTAGTGGTATAGTTGTAGCATAAATGAGTCGGCTTGACCGGAGAAGGACATGCTTTCACACAATACCAGCATCAAATAGCAGCTGCACGCCGCTGTGTTTCGTATGGTGAGTGTAGAGAACCGGTGATCCTTTATACTGGAAACGAGGCATTCCATCTTATTCCTCACGGGTCGCATCTGCATTTTGATTCGTAATCGAGGACAGATGTAGATGTCTATGGGCCACAGTAACCACTTACCATCAGGTGAACTGTGTGCTCGTTTGTCACCCTTATCCTATAAAAAAAGTGTAGTTCGGTCTTCGCTACCACCGATTAAATTGTTTAATGCAATTTTTAAAAGTCGATTAAAGCGGCATGATTTGGGTTGCATCATGGGAGCTGCGTCAGTGTGAGAAATCGTTACCGTAGATTCAGAAAAGTACGATTACATGTATACTGTGGAGTTTTAGTCAGTAGGAGTTCATCAAAATCTTTCTGTCAATGCGATAGACATATAACCATGACAATTTACTTACGTACTAAAATATTACTCTAACGCTGCCAGATAAAGTTTGGATACACTTGTAAAGTTTCCTCTCTGAAAGAGAAATGATGATTTGAGGGATTTTTTTAATAGTGGATTTGTTATGTTGTCTTATTATTAAGTAGGTATTAAATATAGAATATCACAATTTCATACTATAAAGTATAGAAACTAAATTATATTAAACAGCTATTAATTTGCATACACTGATAATTAAGCTCAACCACTTCTCAAAGCTATCAGCTCCGTATGAACTATTTATAGTGCCTCAAATGTATAATTTAACACATAAGTACTTACATTTACCCATAACGCTTAGGTTGGTTTGGTCTTGGGCAATCCGTCAAGGATTACCAAAAACACAGAGCTAAGCATAATAAAACTAGACCCAAAAATTTTGGCACCGTCTGAATTTAACCTTAGAACGTGGACCCGAATTTATTGTGACAACTAGGTTAAGCGATCTTCAAAAATGCTTTATTTGTATTCTAATTACAATGGTGTTTTTGTAATTTTCATCGGCTATAATAAGAAAAAAGAATTTAATTATATATTGGATCTTCTTTGAAATATTTTGATTTAGTATAAAGATTATTTAGTTTGGTGTTATGGCAATAACCGTACATTTATTTTTTTAAAGAATAAGAATGACACACGAGCAGACAGTCCACCTGATGTTAAGTGAATACTGTGGCCTATAGACTTTTACATTTATCCTCAATTAAGAATTAAAATGCAGATGCGTTGTCACCCCTGAGGACTAAGATGGGAAGGCTCGTCTCTAATAAAAAGAGTCTCCGGTTCTCTACACTTACCATACGAATCACAGCAGCATTGAGTTGCTATTTTACAGTGGTATTCTGTGAGAGCGTGGACCTTCCCCGGACGAGCCGCCCCATTCGTGCTTCAAACATAATATAGCTGCAGCATGGCTCTACCACGTAAACATTCAACAGGGCTAACATCAATTGACGAACCGCTTAAATTCGCATTGACATAATGACACTTACATAAATATAATTGCGAGAAACGTCAAACGAGGTGTCGCCTAGTTTTCTATGGCGTTAGAGCGCGTGGTGCGGTGGCGGTGCGGTGTGCGTCGAGTCAAGGTAAGTGTGCCGACGGCCGAATGTGACCTAGTGTAGCTCCCCCACCCTACTGCGTTCTGCACTCGCGAAAGTTCAATGAACCTCCAGCAGAGTTCTTACAGGCATACGAGACTGTTACATTACCGGAAAGCTGCTGCAATCATGTACATACTCAAGTCGGCTAACTCGAATCCGTTGACGTTAGCGTTGCATATAGTGAAGAAAATTACAATTGCCAAAATATTAATCACAAAAGTATTTTTCGATGTACTCACAATTAACACTATGGAAAACATTGTTTAAATTATTATAATTTGATACAACAAAATTTATAATACAATGAGAGTCTGTAAAAAGAATTTAGGTCAGAACCTCTCGTTAGAAACTTGCATTTTAAATATTGTATTTTATTTAGAACCGATTAAAAAGGAAATGATTTATCAAGTTATAATACACACAGTCTGTTGCTATTACGCGGTTTGACAAAGGTGGGTTTTTAATCGTAAGTGCTAGTTTTATATCCATCCTTAGTACTTGTAGAGTGATGACTCGCGTAACAAGCAGAATGAGTAAGAGTTAAGGAAGGGGCTTAAGCCGTGACAGTGGAATTATGTTAATTAAGATTATTATGTCACCGAGTGGCCGCCGAAGTTTCGTGAATCACGCCTGCCTGCGTCTGCGCACACGTATTTGCTTACACCGTTATTACTTTCTACGACGATTGTAGGTTTTTGGATTTTCCTACAGCCCGCTACCATTTCAGGGAACTTGGAATGACACAACAAAACTGTATGCGAACGTGTAAACATATTCACTGCACTTGTGTTAAGTGTTATATTTTAATATGATAATGTAAACACGTTCACGAGCATTTTGTTAAGGTTAGCATGCCTATAAAGTTTCAAATTGTACTACTTTTACAATTCAAATAGTATAATTTATATGTTGTGTTACGGTTAAAACTAGAAGAAGTAGTAAACCTAAGTTTACTCAGTGGGTTGGTAAAAGTCCTAAAAATTTATAAACAATATAAATGTCTGCAGTTTTGCAGAGTTCATCCTTGGATTACTACTTCTTCGGAAATAATCCGTAACTTATATTATATAAACATTTAATGTGTTGCACTGAATAAAATATACCTTCTCTATTTTTGGTTGAGTTCACAAATAAATTTTATGAAGGTAATATTTTGCTTAAAAAGCTTACATATAAAATACTATGTAACGAAAACGACAGTGGAATATAAGTCTCCAAGGTAGTATGCATATAACATAGCTTATAGATAATTTGAAATGAAATTCTAAGTTAAGAAGCTAAGTTCACAAATCTGCCGCATCGCTTTGTTTCAAGCCACTTTTACTTTTACGACCAAGGATCACTTAATTGTTATGCAGTTTGTTAGTTTAATACAATGATGCTTTACGAACCAAAAAGGTTGGCCGTTCGTTTTAAATTTCATACTAGCTCAGCAACTTGATGCATTCCGGTGCCGGCACCCTGAAAACTGTAAATGATAATTTGGCACTCAACGCTGAAAAAGGAACCATGAATGACAATAATTAAGAAGTATATCGTCAACGTCTATATATTATAATATAACGTCTATATATTATAGTCTATATATTAAAAAATAAAGCGCTACCCGTATTGCAAGATAGATGTTTGTGAAGCATACTGTTTTATAACCCTTTCGAAAATGAGGCGGCCTATACTCTGTGCATAAAGCCGCCTCTCATTTTCGAAGTGAGAAGATGTGTGTTGTGAATTATGGCTAATGAACATTAGATAGCGTAGATTTTTTCATAGAATATATGTGTGGTAGAAGTAACCTTTTCCGAAGTAACTTGTAATGCTTTGATAAGGAAGTTTTAATATAGAGGTACAGGATTATATCTACCTACGTGGTGTAATTGAATAAATCAGCTATTATTTTTGTTTATCATTTGAATTATCGTGGGCAGATAAAACTGTCTAAGTTAATAGTGAGTCTGTCAGCAAAAGCGTCGGCGCTGGCGTACGACGTTCGCTGTAACGGCGCGATCGGGGCCGTTGAACGCTGCTGGCCTTATTCCGAACTATCGCAAGCGAGAAAAGCGACGTACTTTCATTGTCACCTCACGATATGTACTAGAGCCACTCGCGTATAACAGTGAGTCTTTATACAATAATTTATTTGCGGCTCTTGATTTATGAATATTCATTAGAGTAAGATTCGGGGAATCTTCCGGAAGCTATTCTTGTTAAAGTTACATTATGACTAAATTCCGGTAAGACTCGGTTTAAACACTAAACCTATCAAGTTTTTAAATCGTGAGTTTGAATCTGCATTCGAATACTACTTCGATTATAGCATTTAGTAGCATTTCCCTTACTACAGCAATCATATAAAATATGGTGATGGATTCTTTATAGTCGCAACTACATGAATGCGCTTAAACCTATTTACGTAATTAAATAGGATGGAAACTTGATATAGTAGAATTTTGATTGTTAAAATAAAATGCATTTTCAGTGAAATTGGTTATTTTTTTAATAGAAGGAAATTGATTATATAATAAAAGTAATTGCTTGGTAAAATGGTTATTAATTCACAATTTTAAAAACAATTAATTCAAAAACTAAACTCAAATATCATTAAGTTAGTTATCTCCGGAAAATATCTGAGTAGCGTGAGGTCAGCTACGGTATATGACTGAAAGAGTTGAACACATAACAATGGCGCAACTATTGCTACGGCGCGGCGCTACGACGACGCTGCCATTGACCCCGCGACCGTGTCAAGTGCATTTCGCTTACAAGCTGAAGCCTTTTTATAAATAAAAAATAAAAAATAGTGCAGCGTTTCGTTACTTTTTATTTAACAATTAATTAGAACACGTTATGAATTTTGCTATTTTAAAAGTGTCAAATTGGGTATTTAATTATTAGTTATTCATGCTAATGTTTCCGGATGATTTTTTATGGTTATTTACTAAAACAATAATTACACACGCTGCTCTCTCGTAGCTTGTTGTTTTTAAAATACAGTGTATCTACTTGTTTTCGAAGTCTACTAGACATCAGAAGATTACATGAATCACAAATTTATTAAAAAAACATAATATTCTTAACTTTGTGACGGGATCTTATGTTTTTAACAAGTAATATAATTAGTATTTTATAAGATATTTAGATTTAGAAATAACATTTGAATTTTTTATATTTTACATTTTTGGCAAAGAATTCCAGAAATTTTTATCTTAATTGATTATTAACAATCTCTATTGCACACACTAGGACAAAAACTCATGGAAAGTAATCATCATGCAAACTTCTATCAAAAATGAAAATCCTTGTAATAATGTAATATTTTCAGATTGTTCTAGAAGTCTTCGTTAACAATTTACTTGCATTATTATATTAAGGCAATAAGTGAATTTAAATAATTATTAATTTTAAATAGTTAGTTTTATATTGTTATGTTTTATATACTTGATTTTTAATAAATAAAATATCGGTACAGTCGATCAGCCAATTTCGTTGCATAACACTTCTAAGTGAATTGAAAAGTAGGTAATTGCATGTGTTATTCACATCACATTAACAGTCATTTAAACCGAATTCTAAAATGGAGGAGGTTCTATTCTCGATGCATATATTTTTTATGTATGTTCGCCGATTTCATGGAAACGGTTGAACCGATTTAAATGATTCTTTTTTATTAAATATGCCATTTGGAAAATTCTGACCCTAAGGGTGGAAGATATTTTATAGTCTTAAATATGGCTTAATGTCATTGAATTTATAACTTCTAATTAACAGATAAAGAAATGATAATAAATTAATGTGGCTAAAGTTTGGTAATTGTAAACGAGGTGGTTAAGGATTTTTGACTTCTATTTCCGTATGTTAGTAATACTAATCTACTATTCTTTATCAGCCCGTAAAAATCCACTGTTCTATGTCATACGCCTATCGTTGTAGGGAGAATATGAGGAGGACCGAACCCCAAGGAACTAAATAGGGTAGTGGATTGTCCTACGCCACCACTATACGGCTTCTCTACTAACTCTAATCTACTATTATTAACTAGCATTCATTAGTTTTTCCAATATTATTTACTTCTTCCGAGGGATGTCGGGTGCCAAATTAAAACAAATTTTATTTTGCTTGTCAATGAGTGAAACACTCTGAACCGCGCGGAAGTCATTCCACTTTTACAAAGCGTCAGTGGTTTGTAACGCCACCACCGCAACTAGGTCTACGTAACATAACTACTTTCCTCTTAGACCTAGATGATAGATTACTGCAAGGGGAGCAGGGGAGATCTAAAAAAGCTGGCGGTAAACTATACACAGAAGTTTGTGACGACGCGCCGCCACTGCAGTTTCGCCGCTGCACTGTATAGTAGGTAAGTGTGTCAATGCACTCTTATCCCCACCTCCATTCTTTCTCCGCCATCACTCATGACAAGCTTAACTTGTCTAGTTTCTGGGATGGCAATGTGTTACAACCCCATAAAACGAGAAGAAGGAGCTAAATTATAATAGCAAGTTTGCCAGCAGTAATTGCTATTAATGTTGAATGAACACATCGTATTAACCACACAATGCAGTATATTTGTTTACCTTAGTGAAATTATATGTCCATGAGTTTTTTTGAATAAGAATGTTTTTGAATAAGAAACTGGTTCTTAATATAAAATAATTGTTAGAACAGAACTGCACCTAAGAAATTTTAAATTAATTTAGGAATAGTATTTTTATAGAATAGACATAGAAGTCTAGTTCATTAGCCTGTCTCGATTTCATTGGCACGTGTCATGGACGTTGATTACGGCTGAAAAACTATCATACTTCAGAGCTAAAATCGTGAAGAACCCAGACAGCGACGTGCAGTGAAGTTACTCTCGGTTATTGGAAGAATTTTTTAATTAAACGACGTAGAAATACACGTTGACGTGAATTTACTTAGCATAATATAGGCTTAATGAATGTTATCTACGAGTTGATATATATTTGCTTGACTAAAAATCGATCACGTTAGCTTATTTTAGCTTTAGATATATATAAGTTACTGTACCGTCTAAAATACAATTTTAAAAATAATCAATAGTTGTAGGAAAGGTACACAGTAAAAAATGTTTACAATATTTTTAATGAAATATACATTGTGTGAAATGTTTATGAATGAGTTAAGTGAAATATTTTTGCATATATGAAGTATTCTTAATCAAACTGATGTCAAGTCTTTTAGAAATGAGGGGACTATTATCAAATGTACCTAAATAGGTTTTGATTTTACTTAACAAACCAATGTTATATAAAAAAGTTTAAGTGATATATTTTGCTAAGATTTACAAATGAAGGGGCAGGGCATCAAAAAAATTGCATTGCGTGGTGACATATTGACAGGTGGGTGCGCAAGCGCATCGCGACGAGTTTCCTATCCGTATCTAGGCGAGTGACAGTAGTGACTTGCGAAAGTGCACATAATTGGATCGGTGCTTTAGAAAGGGGGTTATGAGTTTGTAGGTGCAACGAACCCGCATGCATTTCCTCGGGAAGATGATGTGCACGCCACGACTGTGGAAAGCGTGCGATTCCAGGAATCGGCGATACAGCGTCGGCTACTCTATACAACTCTCTCGATATTCACTAGATATGGAGAAAAGTGAAAATGAATCGATTAATTTGTTTTTCTGTTATTTATTTATCAGAAAGTGTTAAATTTTTACACGGAAACATAATTTCGTAATTATGTAAACGTAATTATTTAAAATATTTAGTTCAATTAAGTACCAAGTTCTGTAATTTGATTGCAATTAGGTAGCAACACATCCATTTCATATTGTGAGTCCATTTCAGCGGAACACCGATTCCAAAGAACTTTTCTGATAACGTCTTATTTTATAATAACCCAAAACACCAAGTATAACATAAAGGCTTTTCTACTTCGATTGCTCAATAACTTGTCAAGTGTAAACATTACGGAAATCGTGCTAATCAAGGAGAGCCAACTTTAGTGCAAAAATTATAGTCAGATAAAATAGATAAAATAAAAACAAATATTTTTCTGTCTGTAAAGTAAAACGATAGTTAAATTGCAATGGGGTATTTATTTATCGCCAACATACACGACGTACACTAATAATATTATACAGGAACACTCACAAACAAGTTTTGTACTCAGTGCCTCTATAAATACATAATTGTTGGCGACACCATGCAATAAACATACATACATCTTTGTTTTAGTAGTAAGATTTTTCTGGACAAGTAAGATAAATAACCATTTCATAATTTCTATTGCAATACGATAAGTATAAAATAAGACAAAGGTTTAGAATATAAAAATTATTTTTAGGTGAATGTTTTACAATTTTGAGTTCTTTTATGTTTAGGGAGTAATTATAGAAGCGTGCTCGTCGCGACCCCTGTCAGCCCTTTTCAGAGCTGCAATTCTACACAGCTGCGCACCCATGCCAACGAGGGTTAGGGCGTCCCCCCAAGGCGACGCACACCAGCTTGTCCCCGTTGGTGTGGAATGCAGCGCGCAAAGCGGCGATGGGGACCGCCACCCGTCACGCACAGCCCGACACGGCGGAAGGTGGAGGACAGAGTGCAGAGTTGGCACGTGGAATGTTAGAGGGGGCATGAGAGATAAGACGAATGAGTTGATCGAAATAATGAAAAAAAGAGAATTAGATGTCGTGTGTATGTCGGAGACCAAACGTAGGGATGGAATGGTAAGTGCAGCGGAAGAAGTATGTGGAACGATTAAAAGAGGTAGTAGTAAAAGATGAGATGCATGGTGGAATGATGAAGTGAAAGAAGCTGTAAAGAAGAAGAAGAAAGCATGGTTAGGCTACTTGGCCTCTAGTAATGATAAGGATATGAGAGAGAAGATGAAAGAAAGAAATCAGCTGCAGAAAGTTCATACGAAAACATTGATTGAGGAAGTGCGTGAAAGGTGTAGAATGGAAGCGGACGAAAGGTTGTCGCACAACTTTAAGGAGAACTCCAAACTCTTCTGGAAAGAGGTTGGAAGGACCCGGAGTGGTGCGACGGCCTTAAGAATGAACAAAGTGCTTTCGAGAACCAATGACGTCCTCTCAGAAAAGTGGAGACATGCAGCGATGGAGCGAATTTTATAGAGAAATGTATGCGTGTGATGATCTTAGTGAGGGATCCGGAGGTGACGCCGTGACTGGTACGCCAGACCCGGACCTCGATGACACTGAGGTCATCAGCATGAAAGAGATTGAACGTGCGATTCGAAGTTTGAAATGTGGTAAGGCTGCGGGATTGGACAGAGTTACTGCTGAAATGGTCAAGTATGGTGGGCCTCGCGTCTGGGACAGCTTTCATCTGCTGTGCAATTTGTGCTGGCGGACGGGGGATGTCCCGGATGATTGGCGATCCGCAGTCATTGTGATTTTATATGAAGGTAAAGGTTCACATTTTGACTGCGGGTGCTATCGGGCGATCAGCTTGACCAGTTTAGCAAGTAAAGTTTACTCGAAGGTTTGGACACGTAGGATGCAAGAGAAATCGGAAAGATTTCTATGGGAGGCACAATGCGGATTTAGACCTGGAAGAGGATGCATGGATCAAATGTTTTCTCTCCGCATGATCACGGAAAAGCTTCTGGCTGCTAACCAGAGGATTTTCTGTGCTTTTGTGGATCTTGAGAAAGTATTTGATGAGGTTGTAAGGAAGAAAATGTGGGAACTGTTGCCGGGTATGGTGTGGATGGTCGATTGCTAAGCGCTGTGCAGTCATTTTACTGTGACTGTAAAGCCTGTGTGAGGGTAGGGCATGACCTGTAACCCATGTTTAGCGTCCAAACGGGCGTAAAATAGGGTTGTGTCATGTCTTCCTTGCTGTTAATACTGTATCTCGACAGCTGTTTACAGAAGCTGAAAACTGTTTGGATGTGAAATTGGGTGACATTAAAGTAAATTGTCTGCTGTATGCTGATGATGCAGTGCTTATTGCACCATCAGAGGCAGAACTGCAGGCATTAGTCACGTGTATGAAAGAGGAATGTGAAATTAAAGGTCTCCGTTTGAATGCTATTAAAACTAAGGTTCTGGTATTTGAAAGGGACGAAGAGAGAACGAAGTGTGAAATATGGGTAAATCAGGAATGTTTAGAACAGGTAAATGAAATTGTGTACTTGGGGAGTGCTTTCAGCCGGGATGGAAGATGTGATTTAGATGTGAACAGGCGTGTTGCTGCCGGGAACAAAGTCAATGCTGCCATGACTGCGTTAGTCAAAAGGCAAGGCGTAGTGAAGAGTGCACGCCTTGCAATACATAACGCAGTGTTGGTACCGACTTTGTTATATGGCAGCGAAACTTGGGTATACCAGAAGAAGCATAAAAGCAAGTTGAATGCAGTGGAGATGCGATCTCTTCGTAAAATGTGCGGCGTTACCATGGTCGACCGAAGAAATTAGCAATATGGCAGGTTTGAAGGATGACCTTATCACAAAAATTGATAAGGGCGTGCTTCGATGGTTTGGGCACGTTGAGCGAATGAGTGAAGACCGAATGGTGAAAAAAATATATAGCGCGAAAGTAAATATTAAAAGGTGTCGAGGTAGACCGAAGAAATTCGCAATATGGCAGGTTTGAAAGATGACCTTATCACAAAATTGATAAGGGCGTGCTTCGGTGGTTTGGGCACGTTGAGCGAATAAGTGAAGACCGAATGGTTAAGAAAATATATAGCGCGAAAGTAAATATTAAAAGGTGTCGAGGTAGACCGAGACTAACTTTCGAAGACCATGTGAGCAAATTGCTGGAAGAGGGTAGGGCCAAGAGTACTCGCATACCTAGACGTGCATGTATGAAGAAGATAATGAATCTGAAAGAAGCGAAAGAGGTATGTAAGGATCGTGATACTTGGCGATCTGTTCTCTCTGGCTACCCCGTCAGGGATTGTGCGTGAAGACAAGTTTATGTTAAATAGATATAAAAAGCGTGTACTACATGTAGTTTAGCATAAATACTAACACATACTCAAGTTTTGATAATATAAGTTTATGAAATTATGTGTAATATTAAACAGTTAAGGAATTTATAAAGTTTATATAAATTCCTATATTTATCTGTTACAATTCGCTTAAACGGAATAGGTTTTATGTAGAAATCTCTATAATCGTCACATATAATAACATGTAATATTCTATATATATTACATAAACTCTTTTGGTCGCCTAGATAGGTGCGTGCATCGCTTAAGTTTTTTTTTATAGAATAGGGGTGACAAACGAGCACATCGTCTACCTGACGGTAAGTGGACGCTGAGGCCCATAGACATCTAAATTTATCCTCGATTAAGAATTGAAATGCAGATATGTTGTCACCCCTGAGGACTAAGACGGAATTTCCAGTTTTTACTGGATACGAGGTGTGTGTAGAGAACCAGAGACCCTTTTCTACCGACTTCAAAAAGGGGACGGTACTCAAATCGACTGTATGGGTTTTTTCTTTTTTTTATGTATGTTACCTCATAAATTTTTTCTGGGTGAACCGACTTCGATGATTTTTTTTATTTGAAATCTGGTACTTCTCATGTGGTCCCATATAAATTTGATCAAGGTCCGACTAATAGTTTTTAAGTTATTCTTAATAATTTATATTGAAGTCAAATTTTTAATTTAAAATATTAGGGTATCCAGTTCTCTACATTCACCATATAAAACACAGCAGCATTAAGCTGCTATTTAACGCTGGTATTCTGCGAGAGCGTGGTCCTTCCGCGGTCGGAACGACCCATTCGTGCTACAAAAATAATATATCCATCTATTAACGCCTATAAAATTCCACAGCTTAACAAAGGCATCTCCCATTGAGACATAGTGGTGATTTCACCATATAATGGTGGAGATTATAACATCGTCACAATACGGTTACCCAAAAATAAACCGTTTTGCTCATTTAATTACATATTTAAAACTCTTACCGCTAAACAGGAATACATAAATAAGTATCACCTGGTGAACATACTGAACCAATTTATTTAGGATAGCAGAAAAAAAACGTTCTATTATTTATACAAAGCAACTGTTCTTTGATAATAGCGCATAACGGGGCCAAAGGGTTAAGCGACCATAAGAGCACATGGCTCTGAAGTGGCCCAAATACCGGATACGGGTTAAATAATCACGGCCTTTTTATGCATCCTTTCTATTAAGCCCCCGCTTTGTAACAGTCTGTAACAGCACATTTTATTTCATAAAAAAGTCGACATTTGCGAGTTTGGGCGGTATGTTAATTGAATCGCTTACAATCGATACCATCAACGAATTTTTAGAGCGCAGTTGCTCATATAGGTTTTTTGCCACCCAGCTTCTACATCACGTCAGCTACTATTTTTTTCCATTAATTGAATTTTTCGACATGTGGAGTTATTTTTGTTTTTCCTATTACCTTTATATTTTTTAAAGTATCGATTGTAATATAAATAATTTAAAATAATTATCGATAGACCACAAGTGCTACCTAACCGTTAACTACCAACAATAAGAAAATTTTTACTTTTATTATTATTCTAAACCTCAAATTGGTCACGGAGCTAAGAAATGTTACCAGCTATATATCAATCTGATCTATTATTGTCCGAAGGGTCTGTTATTCCGGGAAGTGACAATTGCTCACTATCGGTCCCGGTTTACACTAGGAACTGTTATTTCGTAACGGGTCTTGTATGACGGGAAAAGTGCACTTTTGTTAAAACTGCAGTGACGTCACAAAGCCTTATACTTCGTGGCTAGTCCGCTCCCGTTACTTGTACAAAGGGCTAGGAAACAATGGGCTATCAGCATGACCACAAAGCAGCTTCTGCATGCGTTTTGTTTCGGGCGAAGGACCATAAATCAATCAAAAAGTAAATAGACTTAAAAAAAAATATTTTGGTTTTGTTTATTAAATACAAACAATGGTTTTATTATTATTGCTTTCTTCAAATGTTGCAAAATGACTGGCTAGCAAAATAAAACACTTAAAAGGTTATAAGTATCAAAATTATTTATGCAATACGGCATTTGTATCCTGGCGCAAATCATTTTAAAGGTTTTCAGATGTTATATAAAAGTTATGATTTAAAAACTCTGGCGTCATTAAAAGTGAATGCTTGCCTCAGTTGATCTTTATATAAAAAGTAAAAAGAAAGGGACAGGTACCGTTACGATTCCGGTATCTTGCTGCGTAACGTTGGATACGCATTTAAGAGGCCGAAGGGAATAGGGTAAATTCAATTGGAATGCATTTTAAAACGTTACAAAGGAAGGTCTTTTCACAAAAACTTCAAATTTTCTTTATTTATAAATATTGGTTTTAAATTTAGTATGTACTAACGTTAGTAAAATAGTTGTTCCTTTTGAGTCTAGTAATCGTTTCAATCGTGATTTTTACCTTATAAAACATTAGCCACGCTTGATCAAATTTGTAATCCAAAATGCTTATTTCACGGGGTAATTCCCCCGTATACAGTAATGTTTGATACAATACAATTATAAAAAAAATCTTTATTTTACCACCATCGAAAAAATATTGAGGGGAAAACGTAAGGCGTTCTTATTGCTACGAGTACATAACAATCTCTTCCAGACAACCCAGAAAAATCTATACAAATAAATAAAAATGAAGTGTATGTTTGTAATGTCAAAATTACAGCTGTTTACTACATGCGTATGATAGTATGTACGGTACTCATACCAAAAACATATTTTTATAAATTTTTGTCTGTCTGTTTGTTTCGGCTAATCTCCAAAATGGCTGGACTGATTTTGACGGGACTTTCACTGGCAGATAGCTGATAATATAAGAAGTAACTTAGGCTACTTTTATTTTAGAAAAAAATTAGGGTTCCGCGTAAAAAAATTAAACCCTAAATTACACACGGGCTAATTATGGGAAACAGATAGTAATTACATAAAAATAGCAAAAAGATCGGGTAGGGTGCACTAAAAATCTTTCAATGAGCCAACTAATCGAGGAATTCAGCGCTAGTTGTTACATAGATGATAATGTGTGTGTTAACAATATTAGCTAGACTGACGATACGGTGCTGCAGAGTTTTTCAGTCGGTGGTATAAGGAATCGGCATTTGTGAGCAGTATGATAGAGCGCAGGCTCAAGTACTCTGTGATGGCTCTGTTCTATGAAGTCACAGTCTACCTGAAGTTAAGTGGGTTCTGTGGCCCATAGACATCTAAATTTATCCCCTATTAAGAATCAAAATGCAGATGCGTTTTCACCCCTGAGGAATGCGATGGAATGCCACGTTTCTCTACACTCACCATACCCAGCACAGCAGCATTAAGCTGCTATTTTTGTGCTGGTATTCTGTGAAAGCGTAGTCCTAGGTTCCCGGTCGAGCCAACTCATTCGTACTACAATCATTATATAGCTGCAGCGTAGCTCTACCACGTACACTTAAGGGTTGATAAATTTAAATATTTCGAACATAAGGTGTCACGTAATCTAAAAGATAATTTTGCTATTGAGAGGGAGCGCATGGTGTTAACAGTGAGGAGTAATATGCTAGCCTGCAGATATGCACGGTATACAAACAAGTTAAATTGTCTCTTTTTATAGCATATTGTCAATCTTAAACGTAATAGAGCCATGCTGCAGATATATTAATTGTATAGTTGTAGCACGAATGGGTCGGCTCGATCGGAGAAAGACCACGCTCACACAGAATACCAGCGTAAAATAGCAGCTTAATGCTGCTGTGTTTCGTATGGTGAGTGAAGAGAACCGGAGATCCTTTTTACTGCAAAAAAGGCATTCCATCTTAGTCCTCACGGCTGACAACGCATCTGCATTTTGACTCGCAAACGAAGATAGATATAGATGTCTATGGGCCACAGCAACCGCTTACCATTAGGTGGACTGTGTGCTCGCTTCTCATCCTTATATTATTTAAAAAAAAACTTTTTTACACGAGCCTATAACGTCCTGCGAATACAATATAATTATATGTTCAGGAGTTGTTGAGGCTGCCGTATACGTAATAAATGGCGATTTTTACAGACGCGCTTATTGATAGTTTCATAAAAAATAGCATCCCTGGTTCTTAGAATGCTCGAAACATCAACAGTATTCTGAAAATACTTGGGAGCTGATGTGACTGCCTGAAACTGAAAGTTTTAAATTTAATTTAAAGTATATTGAAACACATCTTTTACTAACACAAGTATAAGTTTTTCGAAGTTGATGATGATTTACAGTTTTTTTTTGTAGGAGAGGGGGCAAACGAGCATGCGGCTCACCTGATAGTAAGTGACTACCACCGTCCATTAACAACTGCAACACCAGGGGAACCAGGGGAATTGTAGATGCGTTGCCGGCCTTTTAAAAAGGAGTAGGCTCTTTTCTTGAAGGTCCTTAAGTCGTATCGGTCCGGAAAAATTCCTGATGGTAATCGATTCCACAAGGAAGTCGTGCGAGGAAGAAAACATCTTCTAAATTGCACAGTAGTGGACCGCCAATCATTCAGATGGTGTGGATGGTATCGGGAGTTCTGCCGCGATGTGCGTTCGTGATATTTGGCGGCTGGTGCACAGTGTTGCATTAAACACAATATCAAAGGTTATATATAATAAAGCGTTACATGATATTTTGTCATGGGTAAAATGAGCTTTTGGGGAACAATTGCTGTTCTAATGATTTCTGGAAACAGCATTTCTATTGAGAAAGTATTTCATATGAGGAAAAAACGGTAGTCAGCAGTCGTAAATAAGACCATAAAATACGGTGAGTGACGAATTGTTTTGAATCGCGCCTATAGTTGTTCTATTGTTAGAAGCGGAACCAAAATTGTACAGGCTTTAGTTGACTGAGCTTTTTAAAACATTCACTCGGATCCTACGGAGGAGTCCATATGATGTAAAAATGACTAAAATGTATCCCTGTTTTAATACATAAGCAGAAAAATATATGAAAAACAAAACATATAGGTGGTTTTAGATATAAAAACATATTAAATATTATAATAATTTAGTCGTTATTGTCGTGTTGTTCAACCGCGATAGTTAAGTCAAAATGAAGAAAATTATCTATCAAAATCTTCTATGAGACCTATAGGTATAATCACTACGTTTCATTATATTTGAATTTAGTTTATGATAAAGGTGGAGAAAAATGTTGAGTCAAAAAATTGTTATTTTTACTTATAGTCATACTTTCAAAATAATGTATGCCTGACAGTGTGTTATATAAGAACACTTTTTACGCAACATTTCCTGCGTGGCTTGTCGTATATTCACTGCTACTGGGATAAAAGCCATCAGGATCAATGGTTATTCTGTAACTTTACAGCAGAGATTTTTCATAATAAACTAGATAAATGTATGGTTAATGAAAATAATAAGCAATAGGACAAGTTTAATTTGTTCTCTAACTCTATCCGGTCACTACATTAATAATTTAATTATAGACAAATTAATATTGCAAATTGTTATTATGCAGCAAGTCGATGGATGCTGGTGTGCTTTGTGGCATTCCTTGGGGAAGGCCTATGTTCAGCAGTGGACTTGTGAAGGGCTGTAATGATGATGATAATATTATTAGATTAAGACTGATTAGATTTTATAGATTAAGTTAAGACAAAAGAGACGACTCTTGGTAGAACCAAAAATATTTTTATAACTTTACAGTATATTGTTTTCTTTAATTATTATTATAATTGGAATAAAAATTTATAGACTGGCTCTAGAGCCAGTGCAATACTCTACCTAGATAGTGTCGTATAAAACAAACAAAATTGAACTTTAAAAAACTAGTTTTACATATATATATTGTGTGTAAATAAGAATGGTGTAGTACCTAAACGAAGGTTACGTACGAGTTACGACTCTACCATAGAGAAAAAAATTGACAGAAACGGTGACGGGATCTTTGTGGTCTTTTCAAACTGAGAGATAATTTGAAATTAGGTACTGTAACTTTGACCAATCTTAAATAATTTTGTAACTTATACATACTTACAAACTTTTTAATAATTTGACAAAATTTTATCTGTTATTTACTTTTTGCTGTATTTTATAACTTATACATATCCATTTTTATTTTATTCTTATTTTAAATAAGGGTGTTAGTATTGTGTATTATTACAAAGATAATATTGGAAATCCTTTGACAATTTCTATTTACATTTTGACTTATTGTATTTTATCGTCTTATTGGCCGCATACATATTATATATTATTTTTAAATTTTTTAAACTTTTCATTTTTGTTACACTCTAAAATAATATCTGAAAAAAGAGAATCGTCAGTGGGAAAAGCGAAGGAAGGAACATCCCAAGTAAGAAAAAGTGTCACTGAGCTTGAGTCGCGGCTTAGCGCGGTTCCTAAAATTAGGGTAAACACTCAACTGACCAAACATAAATCTCAAAATAAACTCTCACCTGCAACGGCAGTGAAGAAAACCAAATAGACTCAGAAACTACTACCTATGCGAATAAGGCACAAGAGGCTAAAGCGTATCTGTTTAACATAAAACTTTTGTTAAATAGTTTACAAAATCTAAAGACGGAATTAATAGATAAAATTATAGAAACTGTCGACGAATTATACAGATTGACGAAAGAAGTAGGAGAAGGAAAGGAAATCAGTATAGTAAATGAATGTACCGCCGCAGAGAAAAAGACCACAAGTAGAACACAAGATAATAAAGAAATTACAAGAACACATTAAGCTGCTCACAGGGTATAAAATAGAGACCCAAGGATTAAGTGAAGAGATTAAATGCCACAGAGAGAAGATATCCACTTATGCGATTGTGAAAGCAAATGGCTCCAGGAGTCGACATCTGGAACTTGTCCCGCCCAACCAGGAAAACAACATTCCTGCACCAACGTATTCACTAATAGTTCCATCGTACAATGAAAACGACACGAGTTGTGAAGTACCTAATAAAAAAGAGTTGCGGTAGATGCAAAACAGAGTGGCATAAGGTTTGGAAAAGTGAGAAAGGCCAAAGACCAGAAGGTGATCATGGGATGTTGTACTAGAGACGAATTAGAGAAAGTAGCACACCAACTAAAAACAAGTCATACAGGGTTTTCAGTCGAAGAAGCTAAGAATAAAGACCCACTTGTCATTTTAAGGGACGTGCTGCAGATCAATGAAGATGTAATTACCGCTATTAGAAACTAAAACAGGAACCTATTGAAGTCATTAAAAAGCGATGAGGTGTGAACAGCAGTACGTCACCGGAAAAAACCAGAAACCCGCTTACAAAATCACGTGATCCTTCAGGTGTCCCCATCACTATAACAACGTCTGATAGGAAGTGGGATGCTATAGCAAGGTCAAGCGTCGCATACTGCTAAATTTAGGGCTAAGAACAGGGGCAATGAGCAAACAAGACAAATTAAAACAGAGAACAAACCCATTTTCTTCGTGCAAGCAAATTTTCAGAGAAAAGGGCTTGCAGCCAACGAACTGATGATCAAGGCCAGCAAGAGTGGGGTGAGTATCGCTCTAATCCAAGAACTGTATGTGGAGGGAGTGAGGAATATAATGAACTATTGAGGTGCTAGAAGATATCAATGCACCCAAAGAGCACCAGGAGTGGTGAAGATGGCAATTGCCGTCTTCAACAATAACATCAATGTTACTCAAAATCCAACTCTCACCACAAACAATTTCACTCTGGTCAATATTGGGATGGGTGCTGGGAGATGGGAGTGATATCCCTGTATCTTGAACCCGACTTACCCATTGAACCATACATAGACCACCTAAAACATATACTTAATAATTAAAATAGGAAAAATCGACGTACTCATAGGAGGGGACGGAAATGCGTGAAGTCCATGGTGGGTAGTGTACGAGAAGATGGACGAGGAAAAGTGCTAGCGCGTATTCTAAGTAAGCTTAACCTCCACGTATTAAATGAAGGAAATTCCTCCATTTGATACGGTAAGAGGAGGAAACCATAAAGAGTCACGTCAACATTACAGCATGCTCGGAAAATTTGCTGAAGATGGTGGAGGACTGGAAGGTAATATTCAAAATTAATTCAATTAAAACATCTGGAGTAATTATACAAAGAACAACAAGAATATATAACAGTAAATAATTCAATTAGAGCCAGTTTCATAAGAAAATCGTTAGCAGATAAAAATATCAGTAAAATATAAATTTAAAAAATCAACAACGCGTGAAAATCAGAAAATGTAATTGAAAATTATTTGGAAGTGATTAACAAAACATGTGAAAATACAATTCCGAAAAAGAAAAACATTAACAAACTTAACTTACCATGCTGGAGTGACGAACTTGTCATACTAAAAAGAAGACCGCCACCAAAAATCGACAAAAAAAAGTTGGAAAGAGTTCTGTGCTACACAGGATAGAGAAGGGTTGTGGAAAGTCATATATCGAGTTACCGGCAAAACTGCTAAACGGCACGAAGATGTGCCACTTACAAAGGATGGAGTAGCCCTAAATAATGCCGAATCGGCGTCATATTTAGCCGATACATTGTACCCTGAAGATGAGCTTGAAGCTAATAATGCAGACCACCGGTGTATAAGAGAGCTAGCTGAAAAGATTAATTGCATCAACGCAAGATGGTTTTTGTGACCCAAAATCTACTCTTGCGGAGTTAAGGAATGCTACAAGCGGCTTCAACCCAAAAAAGGCACTCAGTGGGGATGGTTTTACGGCCGACATCTGACGGGAAGTCATCTTTCATAGTCCGGAGATTTATCTAAGCTTGGCTAACAAATACCTGGAGTTGGGACACCAAATCGAAGGAAGCAGTGGTAGTTGTTCTGCGGAAACCTGGAAAGGATGACTATACGCTCCCCAAAGCCTACAGGCTTACTACCAATATTTAATTACAGACCAATAGGATTACTACCTGTGTTATGGAAAAACCTGGAGAAAATGATCATCAAAAGTATCAAATACCAAATCCGACCTAGTTGTAGTACTCGCTAATACGGTTTTGCCCCACAAAGGAGAACCGAAGACACCCTCTATGATATGATGAAATATATACAACTACAATTGTGATTTAAAAAGAATATTGTGATAATATCTCTTAACACAGAGGGAGCCTTCGATAGCGTCTGGTGGCCAGGTATAAGATGTCGATTGGCTGAGGAAAAGTGCACCAGTAACATTTTTTTATAGAATAAAGGTAACAAGCGATCACACAGCACAGCTGATGGTAAGTGGTTGCTGTAGCACACATATCCTCGATTACGAATTAAGATGCAGATGCGTTGTCACCCGTGAGGACTAAGGTGGAATGCCTCGTTTCCGGTAAAAAAGATCTCCGGTTCTCTACACTCACCAAACAAAACACAGCAGCATTAAGCTGCTATTTTACGCTGGTATTCTTTGAGAGCGTGGTCCTTCCCAGGTCGAGCCAACCCATTCGTGCTACAACCATAATATAGCTGCAGCATGGCTCTACCACGTAAAATGCTGTGAACTAAAAGAAGCCCGGAATATAACCTTTGTCCGATCTATTTTTGTAAAGCGTGTCATTGGATTTGAGACGCTAAAAGAATGGAACCGTAGGTAAAAAGAGGGAGAGACCGCCAGAACAACTAAAGAGTTTCTGCCGGATGCTAACTCAGCCCACAAGGTGATTAGGGAAACAGCGCTGTCTCCAACGATGATCCAGGCAATTACCAGACATGGTGGGTGCTCCGAGTACCTGTACTGGTTTCGGTACAAGAAAAGTCCATCGTGCATCTGTGAGCCTGAAATCGAAGAGACAGTGCTGGACATCCTATTACAGTGTCCTCGATTTGATAAAGACAGATACGATTTTGAGTCTGAAAGCGATACACTGATTCTAAAAGAAAATATACACATATTATTGATGGAAAAAAGGACGCGAAATAAATTCATAAAATTTTGTGAGGGTGTAGTTAAGCAAGTCATTAAAAGTAATCAAAACTAAACTATATAATTTTAAAATAATTTAATATGACGAATATTTTTAATGTGATAAATATGATTATTGGTCATTATTATTCTTATTATAGACTAATTTTTGTTAATTGGATTAATTATTATTGTAATTATAATTTTAGAACTTATATTTAATTTAGAAATACAATCGGTGTTTAAACTTATACAGATTATTGTATATACAGAGAGAATGCACTGAATCCAAATTAAAAATTTATAGTTTTATATAAAACTAGTTGACCAGGCAGACGTTGTTCTGCTCTTTCCAACGACCCTTTGTCTAATAAAAAAAAACCTTGACTTCGCAATAAAAACTATCGATGGTCACTTATCGGGATAAAAAATATCCTATCTCTCAAGTTGGACCAAACTGAACATAGTATGCAAAATTTTATGGAAAACAGTTCAGTAGTTTAGGAGCTCATCGTGGACAAACAATGTGACACGTAATTTTTATATATAAAGATTATATGTGAATTAAATATAGAGGTATGTATAATGCTTCGGTGGTTTGGCCATGTAGAAAGAATGATTGAGGAAAGAGTATGTGTGTGTGTGTAACAAAGCAAATTTATGTTGCAGAGGTGAACGGCATAGTCGGTAAGGGTCGCCGTAGGCGAAAGTTTATCGACCAAATTGGCGATATATTAAAAATGGGCCAAATCAAGAGTACCTTTAACCGACGAGCGTGTATGCGTAGGTATATGGATGTGGAGGAAGCGAGAGAGGTGTGTCAGGATCGTGCCAAATGGAAGTCCATAATCTCTGCCTACCCCTCTGGGTAACAGGCGTGAGTGTTTATGTATATGTATTTATGTATTTTATGTAGGTATGTATAAGTAAGAGACATATGTTATTGCATGCATTCCCGAAGAAAAACCCAGAGTCCTCTACACCCTCTATAAAATTAAGGACAAAGTAAATAAAAACAAGAATTCAAGTCCATGTCAAGCTGACAATGTCTCTGACCTCCATGTCAGAGGGAAGCAGCACAACATACAAAAAAAAACTCCATCGGGTCTGCAGTCTGAATTTGTAACTTCACATTTTTGAAATTCTAAATTTAGCTTTACTACAAAAGTGTAAATAAATAGTCGTAAATGTCTACATACCTGTATTTTAATTTTAATTCTAGACAATGGCAACCGAATATTTATAGATATATATATATATATATATATATATATATATATATATATATATATATGTGTATGTGTTAATTATTGAACTAAGAAATTACTTTTATTTTAAAATGCTCGGGTGACTAGACCTTTAGGCTTAGTTAGTTTGAATAGCCTATCATGTAGATCAGTGGTTCCCTAACTTATTTCAGACGCACTAAAGGCTAGAAAAAAATAGTTCTGTAGTTCTGTTCAATAACATCAAAATTTTAATGCTTAAAAGTTACATAATATCATACAAAAACTACTTAATTATATAATATTACTTCTTATTTAATCGACTGTAGATGGACGAGCTTGCATGGTTTTAACGAGGTTTCCGATTCACGGCTTAACCACAGAAATCGCACAATGCGAAGCGTTATCGATGTTACGAGTAATTTTATTTCTAGACGTGGTTTTTATTGCTACAACTGCAGAAAATCTCCTTTCACACAAATATGTACAGGAAAAGTGTAAATACGATAGAAGTGCTTCCTCTGATATTTTGGGATACATTGTGAAATATTTGGCCCAAAACATTGTTTCACCAATTTTTTCGGTGTACATATACTGCACCTACCTACGGATGTTTCTAGGTCGTAAGGTCCTTAACTACGCAGCTAGCTCGTGCCGCCCTTTGCAGGTCTCTGCGCCCCCCCTGGGTCGCGTACCGCCCATTTTTAATAACTCTGATGCAGAAGATGTCATGGAATAGGGAATAGGGATATCGTTGAATAGGGGCAAAAGTTCTCATTACACTCCTAGAGGTTCAAAATGGCCAAAAACCAAAAAATTAAAAATTCTTATATTAAATATTCTTACACAGTCTTTACTTGCCGCATCCCACTTGGTAATATATCACATAACTTCAAAATACATATTGCATAATAACTAGATTCCCCGAAATTTTAAAAATATACTGAATGCCGTATTTTGTTCTGTTTAAATAGACAAATGAAACGACGTATGTTTCATCAAGTTACGTTATATTATATTTCACTAGTCCGAGCATGTTAGGAGAGTGGCCATTGTTCTTAGTAAAGTCACTAGAGTAAAGAAGAGGAACACTTCCACTTGTTGAAACTATAGGCTTTCTACATTAAAACAATCAGATAAATTTAGATTTCTTTACTCATTTTTACTTTATGGCGTATGTGCTGACTCTTTGTCTCAACCACCGGCAACTTTGTGCTTGAATGTTGGTCATGTCGTCGACAGAGCGTCATACATATAAGAATGATCTTACTTTAATCATTATTCTGTATATCTGAGAAAATAAAAAGGTAGCAAGTAGGCCTTTATAAAGGAATACACAACGGGCAGATCAGGTGTGAATGATATGCTACGCTTTACCCACAGAGTTTTAAGACAGTCTTTACTTGAAACCAAAAATGTCGATAAAAAGATTTGAAACTTTGTTTTTGTTGGGCAAATAAAATTTTGCGATAGTTAGTCTAGTTGTAGTAACAGTAGTTAATCAAGGCAAGTTTCATTTTAATTCCTGCTAGTTAGGAAATATAAAACCAAAACGTTTGAAAATGCCAAATCTATCATATTATATATTTATAATTTAGATAGTAGATATTAAGTACGGATATTTTTACTATGTTATATTTATTCTATTTATATGATTTTTATTGTATCTTATATCTTTATTACTTATTCATTAAATATATGAGATGATAGCTGCCACAGTTTCTCAAATCATCCAGAATTGACTGGTAAAAAATACCATAAGGCTTTAAGTTCGCCTATTATAGCCCTTATTAAGGTGTATAATAAAGGTTAAATAAATATATGTAAAAATAGCACACGACCACTTTTTGTCTCTAATACTGACATGGTAGAGTCTTATTCACTGGCTCATCTTATTCAAACCACACATTTCCCTGTTGTAGTTTTGAAAGAGTTGTGAAATACTCACATCAAATTTCTGCTTAGACGATTAACACTAACATTTTACTTTAGTGGTTCCACGTAATCAAAATTGGTTCCAATTGGTGCAAATACTGTTATCCTCCGAACATATAAAATATTAAAATTTTTGCATTTTGTGTGGCGAAGCAGAGGTTTTGCGCAATCGCCACCCATTACACAAAATAAAACGTGCATAATACAAGGAATGCGTTTGTCATTCACGTCAAAATAACAAACCCCGCTGTACGCGTTAAAAAGTTGGCACTCAGTTTCTAGCTTTTGTCAGTCAGAGTCAATGACAATATAACAGAGTGCCTCATTATTAATTGGTGTTTTGGGTTTAAATCCAAACTGTGCTACTAAATGTATAATATCTGTCTATTTTATCCAAATTTAGTTGAAGGTTAACGAAGTTTTAATACTATACCAGTGGTAAAATTAAACATTTTGTACCACCGACTTCAATATAAATAAAATGAGAACATCATCAATTAAATTCGCATTATTAAGGATAACTCAAAAACTGATAGTCAGATTTTAATCATATTTTTATGAAACTACATGAGAAGCACCAGCTTTCAAATAAAAATAGAACCATCAGAATCGGTTCATCTAGAAAAAAGTTCTGAGGTAACAAACATAAAAAATACAGTCGAATTGAAAACCTTCTCCTTTTTTTGGAGTCGGTTTAAAATACAATACCATTTGTCTAAAATATTGTGTTGTACTTATTTTTAACCAAATTCAAAAAGGAGGAGGTACCCAATTCGAGGGTATGTTCATTTTTTGTATATATTTTACGCGAGATCTTCGTAGATTTTGAACCGATTTTAATGATTCTTTTTTATGAAATAGTAAATACCTCAAGGGTAGTCTCATTAAATTTTGAAGAAAAACTTCCGCTTCCAATGGTGGAAAAAAGGGGTAAAAGTTTCATATTGGACTATTGTTTAAGGAATTTGATGTTGCTTTTTTATTAAATAGGTTATATTTCAAGGGCAGTGCAATATAAAATTGGAGAAAAAATTCCACCCCTAAGGGCACCAAAAAAATAACTTCTTTTTTAGCAATTATAATGTGTTTCCCGGTCCCGGGATGTAAATACCAGCGCTCTTAAAAAGAAGTATAATTCCGCCTCCAGGTCCTTCAAAAATGTCATTGCCAAGGCAAAGTCAGAGCACATCGGCAGAATTGGCGAGAAACTAGTTCGCCTCCCTTCGAGAACACGTGCATTCTGGTCTCTTGCCAAGGCTGTCCAAGGGAACTTCTGTCAGCCATCTCTGCCATCTCTGCACAGGGTGGACGACTCACTGGCCCATGACGCCAAGGAGAAAGCCGATCTGCTAGGCTCTCTTTTTGCTTCCAACTCGACTCTAGATGACGGGGGGAACACACTGCCGACCATCCCACGGTGTGAGTGCTCCATGCGGGAAGTGCTGTTTACACAGCGCTTGGTGCGTAAAGCACTCCTCTCCCTGGACGTCAACAAGTCGAATGGGCCTGATGGAGTCCCACCTATTGTGCTGAAGACGTGTGCTCCGGAATTGGCACCGGTTTTAACGCGTCTTTTTCGGTACTCCTACTCCCTAGGCGTAGTACCGAACTCATGGAAGACAGGTTTGGTACACCCGATCCCTAAAAAAGGCAACCGCTCAGATCCGTCCTACTACAGGCCTATCGCTATCACCTCCTTGTTCTCCAAAGTAATGGAAACCATTATAATAGCCAGCTCATGCGGTACCTTGAGGATCACCAGTTGATTAATGACCGCCAGTATGGTTTACGTTGAGGTTGCTCAGCTGGTGATCTTCTAGGTTACCTAACGCAGAGATGGGCAGAGGCAGTGGAGTCCAAGGGGGAGGCATTGGCCGTTAGTTTGCACATAGCGAAGGCTTTCGATCGGGTTTGGCACAAAGCGCTTCTTTCGAAGCTGCCTTCCTATGGGCTTCTCGAGAAATTGTGCAAATAGATCACCAATTTTATTGCAGATCGGAGCATCAAGGTCGTAGTAGACGGTGCATGCTCCGATTACAAGCCCATTAACGCTGGTATTCCACAAGGCTGCGTGCGTGCGTGCTACCAACGCTGTTTCTTCTGCATATCAATGATATGTTGCAAACCAGTAACATTCATTGCTATGCAGACGACAGCTCTGGGGATGCTTTATACACCGGCCGTGCCAATATCCCTCGAGAAAACGTCGCCGAGTACCGGAACAAACTTGTGTCTGAAGTCGAGACTTTGTTGAACAAAGTTTCAGACTGGGAGCGACTAAATCTAGTCCAGTTCGATCCCCAGAAGACACAAGTTTGCCCGTTTATCGCTAAAAAGAACCCCTTTGTCGTATCTCCTCAGTTTCAAGGTTCTCCCCTTGTTGCCCCAGTCAGTATCGGTATCCTCGGTGTCGACATATCGAGTGACGTGCAGTTTCGTGGTCACTTGGAAGGGAAGGCCAAATTGGCCTCTAAAAAGCTTGGCGCGCTCAGCAGAGCGGGACAGTATTTCATGCCAGCACACCGATTGCAACTTTACAAGGCGCAGGTTCAGCCTCACATAGAATACTGTTCCCATCTCTGGGCTGGGGCTCCCCAGTGCCAGCTCCTTCCACTTGACCGCATCCAGCGCAGAGCGGCTCGAATCGTCGACGACCGAGTTCTTTCCGATCGGCTTGACTCACTGGTACTGCGTAGAGATGTTGCATCTCTTTGCGTATTTTATCGCATCTATCACGGGGAGTGCTCTGAGGAATTGTTCGGACTAATTCCAGGCGCTCAATTTTACCATCGCACATCGCGACAAAACTCGCGATACCATACACATCATCTGGATGATTGGCGGTCCACCACTGTGCGATTTAGAAAAAGTTTTCTCCCTCGCACAACTTCCTTGTGGAATCAATTACCACCAGCGATTTTTCTGGACCGATACGACTTAGGGACCTTCAAGAAAAGAGCCTATTCCTTTTTAAAAGGTCGGCAACGTATCTGCAATGTTGTTCATGAGCGACGGTAGTCACTTACCATCAGGTGAGCCGCATGCTCGTTTGCCCCCTCTCATATAAAAAAGTTTGAAGTCGGTTTTTAATTTTTGTTAAAAATTATAATAACTTTTTATTTTTTTATATTCCTGACGTTTTAAGTGTTTTTATTTTAAATAATTTCAACAATTAAACGTGACAAAAACTACGAGTATAAGGTTTTATGCGATGGTTTAATGCGATGCGGTTTAATAATTCCCATTAGTCACGCTTTCACTGAATACTAGCGTAAAATAGTAGCATAATGCTATTGCGTTTTGTTTGCTGAGTTTGTAGACAACTGGAGACCCTTTTAACTAGTAACGATACATTCCATTTTAGTACTTAAAGTTGACAACGCATGAGCATTTCGATGTTTAATTCAACATAGATGAAAATGTCTATGGGCCATAGTATGCGTTAATCAAAGAGTAGATTGAGAGCTTCTTTGGCATCCTTACTTCTATAAAAAGTAGTTAATTTTTTACTCCTGGAAATTTCCTTAAAGTTATGTTTTTTGTGTGTAAATTTATTTCCCTTGAATTATTCTAGCAGTTCTGTGTTTAAATTCTAGTCTGGACAACAACAATATATGTGAAAACCAACAATTTGTTTTTAGTACAAATAGCATCTTCGGCTATGATTCGAAACTAAAACCCGCGATTTAGAAGCGGTCAAATTTTTAATATGTTATTACATATAACAACTTTTTATTAATGTGTTTATAACTAGAATATTCTATTCTATTCTAAGAACAAGCATATTATGTAACTTTACAGGACTTAATACTTTCATTTTTTAAATTATTGTTAAAACGCGGTTTCATATGTGGTAGAGCCATGATGCAGCTATATTAGTAGTATAGTTGTAGCACGAATGGGTCGGCTCGACCGGGGAAGGACCACGCTCTCACAGAATACCAGCGTAAAATAGCAGCTTCACACTGCTGTGTTTCGTATGGTGAGTTTAGAGAACCGGAGACCCTCTTTACTGGAAAAGAGGCATTCCATCTTAGTCCTCACGGATGACAATGCATCTGCATTTTGATTCGCAAACGAGGATAGATGTAGATGTCTATGGGCCACAGCAACTTACCACCAGATGGACTGTGTGCTCGTTTGTCACCCTATCCTAAAAAAAAAACATAATATAAACGTAATCCAACTAAAAGGTTACACACAATTTAAAAAATATATTATAAAGAAAAACTAAAACCAAAATTTTTAATTTATACAGTCCTATTATTAGAGATAAAGAGATGAAACGAACTTTTATTAAGACTCCTCTAATTCATGTAAAATGTGTTATCTCTCTTTTAAGCAAACAATTTTTACAAAAGTTTTCACTTATCTAACTATGAGCTGAAATAGAAATGAAAATAAAACTTTATTTTTGCGAAATAAACAATTAAAATTTTGTTTGTCAAACGTCAATAGGTTTTTTTTAAAATATATTACCGTTTCAAAATACAGTTTTATTGTCCGGGGATGGAACGGCGGAAGAAGCTTCACAGGTGGAGAATACACATTTGTATCATGTTTTGAAAGCCAAGGATAATCAAAACATTTGTAATCCATCCATTCGTAAACCCATTGATAATTAAAGTATGTTTTATAATAAAATTACACAACAAAACAAAAAGTAAAGTAAAAGTAAAGTTACAGCCTAAATATGGCCCATTCCTGGGCACTGGCCACTTTTCATTTACGAAAGGGTTTTAGGCCAAGGAAGTGTCCACCGAGCTCCTGAAACATATTTTTTTATTTTCTCAGACATGTAGGTTTCCTTACGATGTTTATCTTCACTGTTGAGCACGTACTCGTAGTAAATCTGGTGCAAAACAATTTTACTGGTGCCCTCACTGCTGACTGAAATTATATAGCGAGGGTTTAGCCCCCGAGCTAGTGCCGATGTGTATACAGACTCCGGTATGTAGGTGAAATTTGTGCTCCAGGAAGAATCCAGAACAGCTTCCACCAAGAAAAGTAGGAGTGGCTCTTTAGTCTCGAGATACGACTAGTGATAGTCTGCATTGAGATAAAACTCAAATTCTCATAAATCGGTATATTTTAATAAAACAATGTGCAATTGCAGTTCCCCCAAACTGTTTTGTAGAGTTAATGATACTACCAGAGTTACTACACCGCAGTAGCCACAGTGAGAGTTTGATGTGGATACTGCAGGAAAGCCGGAATACACCTAGAGATCTCGTTCTGCTGCTGCCCTTTTCCTGTCTCATTTCTTCTGTGGCATCTCACCACAATGGCGAGATGTTATGTGGTAGCAGACGCCGTCATTACACTGCGTCTTGTAATATTTCCTACTTAACTTTTGTAGTACATCGTACCATCGCATTTAACATCTGTAAGAGCAAAAAGCACGGAAAGAGAAGTTTACAAGCCTTTAGTTTGAGTATTTCTTTTAATTATTAAAGTTCTATTTGTCTAATAGACGAAAATATACATAGATATTGTAACTTTTCTATTCTCCGAGAAGTATTGAACGGTTGTAAGCCAACGACCTCTTTATGTGGGATGCTTAACGCATTCACTTCCTGGGTACATTGGACTCACAGACGAAGGATATATAGTTTATCTACCATTTATAAGAACTGCTTAAAATATACATGATTTGGTTAATTTAGATAACTTAGTTATTTGATTTTTGAAATATTTTTTTGTTTATTATTTTTCTTTTTACGCAGAACAGTTGGTTATTTAATGAGCAATTTATATGATGTATTTACACGTTTAATAGTTTAAAGATAAATGTAGTAATAGCCAAATTATTATGATATATTTTCTTATCACAGAATTAATCATGACTTAAATATTTTTACCCGAAAATCTTATGGTTTTTTTTAGTCAGAAAATACACAGACTGGTGGTTGTCCGCATTGTCAAAGATGCGACACGTCTGACATGCGATCATCAACCCGCCTGCCAAGCATGACGACGAAGACAAATCCTACCTTGTAGGTAGGATTTGTCTTCGTCGTCATGCTCCGGCTCCGGTACAAGCCCATGTCCTCCAGGAGTGGAATTTTAGGAACCAATAAAGAATAAAGACAATTTTATATATTAAGATTTTTCAATAAAATTGTTTTAATTTTTAATATAATATATAAGATAATTTCTTTAAAAAAATCTATTATGACAGACATTGTTATAAATATGAAATATTTCAATTATATTCATTTTATGTTAAATGATTTTTTATCTCATGTGATACTGATCTTTAATCTGTTAATCTGTTACCAATTCAACTTTTGAATCATAATTTTAAAGTCAGACGAAATACTCTTATTTATTGTTTTTACGAAATAAAAAATAAAACACGGAAAATTTTGAGATTATTATGAATTAATACACAATATTATATACGGGAATATTAAACTAATCGCGCTGGTATACATAATGTTTTAATTTCAGTTAAGACTTAATATTTAATTGTTTTCAATGGTGGCTAAACAAGGTCAAGTTATTAGCTAAACGTAATTGTTGAAGCTTTTAGTGCCGCCGTGAAAAGTCACGTTTACAATAGAAGAATAGCGCAGTATAGTTTTGCCATTATGCCCATTCCGATGCGCGGCGCCACCGTCGCTATCAATTGCATTGCTAGTAGGAAAGTTGCTTATGACGTCGGTAAGTGTCACGTTGAACCATGGTGAACCGCTGTCGATGTCTTCCGCGGTGCCTGGCCTACTCACGAAATTGTCATTCTATCAATCCGTCACCATGACTTTATCTTCACCATCTGACGGCACTCGTACCGTTTAAAAATTACATCTGAGCCATACCGTTGTCCGCTTTTCTCAATTGTATTATTAACAGTGACAGATCGCTTGATGCGACTCAAAAATATTGAAAATAAAAATACAGGGTTTAGGTATGTCGCACACAATTTTCAGAATACTGTATTCTGTTGTTTATATTTTTTGTTACATTTATATCTATTAGTTTTTAAAGTATTATGGATCGCTTTTGAAACGAAAAATATAATGTATGAAGTTTATTGAATAAAATAAATATCAAAAAATACTTAATCAAGTGCTGTGAATGGGTGATATTCTTATTTAATGTACCTAGATTTTTTTAATACGATACACCATGTAATGGCGGAGTAAGAAAATCCACTATCTCATAACCAAAGATATTATGAATAAAAGCTCATAACATTCCGTACGTGTCATAAGGGACGACAGAGTTCTAGACTTTAATACATCAATAACGAAGCACAAAAATATTAAGTGGAGCTAAAAGGTTAATGTATACAAATAAACAAAATGGAAGTATGCGTTTATAATGTCAAAATAACAGCTTTTTACTAAATGAATATTAAAGAATATACAGTACTTATAACGAAAAAAACATTTTTTTTTTAATTTTCCAAAACGGCTAGAACGATTCTAAATGACAGATAGCTGATATTATAACGAGTAAGTTAGGCTACATTTATTTCAGAAAAAAAAAATGAAAATGTCAACAAAATTCTATTCAAATAAAGAAGTATAATAATAAATTACTAAAAATTAAGCGTACGAAGTCGCGGGCACAGCTAGTAAATCAAAATAGAAGGAAACATGTAATACCCGCATAAACCTATATATTTATATAAACAAATCCATTATGGTTAAAAAAAACATACTATATCATAAGGCTGTTTGGAAAAAAAATGGATACGCCTTTTGCTGGACTTTAAACGGGATGGCTTACCTTAAGAAAACCGCAGGATTTCCTATAATCCGTATAACTAGTGAGCATGACCTAGGCAATTTAAGGATCTCACTTGACTACGCACGGACGACATTAACCCTTTCTCTGTCCCATGAATCTTATATGAACATTTCAAATGTTTAACTATTGTGTCTGTTTCGCGGACAAGGAATTTTCATTTGCTAAGCGAACCCCATATGAATGGTAATTGTAACTTTATGCTATTATCTTATTATTGTTACACTTGTTATCTATGATGTTGCAGTAATAATAAGTATATACATTATTTACATACACCATTTTAAACAATACACACTACTATAGTTATATACTCTCTACCTTATAAGCTTTACACATTGGTAAAATTATTTATTGTGAGATTTAACCCTTACCAAATTTATTTCTACACTTATCCTATGTAACACTTCACATCTCACACGAAGTGTGTAAGTGACACACTTCAACCATTTCATCATTATACACTTATCACTTAATCATATATGCTATGTCACCAAATAAAGATTAATACATATAGAAATATATTTACAGAGGTTAGAGAATTATCTAATATATACCAATATCGGATTAATTCCAGCTGCTGAATTCTACAATCGTACACTGCTAGAGAACTCGAAATTCCATCTTCATCATCTCGATGACTGGCGGTCCACTATCATGCGATTAACGCGGAATTATTTGCCTCGCACGACTATAATGTGGAATTTACTATCGTCAGTAGTTTTTCCGGACCGATACCACTTAGGGACCTTCAAGAAAAGAGCCTACCTGGCCAGCAACACAACTATAATTTCCCTGGTGTTGCAGATGTTCATGGGAGACAATGATCACTTACCATCAAGTGAGCCGTATGCTCGTTTATTTATTTTTATAAAAATTATTGCCCCCAGCGCAACAACTCATTGCTCAAGCCACTGCAATACGGAGCCGTCAAAGTCGTTTGCCTCTTTCTTCATAAAATAATACAGGAACCCAGTTTTAATGTTTTAGGTAACATTCTCTGTTCGTTTAATACTTTATTTGCAAAGTTGTCATTGATTTTCTAAGCTCTAACTCTGGCAGGTCATATTCTACTTGGATACCATAACTTTTTATGGTCTTCTCTCTGCAATAGACGCTCCCACTAGAGCTAAAGCGTGTTTGCACCACGTGATAAACAGTGACTAATAGTAAAAAGATCAATAAAGCTATCAGTTCCTAAAAGTAAAATCATAATTATACGCTAGATAACAAGGGATCTATTGCAAGGCATTATATACCATTTGCTGTATCAAGTTAAAAGCAGGTATGGACACCATATTAATTGCCACATATAAAAATATAAAATTTTAAATTTATAATCAGTGATTTAAGACTAAAAATAACTCTAAATAACTTTGGAAGTTTGTTAATACAATAACAAATAAAAATCATAACTTAAATTTAAAAATGTAAAAACTCTAGAAACAAAAAGTGTTGGTGATTTTCAAAGGGTTGAATAGATTTATTTGAAACAAAGCTAAGAACAGTCTAGATTAAGACAACTTTAAAAAGAAAAAAAATCAAGATCGGTTCACCCGTTCAGGAGCTATGATGCCACAGACAGACACACAAATACACACTAAAAACATATAACATATAACCCTCTGTTTTCGTCAGGGGTTAAAACACTTACCGCTAGAACTGTTAATAAGTGGAGATGATCCCGACGCTGAAATCAACAAAGTAAATAATTACTTTACAAACATTGGTAAACTTTTAGTAGAAAAGGATCCCAGACTATATTACTCGTCTTAAAATTATAAAAAAATATCCTATTAGTTAAATGCTACTCTTAACTACGGACGGAAAAGAAGTTAAAAATATTATTAAAAACCTTAAAAGTAACAGCTCTCCTAGTTGGGATATGTTTAGTGTGAAGGTTATAAAAAACATCTTTGACTCAGATTTATCCGGTTAGTAAGTAAGGAAAGGACTTATATTATTATACTTACTAACCGGATAAATTGTTGTTTGGATAGAAACCAATTGAAAGGTAGGCATGCAGCGCGCTCCCGATGTCAATCGTTCAACTGAAAGGGTCCAGTCAGACTATAATTAGTCTTTTATAGACGTTCTATCCTGAGACTCTTATCACACCACGTTGGGTCCGGGAACAACGAGGTCGATGTGACCCCCGTGAAGGAGTGTCACACGAGAGAGTCTGTTACATCTTTCCTAAAAGAAATGTTAGACGACTATGATTACGGGTCCTATTGTGGTGGTCCCCGTCTTAATGTCTTCTTATTTTGTGGACTGCATTTGATAGGTGGTGGAAGATTCTTTAGAAATAAAACAGCAATTATCTTCAAAATTTCCCTATAAGAGTGCAATGGATTACTTTCACTATTTCCTATCAGTTAGGGCTGGCGCTTGCGCAAGTAATTTGGCACCTTTGCTGGCACATTTTGTGAATAGTTACTTTGAAGAGAGTAAATTTCCGAGCACTCTTAAGATGTCCATTATCAAGTTCACAATTTAAACGTGGAGAGAGGCATAATTTAAACAACTACAGACCCATTGCACTTATCTCAGTTTTGTCAAAGATATTCGAAAAGATCATGCAGGTCAGATTAATTTCTTTTTTCAAAGAACACTGTATGCAATGCAATTTGTGTTTCGCAAGGAAAGGTCAACAGCACTGGCCTGTTACTCCCTTATTGAGGAAATATCGATACATATAGGCAACAGGGTTCCCGTATCCAACATCCTTTTCGATATGAGTAAGGCCTTTGATTTTGTCTTTTCTGAATAAGCTTGAGCGTTATGGTGTGCGAGGACCGACCTATGATTGGATAAGGAGCTACCTCAGTGAAAGGACTCAGTTTGTGGAAGTACCGAGGTTGGATGATGAGTGTCAGAGTGTGTACAGATCGGAAATTAGGGCGAATAACTCAGGGCAGCATATTGGGAACATTATTCTTCATTCTGTACATCAATAACCTTCCAAAGTGTACGCAATATCCTTTTACACTCTATGCTGACGATATCTCTATAACTATACATAAAAAACCTAATACTAACTATAATGATGAAATAAATAATGAAATAAAAAATATAACGAATTGGCTAAAATATAATGATTTGAGAGATTTATCAGACACTGTTGCAGTCTAAAATTAGCTGCTACATTACCACATGGGGTGGTGCAAGTAAATAAAAACTAATACAAATAGTAAGAGCTCAGAGAACGTTATTAAGAGTAAGCCTATTTAATCTGCGCTTGTTCTATACCAGCAAATTACATATAGACGCTGAACTCTTTATAGTCCGACAAACATATATTATCGACTGTACTCCATAACCACAGTTAACGCTGCAAGGTTAAAAGATACTGTTACGAGCTTGGGGTTCGAGACAATTAAAAACTGCCGATTGAATTACCAAAATTGACACTTTTATTACACAACACTAGTTACAATCTAAAATCACACTAATAATAAAACACAGTTCGCCGTTATTTCGCTTCGAAGTATTCTCTTGTATTGCCAATTCAATACTGCCTCGGTCGTGGTCTATACCGGCCTTATATAGGGCCTCAGATAGTTTCCAGAACCTTCTACTGTAGCGACATCTAGAATGTTCGAGTACATATCGGTCCCGAAATTTCTGGAAGGATCTCGACTCTCCTAGTTCTGCTACTCGACACTAGAGGGCGCTAGTGTAACTAGTGTTGCCATGTACAAGATATTAATAGTGGCGCGCAACACTGCCCCCTCCTAAGACATGCTCGTCCCGAGCATTATTGGCCCCATAATAACGCGCCAGTCGAACCACATGGACAATCTTAGGAGTACCTCTGGCACCTTTCTGTATCCGGTAGGTTACATCATTAATCCTTGTCACAATCCGGTACGGTCCGTCCCATTTAGCTTGAAGCTTAGGAGATTTCCCTTTGCTGCGAACTGGATTGTGTAACCACACTAGTGAACCTTCATCAAACCCCTTGTTGTTCATTTTGCGGTCATACCGTGTTTTCATCTTCTCAGACGTTTGCTGGCCCGTCTGTCTGACGTGCTCATAAATGTCATTCATTTTGTTCCGCAAGTCATTTGCATAATCGGTTATACTGCGTGGGGCATCAGGTGGTATTCCGGTGATCAGGTCTGCAGGCAGCCGCAATTCTCTCCCAAAGTTTGCGAAAGCTGGTGTCACTGATGTACTTTCGTGAACAACACTTCGATATGACAACAAAAACGGTTATATGTGCCTGTCCCAGTCTCATTGCCGTTTTTCCACAACTTTTGCTAGGTACCTCTCCAATGTCTGATTAAATCTTTCTACCATTCCATCAGATTGTGGGTGGTAAGAAGTTGTTCGTGTTTTCTGAGTACCCATAACTCGGCAAGTTTCCTGGAATATTTGAGACTCAAAATTCCTTCCTTGATCGCTGTGAATCTCTAAAGGTACTCCAAAACGACAGAAGACTTCATGAACTAGTTTATCTGCAACTGTTGAAGCTTCTTGATTTGGAATGGCGAAGACTTCTGGCCACTTAGTGAAGTAATCCATCACTACCATGAAATACTTGTTACCACTTTCAGTTTTTGGAAACGGCCCCGCAACGTCAATGGCTATCCTCTCCCATGGTGCACCAACATTGTACAATTTCAATGCACCTCTACTACGAATTTGAGGTCCCTTTACAGCCGCACAACTTGTACATTTGCGGCACCAGTCCTCGACATCGTCACGACAGTGGATCCAGTAAAACCGTTCTCGGATCTTCAGGAGAGTTCGCTTAACTCCCAGGTGGCCTCCTGAACAACCACTATGGTACAGCTGTAGGACATCCGGTACTTTAGCCTTAGGGACAACCATTTGCAAATGACACCTGTCTCCCCGACCATTTTCCCATTTACGGCACAGGACTCCATCCTGAATCAGCAAGCTGTCCCATTGGGCCCAATAGCTTTTCGTGGTTGAACTCATTGCTGAGACGTCGCTCCACTTGGGCTTAGGAGCACTGGCCTTCATCCATTCCAGAATCGGCTTAATGTCCGAATCTTCCTGCTGTGCATGTTGTAGGCTGTCCTTCCATTAATTGCTGAGCTGGTCTGTCCTGAATATCCTCGCAGATACCACTTCTTTACCCTCTTGTCTAGTACAATGCTTGCAATCTTCAGGGCAAGGTCTTCTTGATAATGCATCTGCATTGCCATGAGATTTCCCGCTGCGATGTTCGATCACAAAGTCGTATTCCTGTAGTAGTTCAATCCATCTCGCAACTTGTCCTTCAGGATTTTTGAACTGCAATAGCCATTTCAGTGCAGCATGGTCAGTTCGTAAGTAGAATTTCCGCCCCAGGAGATATTTGCTAAAATGCTGCAAGGACTTTACCACAGCAAGCAATTCCCGTCTTGTGACACAATAGTTCCTTTCCGGCTTTGACAACGACTTGCTGAAGTACGCTATCACAATCTCCATTCCGTTGAGACAACACACCGCCAAGTCCTATATCACTTGCGTCTGTGTCAACTATGAATTCCTTGCCCGCATCAGGGTACCCCAAAATAGGTGTTTTGCACAGACGGTTCTTGAGCTCCTGGAATGCAATATCGCAACTTTCATCCCAGCAGAAATGTCGCTTCTCCTCGGTTAGCTTGTGCAGAGGTTTGGCTATATCTGCAAAGTTCTTCACAAATCGCCGATAATAAGAGCACAAACCCAAAAATGCTCTAACCTGTGTCTTGTCTTTTGGGACCGGCCACTCCTTGACAGCAGCAATTTTCTCTGGATCCGTGCGGATACCTTCTTTCGACACTACATACCCCAAGAAACTAACTTGCCGTTTGAATAGTGAGCACTTCTTTGGACTCAACTTGAGGTTGGCACTCTGGATCTTCATGAGCACGCGTTCCAGGTTTTGAAGGTGTTCCTCAAACGTACGGCCTACGATGATGATGTCATCCAAATAGACCAGACAAGCATCTCCAATTAGCCCGGTAAGTACAAGCTCCATCAACCTTTCAAACGTTGCTGGAGCATTGCACAATCCAAACGGCATGACTTTGAATTGCCACAGACCCTTTCCTGTGGAGAATGCAGTTTTCTCCTTGTCCTTAGGGTCAATTTCAACCTGCCAGTAGCCACTTTTCAGATCTAGCGTACTAAACCACTTTACGCCTGTAAGCATGTCCAGCGTGTCATCAATTCTTGGCAAGGGATAGCTGTCCTTCTTTGTAACGTCGTTCAGGCGGCGATAGTCAACACAAAACCGCATGCTGCCGTCCTTCTTCTTTACCAGCACCACAGGTGAACACCATGGACTAGATGAAGGTTCAATAACACCATCCTTCACCATTCCCTCAATCATGGTTTCCACTTCCTTTTCACGTGGTACAGGCAATCTTCTTGGCCGCTGACGAATAGGCAATTCTTGTCCTGTGTTTATTTTGTGTTGAACTAAGCCAGTCTTTCCTATGTCAGCTTCGTTTGACGAGAAAACATTGGCGTACTTGAGTTACAACTTCTTCGCTTTGACCGTTTCATTCGGGGAGAGAACGCTGCGACAGTCTTCTAAAAGTGTGGTCACTCTAGTTTGTCCATCCTTGCTGGGGGTTCCAGTCGATAGATATTCGCACCGACGCAACCAATCCACTTCCTCACTAGTACCAACCAATGTGCCTTTTTCTATAATCTGTTCCTGATCACAAAGGTTCAGCACACGTACTCCTGAGATGTCGGCGGTTCTGACCAAGGTTCGAGCCACTTTTCATGGAAGGTCATTGTCTACCCTTTCCACGAGTACACAACGAAGAGTTTGCCCAGGATTCCGTGGAAGTCTAACCGGCACAATCGTTTCCGATCTCGGCGGAAGAACAATCTTCTTAAGGCTGTACACATTCCCTGGTAACGCCCCTTCCACGAAAAGTTCCTCTTGTCCACATTTCAAAACACCTTGCTTAACGTCGATCTCACAACAATTCTTCCTCATAAAGTCTAGGCCCAGGATGCAGTCGTCCATTATATCAGCCACGATGACATTATGCAGGTAGATCATGTTGCCTAGCTTCAACTCCATCTCCTTCTCTCCACGGACGGGTATGCGCTGACCGGTGGCTGTCACCAAATTAATGCGTTCTCGGTTGTATGCGGAGTCCCCAAGGAACCGACTTATAAGTTGGGAACTGACAACCGTGCGAGAGGCTCCAGTGTCTATGGTCAGTTTACACGGCGTTTCGTTGACTTCGCCCTTGATGATTAGGCTGTTCCCATCATGGGTTTGTGAGATCGAAATCCTTGGGGCTCTTTTAACATCAGCCAGCACCCGCCAGTTTCCCTGCTGTTGCTGGGCGGTGCTGTCAGCCACACTTCCCTCTCGATATCGATCACCTTCCCTTTCTACAGTTCGTTTAGGGCAGCTGGATCGAAGATGGTCCTTTTCCCCACAGCCGTAGCACCTAGGGCTGTAGCCCTTATTGCGGTCCTGAACTGTAGCTGCTGCAACCTCCCTGACGCGGTGGGAACGATGATCCTGCCGCACGGCTTCCACCTCCAGTGCATGGGTCAAGGCGTCCTTAAGCGTCTCGTGGTGCCCGAGCCTCACAGCAGCTCTGACTTCAAGGTCGCGGATGCCGTCGATGAATGTCTGCACCAGGTTCCCTACAATGAGCGCAGGTACAGACTGGTACGCTTTTCGAACCAGCTTCTCCACCTCAAGGGCCCACTGCTGCAGGTTTTCGTTACTGCGTTGCACGCGATCTTTGAGCTGCGCACGAAAGACGTGTTCCAGGTGAGCATCGCCATATCTTGCCTCCAATGCCTCAAGGAGCTGCTCGTAAGTTACTTCCTTACCGAGAGCTTCCAGAACAGTTAAGGCCTGGTCGCGTAGGCCTAGGGTGAGAGCAGTCATGGCCTGACTTTTATTCCAGCCGTTCGCTTTCATGACAGCCTCGAACTGGATTTTGTAGGCCGACCAGGAAGAACTCCCGTCGAACGGCGGCACTTTGAATCCACGTAGCGAAGGTGTTGTAGCTACTATGGGAGCTGTAATTCCATCCCCAAGTTTGAGGTCGTCCAGCGTTTTCTTCACATCAGCCATCACGTTGTCAACCCGATTGTTCACTTGGTCGATTCGGGTTTCAGCTTCCGACAGGCGGTTGTCATGTTGAGCAACCCTATCCTTCACCTCCTTTATCTCTTTCCCGAAGGTAGCGTGAAGGTCCTTCCTGAGGAGCATCTGTTCTTCCATACCGCGCTGCAGCTGCTCTTCCAACCGACGGGTCTGTTCCTCTTGTCGGCGGGCCTGTTCCTCCTGTCGGCGAGCCTGTTCCTCCTGTCGGCGAGCCTGTTCCTCCTGTCGGCGAGCCTGTTCCTCCTGTCGGCGAGCCTGATCCTGCAGCATCATCATCAGAGCACCTAAGTCAGGTGCTGCAGATGCAGGAGCTGCTGACGGGCCGGCCTCCGTGGTTAGCAGCTGCCCCTCCGAAGTTTGCGGCGTTGCATTACCAATTCGTCTCTGGTCCGTCTCCTGTTGGCGTTGACTTCGGGTACGGATACCCTCCGTGTCGTCTTTAGGTAAAATCGGCATATTTGATCCCACTTCTGACACCAATTGTTACGAGCTTGGGGTTCGAGACAATTAAAAACTGCCGATTGAATTACCAAAATTGACACTTTTATTACACAACACTAGTTACAATCTAAAATCACACTAATAATAAAACACAGTTCGCCGTTATTTCGCTTCGAAGTATTCTCTTGTATCGCCAATTCAATACTGCCTCGGTCGTGGTCTATACCGGCCTTATATAGGGCCTCAGATAGTTTCCAGAACCTTCTACTTTAGCGACATCTAGAATGTTCGAGTACATATCGGTCTCGAAATTTCTGGAAGGATCTCGACTCTCCTAGTTCTGCTACTCGACACTAGAGGGCGCTAGTGTAAATAGTGTTGCCATGTACAAGACATTAATAGTGGCGCGCAACAATACTATGATTAAAAAACACTAGATTACTAGGGACAGATTGAATACAATTTTGATTATCTCTAAAAATGAAAATAAAGTAACCAAGTGGCTGCTAAATTTAAATTACGAAAAAACATACAGAGATACTTAAATACACACGCGCACGCGCGCTTATGATCTTTGTAATTTTTTTTTAACTCCACTGTATATTTTTGACTTTGTATTAATTGTGGGCCCTGCTGCTTTAAAATTCAGGCTATGACTTAATTTAAGTTTCAGATTTCTTATCGTTTTACGTACTTACATATATTGAAAAATATCGTTCGATAATTAAAATTTTAATAAAATGTAAAACCAACTTAAAAAACTAACTCAATTATGATTTCCTTATAACGCTCATAAGCTTCTGAATTCGGCGCTAAAACATAGTTTGTCGAAGAATTACGAGAAAAAAAAATCCCAACTTCCAAAGCTAGTCTGAGGAAAGTGTAATTTAAGTGTGGTTTAAATAGTTTATTTAGGTTTTGTAGTTACTTATAATTTTATTAAATGAATTGCGTTAAAGTTTAATCATGATTACCCAATTGAGTTGTGTAAGGAATATCACAATACTTTTATTACCCCTTAGTGATGAAATTATTTTTTAAATTATATGGGACTACGTCTGCAGTATAACCTTTTAATAAATAAGTATAAGGTTTTTGAAAAAATCGGTAAACATACATAGACGTGTCGTATGTAGAATCTTCTCTTGAACTTGGTTAAAAACCTTACATTTTTTAACTTCTATCACTAATAATGAATAATTTTAATAAAACTAATAATTTAGTTAATGTACATATCAGTTTAGCAATCAGGGGCTCTTATTTTACAAATATAAATTATCTGTAAATATGTTAATAAAATAAATTGAGAAAACCTAACAAAATTATTAACATTAAAAAAATATTAAAGTATGTTTTTTTCAGAATATAAAAAACAATTATAAAAAAAATAAACTTTATGAAATTAAAAAAGGTTTTTTCGTAATATTCTTTATTAACACATTTGGAAAAATATTTTAATATAAGAATAACAATAAAGCTGATTCTACATGTTGGTAAATGGCAATACTGCATATTGTGCACATGTATGCGACATCGTAAGAGAAAGAAAGCCTTCTTTGCATTGATGCATTGCTACTCCTGAGGGTGAAGTTGAAATGCCCGTAATATATATATATATATATTTAAATACAATGTAAAAGTGTTTATACCTTTACAGATCATACCTTTCAAAGCGTAACGTTACAGTTTGTATTGCACCTGAGCTGTAAAATTTGATAGACCGTGGTATATTTCCCAGCAGATTCTTTAAAATAGTTAAGTTTACGTACAATTTTAAAAACTTATGTAAAAACTTAGATCTAAACATACTGTCAAGTAAGACTTGCAAAAACTAACTTATATTCAAATGTTAGTAAAATTAAATGCGAAACGCAAATAATGTGTAAAATAAATTTTCATAGAACGTAAAAATCATTAAGAATCGCAAAATATCACATAAAATACGTTAATTGTACGTTGCTTTATTACGTATTATATATTTATGTTTATTATACCTTATGTGGCATTGTCTATTTTCGAGTATCGTGACGATGTGTGGTATTCAATAAGGGTCAATGACAAGACCTAGCTTGCACTAACATCAATCCATTTTAAATCGAGCGCACTTTTTGCTCATCAACCTACTTCAATTCAATGCTAGTTGTTTCGCATCCGGGAAACACATGGCGATATTTAATAATAGTGACATAAAAGAATACCCGATACGAATTATAAAATTACATAAAACGAGTTTGGTTTCATGTTTTTGCGTTTACACATCCGGTGCTTGTCCGGCGCAAACTAATATTTTTTTAATCCTTTTTTTTTCAATTTCGCACCATATCAAAATACTGAAGGGTTCTGGAATTGGAATCATATCTAAACGTCATAATAAAGGTTCTTTATATTGAAATGTACAATGAGCTCTCAGTGAATATGGTTTTTAGTATATATAATTTATAAAAGTTGGGTTTTGACAGCACGTTCAAAGGATTAAATTGTTTTTCTAATCGTTATGTGTCAATTATCAGATTTGCAGAACGGTTGGAGAATGTAGAAGGAGGAAGGGGGGAGGCTTACAAGCAAGCGGGGTCCGGCGGAGGCAAGAAACGTACGCAGTAACCAACGAAACGAAAATTTGTGAGGTCAACGAACGTGAGTGGCCGCGCAACCAAACGTCAGGTTGATTCACTTTTCATCTACACACTTCGCATAGCTTTATTTATATTTAAATTAAAAAAAAACTAGTTTATCGCAAAGTAAAGAAAATTTAAATATAAATCACTTGTTATGATATTTATACCGCTATAAGATTCCTTGAACTTAATATCGTATGAAGTGTCATATTACTAAGAACTTAAGTCATTTCTTTATTTTTGATTACTTTTTTTTTAATTTTCTTGAGTTCTTAAAATATTCATAATAATTTTTAATATAAAAAGTTCATAAATCATTAAATCGTTATTTTTGACAAACTGCATTTTCAATTTTTCGTATAATCCTATTATTATATTTCAAAACAGGTATTCATTTAAATTTTTAAATTTAAATTTAGTAGTTACTTTTTTTAAGTTTCTTTTTCATATAGCCAGAAAATATTTTGTAATGTGAGCAGTAACGCAGAAAGCATGAGTTTTTACTTTTATCGAGCACTTCAGCACTGCGTGGAGTTCGACGACCCCGCAACATCGTGCGCATTTGGCGGGAATTTTGCAGACGAGATCTGCCACGTTGTCGTTGTTTGCTGTTGAATATAAGTTATTTTTTGATAAGTTTTATTGATAAGTTGATAAAAAGCGATAACTAGTGGATATTGTAATTTTTTTATCAAAAATAGTTTAGTTAAACACTTGAGTTAAAACTACCTGAATGTTGAATGGTCTTAAGTATAAATAAAACTCAACGCAACAGTAACCTTCTTTGTTTAAAGTACTTGCAGGTGTCCATGGACAGCAGTAGCCACTTACCATCAGGTGGACTGTAAGTGTAAGTGTTTGTTTTTTTTTAATTAGCTCATTTACACGCGGTGTGCCTTACTGGTTGACATGCGTGGCTCCTGTCCATGGAAAACCGCCCGAAAACACTGAACCTAACTGGTGTTAGGGACAATATCTCCAGTACAGTAGTATCGGCTCAGCACTCGCCAACTCGTCTGCCCATCATGGTGTGTAAGGGGATTTTTTTATCTATAATCCCAGCTGGTGCATTTATGAAAACCCCATATCTTATGACCTAAAACGGCTAGTAGTGTATGATGTAATTTGGCTATATATTACAGATTGTGAGGCCTACCAACTCCTTTTCCGGTTAGAAGACCGTCTGGGCAGCTACTACCCTATTACCTATTACTGCCGCAAAATAGCAGTACAATTAGGGCATCCACGAATTTTTATGCCACCAGGACGGCGCCACTAGAAAGTGAAGTATAATATTTGACAGATTTCATAGCGGAGAGGTTAATTTGTTCGGAAAATGTAAAGGTTATTGTTTTTTTCTGTAATATTAGTTATATTTTATATTAATAAGATTACAAATAAATAAACTAAACCACAAATATTCATAATGGTAGAAAAATTAAAAAAAAAAGTTAAAACTGCGCAAAAAATTAAACAGCAAACCACTGACGCATTGTTTTGTGTATTAATATAATACTCTAGAAACTGATAAACTTTATTAAAAACTAATTTCTCCATTAAATTACATTGTGTAACTGAAAACTTTTCCTTAGTATCAACTAGCGACATCTGGTGAGCAGAAAATTATTAGCTCTCATTACTGTGTTTCCGTCTGAACGTTATGGAGAGCCAGTATAATTAGAAGCTGTGAGGCATTCTAGCTTTGCCCACTGGGGTGGGAGGAAATCAAACTAGTATGTCAAATCAAAACAGATTGCCAATATAAATAAAAGCTCATTGGCGAAAAGCCGATATACTTATACTTACATCTTAACAGTACGAAAGTTACTTTTATCATTACTGTGAATCAAATTACGTAAGTAATTTTAAAAATTAACAATTGTGGAAGATTGTTTATGGCAAAATAAATTAGTTAAAATAGTAAAACTATAATAATGTCATCTTATAGAACTCACAGGTGACCAAATTAACTTATCAAATACGCTTAACCGATTATTAGTTTTAGAGATTATAGATTTTTTATTATTATTTTTTATTTTATATTTTGAAAACGTAACCTCCACACTAGAAATCTCTCTTGTATTCAGGGGGCAGTTTGCATAAATAAATTGCACAAAGACAAACATCCAGACACGGAACAATTATTTGTAGGCCATACAAACTCTTGTTACGTGCGGCATTCGAACTCGCGGCCCTCAAGCGCTGCAACTCAATTGCTAAGCCACTGCGCCACGGAGCCGTCAAGAGATTGTAACATATGTTTGTGTAGGCCTATTTAAATAATATGAAATAATGTTATAAATTTTATTTCTGTGCTTTATCAAATTTTATTCGTAATTAAATTATTACATAATAACTACAATTGATAACACCGACAATAATAGATAAATATCCACTTAACGTCATATATTTTACTATATTTTAAATAAAAATTTAAGAACTAATATTATTATTTTAATTTTCGTATGCAAACTGTCTGAGCAAGCGCACGGCATATGTAACGTCACCCGTTGATGTCGTTTGTATGAGAAAATGAAACAAAAAGAATGTTCCTAAATTCATGATCCAGTAGTGCCGTATGGGTGTGAGGAAAAGCTATACGGCTACTCATACTTGTACTAGGTAAGGTAAATGTTTGTTTTGCTGATTAGAGCGTTAACATGGCGGCAGCTGACGAAATGGATGATTCAACGTACTTTTTCTATTTCCAAGATCTATTGTAAACGGTCAAAACGTACATGATATAAGTGTAATTTAAAAACATAGAAGGCGATACCGAAGCACTTAATGAAAAGTAAAATATCCATTTGTCTGTGTATTAGGGCTAAATTTTGAAAACTAATCACTAATTAGTATAACTTTTCTATTACGTTTTACAATAATAAATAGTATTTCGTCTAAAATTCCTTCAATTGGTATTAATTTATGCAATTTGTATAAAATAATTTATTTTAATGTTATTGCCATGCATATACACGAGATGGGGCTCTTTTCGAGAATGTCATTTCAAGAGATGTATTAAAATTATCGACAATTGTTGTTTGTTGACCTAAAGTGATTGATGGTAGTCTACGTCAAGAAATTCTATAAATCTCCTGATAAAACTTAAAAATATCATTCCTGATGTCGTAAACGCGACTAAGGGAAACTAAAAATAAGTATAGAAAATCTGCTGTGTGGACAAAAATCACAATCAATCACTCTGAGTATGAGAACCTTTTCTGCAAAAGACAACTGATGAATGATGCTCTAACGGCATACCGCTGGCAGAAAACTCGTGCGATATATACCGAACATAGGCTTCACCTACGCCGTACATCCGTAGTGTGATGAGAAGCAGAATTAAAAGTCGAAGGTCTTGGTTCTGTACTCACCAACTTACATGACCGACATGGTAAGTACAGGCTTTTAAGGGAATCATGGCTGCCAGCGAATATTGCGAGGAACGATATCCAGATAAGGACTTCATTTTAATGAATTTAATTTTACAATTTTAGTAGGTACAGTTTCAATTGAGTATAAATGGACTGGGTGTACTTCAGCCTGCCTGATATAAAAACTAATTCCGCATTGTGATACGCCGTGCTCACTTGATTTAGCGTTGTAACAAACCATCGTATTAACTATATCAATATAAAAAATTGAAGTGAAACTGTAGCTATAATTCTGACTTACTAAGCAAATTTCAGTTACGTACTTGTTACTCATAAAAGTAAAAAATAGTTTTGAGAAATGATTAATATTTTAGTTAAAATATAGATTTTTTATGATGATGTTGGTGGTGGCATAATAAAAAATAGGTAATTCGTACATTTAAAACAATTACATTTTAAAAATAAAACTTTGCATATTTCGTAGTGAAAATAAATACAAGATTTTTTTAAATGTGCAATAGCTGGTCAAACTATTTACTGTTTATCATTATCGTATAATAAAAAAATTTAAAAGAGCCTATTGGAATTTATTCATTTGTGTTCCCTGTGTGAAAGAATGTAATATGTTATTTAGGTGGTAGAGCCACGCTGCAGCTATATTAGTAGTATAGTTGTAGCACGAATGGGTCGGCTCGACCGGGGAAGGACCACGCTCTCACAGAAAACCAGCGTAAAATAGCAGCTTAACGCTGCTGTGTTTCGTATGGTGAGTGTAGAGAACCGGAGACCCTTTTTACTGGCAAAGAGGCATTCCATCTGCATCTTGAGTCTTTATTGAGGATAGATGTAGATGTCTATGGGTCACAGTAACGACTTACCATCAAGTAGACTGTGTGCTCGTTTGTCACCCTATCCTATAAAAAAAATGTAAAGCAAGTTCAAAATTTGGACTTTAAATTAAAAAAAATCATATTTTAATAATATGTCTTATATTACTTAATATCTGTATATTTGTATTTATTTAATAAAAGAATAGGTTTTAACTACTCTCAGCCATGTCAGGTAATCCATTCATCTGTATATCCTTGAGACTTCGAGATCCTTGTACAGCAATATGAAATAAAATAAAGTATTAGAAGTTAAAAAAGGGTTTGCGTGTAACCATGCGCGCGGAGAGGTAGTAGACAGAAAAGTTAATAACCAAATTTATTCATTTGGCCTATTAAAAGTTATTACACATTATGTTTAATTTATTATTTGTTATTTATAATTTTTATATGAATATATAACCCAAATACTTAATAATTAATTATTAATATATTCGATTCACTACCGACAATATTATTTATAAAATATTTGGGTTATCATGATGATGACGATGAATAATGTTCACTTAATATATATAGATCAATAAAACATCTGTCAGTAAAATAAAGTAATAATTACTGAATTTTGTAAAAATAGAAAAGAATGTAAAAATATAATCATGTATATAACCCAAATATTCAAGAATAAATGTGTTCAGCATTAGCCTCTATAAATTCGGAAATTTCGTAAAAGGACTATATAACGTTACTTCTGTTCAAAAAAAACATCTGAGATATTTGTTTATTCCTATAAAGTAAAAAAAGAAAAAAAATACAATCTGAAAGAAAATAATGTTTGTTTTGACGATGACGAATCTCTGACAAATACCTACGCCCACATTCGGTTCATGGTTTATAACCACGGAAAGAGTGAATTTGTTAGCGCTACAGAGCACTGCACTGTCACCATCGGCGGCTAGCGGTTTGCAAGGTTCAGGTTCACTTAGGTTCATTGCCATAGTTTTGTAACCCTTCTTGTGTAACTCGCTCTCCGTAGCCCTTCGCTCTCACCTCTCACTTGTACAGTTTATTTATTTATTCGCGGACTATATTATTGTTCAATTTAATTATGCTTTAATTAAATACGATTTATTTTTTAATATAAATCATCGTGCATGATATTGCATAAGAAAAATCCTTCATTTATATACTAATTTATGTAACATGTGTTCACAACAGTTTGAGCTTTCTCAATTCGTATAACGAATGTAAAAAAACTGAACATTTATTATTTCGTTTCTCTTTGTCTTAGATATTAATAGATTAGGATATATTTTTGAGAGCACAATATAAATCCATGTGCAAATATAAAAAGTAACACGGAGTGTATAAAGCAAGTGCGGAATGTTTAATTGAGCGGTCGCGTAGGCTGCGGTTCCGCGTCTAGCGGGCGTCGACCTCGCAGCCTTTCGAGAGTATCGAACCGCATGGATTACGTCACCCGCGCAAGCCTCCTCGATTGTACGGTGTCTACAGCCTGTATCTATGGAATATTCCTATGATAGATTATGGCAAAAAATATAATGTTTGGATGCAATAATCCTCGACGTTATTTTCTTACTCCTTAATTTGGAAAACTCTCACACACTCACATGTTCATTACACTTCCTATTATTATCCTCATATTAGACAATCTACGGAGGGAGGGGTTTAGTTCAGCAGTAGAATTTAGATAAGCTGTAATGTAATAAATGTATTATAAATAACACTTTTAGAATATAATTTTTCTTTTATCACTGATTAATTTAGAACTCGCAAGAAACCCAGCGGGACAGTTTTAAAATTTGTTAACTATTACAATAATATGTGTTATAAACTTTTTATATAATCAACAGTGTTTATTTTTTTATATTTATTTTTTTAAACCATTTTAACCCGTCATAAGAGGCGACAGTAGGAAATACGAGAAATATCTCATGACTTCCGATAGATGGCGGTATAACCATTCCATTTACGGCAGGCTTAAAATACTCAAACTGGTAACTCGGGCAACAATTTCAAAGATGCGAGACAACCAGTACTCCGATCGCTCATCCACCTGCTAATTGTGACAAACGCTCCCTACAGCGCGTCCATGTCCATGTCCAGCGGATGGTATTTTACAGGTTGATAATGCTGAAATTGTCCCACTAACTAATTACTGACTCTGTAGAATCATTCTTACTATTTTTCTTCATTTCTAGTGTTTACAAAATGTATAGGTGTATACCACTTTTTTTTTGTAAAAGAATTATTTCATAGAATGACACATTACACCAAATTCAGTTCAATACATAAATATAAAATGCATAGGAAATATTCATTTAAATAAACGTGTAGTGATGCTAATGTAAAATTTCGTAAGCTCCGTGCATGAACACTGTGTGAGTGCAGCTGGCGCGATGACAGTGAAAATTCGAAAAAAGTTACGCTGACTAAATTTTTGGAGACGCCAAGTTTCGATGTCGTGCCGGTTACGTTCACTCACTCGATAAAATAAACATCATCCGTAGTTCATCGACCCGTGCTTCGATCACAACTTACAAGGCCATTCGCTTACACAACTCGACTTTAAAATTTATCGATTTATCTCCAATTTCTCCGACGTGATTTTAGCATTGGCACTTAGTACTAATGTGTAGCAATCATAACTAAAATTGTATAATAGTTAGGCCAACGACTAACGTCAAAAGTCGTAATAAAAAAAAAACCTAACTGAGGTCACCGTTGCGAGTTGAACTTACTACATTTGCTTTTGCTAGGAATTTTGAATTGTTACTCTTTGTTTTGAACAGATATAATAGCAACTGAGCGGCGTTCTCAATACGGTGAACTCGCGAGCGGTCATACAAGCGAGCGGTAGAACGTTCGTAGCGAGCAAGCAACAAAAGTACTTTCGGGCGACTAACGGGATCGAACGGAGAAATGCTCTACGAAATCGAAACACGCAGTACCGTTAGTCGGCCCTCGCCCTAAGCTCTCCGGGATGAGCTTGGTAAATCACCGCGGCTGTAGGGTAACCAGTTCTAATAAGCGTCGTAAATTCCTGTTATTTCGTTCATAATATTACATATAAATGAATGTAAGGAAACATAGCCTGCTACTGTTTTTGTTTTTCTTCCTTGTTACTGCGTTTAAAGAAACAAATTTTTAACGATTACATCGCGTTTAAATTACTTATTTTTAATATTCTAGACACTTCGAGTGCTATTCAGCACCCATGATCTAAGGGGACTTAAGAGTTAATTCTTGATGTCATAGTTAACCCCGAATACCTTCAGCTTTTGTTTTTGGTTTGATCTACACAGAATAAACTTGTTAAAATAAAGTAACTTAAAATTATGTTTGGGTCCAATCCAATCAGATGGTAGCTCTCAGCCATTTTCACTATTGAATTGAGGAGGATTTTATTTTCGGTATTTTTGCTAGGCCTTTTGCTCTCTCAAATGTGATGTAATAACGGGTGCGACCGTTAAGGTGTTCACAAACTGCAGACTTTCAAGAGCGACTTATAATATTAATACATATTTTTCATAAAATAATCAATATGTATCTGCAATATTTTAAATCTCGATATATCAAAAGTAGATATATTTCGATTATCAATTTGAGTATGAAATTCATTATTTTTGGTTGAGCTCAATATTTAAATGAATAGGTTTGCATATAAGGGATAAGTATACGGATATACATGATATATAATATTATGTCAAAGAATTTTCAAATAGTAAAACAAGAACAATAACAGCTCACTTTAGTTTACTTTTGTTATCGTTGAAATAAGATTATATTATTAAATAAATTTGGGCCTGATTTTTGTAATTAATAGTTTAAATTCCCTTAATTTAATTAATATTTTATTTCTAAAGTTATGTCCTACATATTTACTCATTTCATCATGAGAAATATTAACATGATTAGACATTCTCAACAGAGTCAGCAATGTTTGACGTAACACATCAAAATATCTAGGTAATAATATTATTGCTGTGTAAAGACGGCGTAAGAATATCTACTATCCCATATCATCTCGAAGGTTTCATAAAAGGCGACAAAAGAAAACTGAAACTGGAAATGGGTAGCAGTTTTTATGATGCCGTCACAAGATTGTTAGTGATATGCGGTTATTTTGTAATTTATTTTCATTTTGTCTACATTAATGTACTTTTAAATGACATCTAGATATTTTTACACCCATCGATAGCCCAAAATTTAACCTTTTTTTTTAAATTTTGATACCAGTGCCATCTATCGTTGATGTGAAAAATCACATCGGGCTCTAGTATGATGTACTCTGTCGGACCAATCCTGAGTAGTCGCAGTGGAAGGTAATAGTTGCTTTATAGAGATATGCAATAGATGTCTCTTTTATTTATTATATTTTTTTAATACCAATAGCCTTTAAATAAATAAAAAAATATTTTCTCAATTCAGTGCGTTTGTTTTTAGTATAAATAACATCATATACTAAATTTACATAATATATGAATTTTGATATAAGAAATATTTTGATAATAGCGACATCTTTCGCTTTCTGTCTGAACTTCTTTTTCTTTCAAAAATTTGTTTCAAACATTCCATTTCACCATTAATAATAGAATACTAATCATAAAGTGTGTCGAAGAAGAAATTATAAAATTAAGACCAATTCAAACGTATAATCAAATTCTGTAAGAAGTTAAGTCTTTAACAAGCGACGACTGCGGCGAATTTGAAAATAGGACACAGAAGAGGCAAATAAAAAAACCAAATCGGATGGATGACTATTTGACGTATGGACCCGTTCTGTTCCTCCGCCAGACAAAATATGGAAGAGAACGACGAGCCATTAAAATCTGAGTATTTCGAAACGTTTGACATACTAATTGCTGACTTACAAAGGTTTTCGGACAACGATGATTTAATGTGAAGTTCTTCTACGACGTGTAGCGCAGGGTTTTGCCTCTGTGATAGATTATAATTTGTTATCCATCAGATTCAGACCAGATGAGTTGGATTAAAGTTCTCCTGAACTGATGAAATTAGGTAAATTTTCTTTGCACACTTAAGGCCCTGTGAGCTGGGACAAAGTTTTTTCACAGTATTTGGAGCAGGGCTCTAGCTAGAGTCGATTTTGAGGTAGGGCAGCATTGGTTACAGGTAGGGCGGAACTAAAAAAAATATCATAATTGATCTGCCTCGAAGCACGGGCTCCTTAATCAATCATCATTTATAATCACCATGTGTAATCTCTAGGTCAGTGATGTACATTCAACAGCTATTTGTAGACAAATAATTTCTGTGATAGAACATGAGCATGGATCTAAGAACTATTATATCCTCAATGATGAAGAACAAGCAAACAAGATAGTTGGATTTAAGGGTTTCACTTCTAGATTTGGATGTAGAGATCCACGTCTGAGTGAGAGTGAGGTAATAATTAATTGTTGGGTGGGGTGATACGAGTAAATATATACGACCAAAAATACCATTTAGATCATATTGCTTCTGCAATCTTATTTTAATAATTAACATAATAATAAAAATATTTAAAACGGCTGAATTCCACGATTCGCCATGTTATTAAAAAGCGAAGAACTTCGTTCAGATCAACTAATTTTGTTCTTTTTTTTTCAAAGGCCAGAAATACAATACCAGCCATTCTCTCGTGACCCATTGACAGCCTTTGAGGCCTATTGATTGCAGTTATAGTAGAAAACGTAGATTCGCTCACTGCAGTGCTACTTCCTATGGTCGCCACAGGTGTAAAAAGTTCATATGTATCTTAGAATGCCTCTCGTTGCCTGTACAAATCTTGCAATGTATTTTCCATTTTATCTTCGTTACGACTCAAGTAAAGTTTAACCACGCTTGCCTCTTCTCTTGATGGAATTTTCAGACCTGAAAAATTAGTTAAAATTGTAAATTGAACATGACAAATTATTAAAATTATGAAATTTTTGCAAACTTACCCAAATTTTTCAGTGGAACCATTTTATTTACATTCAACTCATCGTTTTTTTTTATAGAATAAGGGTGATAAACGAGCACACAGTCCACCTGATGGTAAGTGGTTGCTGCGGCTCGTAGACATCTACATCTATCCTCTATTACAAATCGAAATGTAGATGCGTTGTCACCCGTGAGGACTAAGATGGAATGCCTCAATTCCAGTAAAAAGGGCCTCCGGCCACCTACACTCACCAAGCGAAACGCAGAGGTAAACCTCTACTTCACGCTGGTTTTCTGTGAGGTCGTGGTACCACCCCGGTTCGAGCCGGAATTGATTAGATCATCGTAATCCGAAAACCTTCTTTGAGATTCAGCAATTAGTATTGGACATACGTTTCGAAATACTCAAACAAAAATGGCTCGTCGTTCTCTTCCACATTTTGTCTGGCGGAGGAAGAGGAGGGGCCATACGTCAAATAGTCAACCATCCGATTTGGTTTTTTTACTTGCCTCTTCTAGGTCTGTGTCCTATATTCAGATTCGCCGCAGTAGTCGCTTGTTAAAGACTTAGCTTCTTCCAGAATTTGATTATACGTTTGATTTGATCTTAATTTTATAATTTCATCTTCGACACCCTTTATGATTGTCATGGCGTCTTTCAATCTTGCGCTTCGGGCTTGCAAAGCTGCGTCTGCAGGTTGTAGCGTGGATAAGATTTTTTTGGCAACAATCATGGCCATTTGGAATTCCAGATCAAACATGACTTTTTTTAACACCGATACCTTTGGCGACGTTATCGCCATTGAATCTGCCATTTTCAAAGTCTGCAAAAATGACAAATATCTAGACCAGCGTTGTTCGAAGAGTCGGCGAATCCTTTTTCCACCATATAAAGCAGCTATTTTGCCATGATGATAGAATTCATGTAACATGATGCATTGGGTCAAAAAATAAACGAATGTTATTATATAAATAGTTCTAATGACTATTAAGTGTAAGCGATGTTATAGCAGTGGAAGTAAGGATTTTTTCGGCCAAATTTATCTTCTATTCTAGTCGCAACTCCTGAAACTTTCCCACTCATTACACTTGCGCGATCATAGCATTGGCTAAGCATACAAGAGGGGTCAATGTTATTTTTCGTAAGAGTATTTAATGTTAATTCCGTGTAAGTGGCTGCATCAAGCTTTTCAGTAGTCTTAAGCATCAGCAACGACTCATTGACGACACCATCATCATTTCACGTCAGATTCATTAATATCTTTGACAATGGAACTTCGTACTGCTTGAACCTTTGCTTGAATTATTTGATTTTGAATTTCAGGTGAACGATATGTTGCGTTTTGTGATATATGAGTGAGCACCTCGTTCAAATTTGGATCTTTCATACATGTGTATTCAAATAATAAATTCTGAAATAATCCTTGTTCTTTTTCTTCTTCCAAAATATAATTTCCACGCAAAGGTAATTCGTTGACAATTAGAAATTTTATTACTTCAATGATAGACTTCACGTTATACCTATATTTCTCTAATACTTTTTGATTTATTAACGTTTCAACACTGCAAGAAGTAGATATTCTTTGTTATTTCTCCTTCCACTTCGACATACCTAGCTTGAATATGGGAAATTGTTTTTTCATGTTTTGGAAAATCAGTTTTAGAATCAGTGGCATTTTTACAGTTTATAAATCCTGTGGAAGTGTACGAAGTCTGATTGCTTCCATGAGGTAAAAATTGCTGGCATGGATAGCAAAAAGCAGCATCTTTCTTGACAGAATACTGCAACCATTTATAACGCTTGAACCAATCGAAAACAAAGGCCCTGTTATGTTGTTTTGGATATGTGTCGAAAACAACTTGTTTTATTGGTTCTCCGATTTGTGCAATATCAGAAAGAATACCATAGCTAACATTACTAACATGTGTTGACCAACCTGTTGCCATGGAACTAGGAGTAGATTGTATTTTGGGCTTCCACCTGTTTTGAGCAGTTAGGTTCTTCGTGGTCAATTTGCTCTTCAACTCTTCGTTTTTTTTTACAAAGAAAGCGAGATCAAAGAATCTTTAATTTATAGCAATTAGCACTAAAAATAACAGTTTTTATTATTAGTATTTATTTAAATTTATTTAATACATTTAAACTAACTTAAAATATAGAAGTTCATACAGAGAACTTGGAAATGGAATTGTATTGAGGGACCGAAGGATTCGTTTTTTAAATAGTGTAGGAAACTACGAGGTGGGGTAAAGATAAGGGAACAACATTATTCTTGTTTGTGTTGTTGTGAACTTATTCTAAGACAAAATTAGGATACAATTCCTAATTGTATTTTAACCATACCAACCATAAACTTTAACATTTAAATATTACAATCTAATTAGCTTGGCTTCTAAGAAAGTAATTTAGCTTTTAAGTAAATAAACAATATAAAGTATAAAGGACTTATAACATAATATAAAGTAAATAGTATCTATGACATAACACCGTACACTTCACTTAATCAAACTACAAATAATCATAATCAATCTCTAGTTTATGTTTATTTTAGCTTAAAATATAATATACATAAACTAGAGTTTAACAGATTGCAATATAGCCCATATTGCAATCTATGGTACGGGGAATCCCCTCTGCATCACAGATATTCCTTAACAGCACAGTTTGCTTTAGCAAAAGTTTACTTTACAAAAGTTTCCTTGAATTTGTCATCAAATTTCTGTCAACTTCGGATTTTTCCATTTTTACGACAATTTGTATGCAACTTGCTAATGAATTTGACGTAAATTTACTGGTTTACTGTCCGAATTAAAATGCAAACTCACTTCAAAAGTTGACTAAAAAAGGGTTTCAGGCAAATTTTATGTCAATTTATTGTTAATTTGACTTAAAAAATTGTTAAGTATTTTTTTACCGTCATATTGTAGACAATTTTATGTATAAATTTGCTTACTTTCTGAAATGGTAAGAACATTACTGACTTTTTTTTTCGTAAAAAGTTATCATCAAATTGAAAAAAAATTAACCGCAAATTTTTATTTTCAACTTTTGCTGTCAAATTGTCAGCAAATTCGGGCAGCTGATTTCAGGTGATTTCAACATCAAATTACCTTCAATTTCAAGCTAAAGTGGCTATTAGGATAATAATTCTTCATGTGATGGCGCTTCAAAAGCCATCTATAGACAGAACAAAGAATTATTATACATAATATAAAATGAATGTCGCAAAGTGTAGTATGTTGGGATTTGGAGTCACTCCAGGCAAAGAGATCTTATCATTTTGTAAGTATGGATTTGTCCTATGGTCGTTCGTTAAAAATAATAATTTTTCAATTTCATGCTACGCAGCATTGAAGGATATTTATTTTGAAAACTACATGTAATTTTTATGAAATATATACAATATTAAAAAACTATAATATATAAAGACTAAAACTAAAAACTTAAATTATTATATACTCTCCATGGTATCGTGCCAAGAACGTCGGCTGTGTTTTCTCGCTGAATGGCTATACTTAACCTTTGAGCGAGAAAAGAACTAGCCCTCTTATCACCAGGAGCGACGACCATTCGCGAATACAATTTCTTTATTAATTTCACCGCACGTGACCGATAGTGTTTACAGCAAGTTGCACAAGTATGTGGTCATCTCTCAGAGACTCATATTTGCGCCACTTACTTAGTTCAGCTGCCTCTCATGCCGCCACGGCTGTTAACTCTCTCAAACAATCTTTTTGTTTTTGTCCTAAAATTCATTATATTGAACCTGGTATTTCGCTAAGCTGCTAATAATAATAATGATAATCTATTTATGGCATTACTTACTGTGTACAATAGTAAAAGATGACATAATATAAAAGGTAAAATATTTAAAATATACTTACAATTTATACGGTATTAATTCTTAATATTCTTTTATCGTATAAAACGAATGTCCTCCAACCAGTTTTTTTTTAAATTTTTATTTGAATTTCGGTCCTTTTATTGTTTGCATACTATTGGGTAAATGATTGAATAAGGTAAGTAAATAAAGTAATTGCAATATGCGCTTTTGTCAAACAATTTATTTTTTATCAATATTAATTGCTACTTTCGGATCTTAGAATGTACAGCCTTTAGAAATCATAATGCTTAATATATGCAGCCAATGTTAATGTAGGTTCATGTAAATCGCAACTTTTGGCCCGCGGATTGGTATTTGCAATACGAGATACTCCGCAATTTTACGCTACCCCTTTTCGCCCACTATACCATATGGATTACTTTGTAAATTATGGAAAAATCCAACATCTATTTATATCCAATCAATCTAAAATCTATACAGGGTTATTTTGCAATAACCGTCCAAATTTGAAGAGAAGGTTCAGAATATGGCCGTATACAGAAAGAAAGCCGGCAGCCGGCGCCGATCTACCAGCGCTTATCGGCGCTGGTCTATTCTGGTAACAGTTACATAAAGCAAGCCGATTGAAGCAGAGCGAGCAAAATGTCGTACTCAACGGACGATGAATTAGTTTTGTTAGAAAATGTGTATTTTAAAATGCGAAAACAAGCTATACATCCTATTTATAGAGAAAGGAAACGTTTCGGAGAATACCATCATTTATTTGTAAAACAATTGAAATTTGATGATCAAAAATTCTATAGATATACAAGAATGACTTAAGAAACATTTTATTACATTTTGGATTTAGTGGGAAAATATTTGATGAAAATTGGTGTAATTGGCATAAACAACCAATCGTTCCAGAAGAAAGACTAAGTACGAAAAAATATATTTATCGCTTGGTTATTAAAAGATAAAGATTTATAAAAAGACTATAATAAAAAAAAATGTTTAAGAAAAGATGTATATTTGTTCATTAGTCAATTTTTACAAAATATTCGCCTTAGAACTGTAAAGCTCTGTAATAAATAATAATTTAAAATGTTTAAACGTGGTTTAAATATACACTTGTACAGTCAACAGCAGATCAAGCGTTCACTTTGAGATTTGTATCGACTTTATTATTTTGTAATAAGAGCGATTTTAAAAAGTAGTTATCTAAGTGTACCTTTGATATGCCGTCTTCCGTACAATCAACACGTCACTATTTATTTCTCTTTTTAACAAAAATATATGCGTGTCGTAGTTGTACGTGTTGTCGTATAGTTGTTAATTAATTTTATGGCGGGCGTCGAAGATTGTCGGAACTTGTAGGCGATGTTCAGCGCTTATCGGCGCCTTTTCATATAAATGTCTGCGCCGGTTTCCTGCGTGGACCGGTCCCTATAAGCGCTGATAGGCTGCCAGCTTTCTTTCTGTATACGGCCTAAGAAATATAGGCAAATGGTGAAGAAAAAAAAATTAAAAAATAATCTCATAAATTTTGTCCTTTTAGGGTTCCGTACTCGAAGGGTAACCAACTGGACCCTATTACTAAGACTCTACTGTCGTCCATCCGTCCGTCCGTCCGTACGTCGGTCCGTCCGTCCGTCCGTTCGTCTGTCTGTCAACGGGCTGAATCTCATGATCCGTAATAGGTAGACAGCTGAAATTTTCACAGAATGTGTATTTCTGTTTTTTATTTAAAAAAGATATTTTTTAATTTTTTTGAACCGCCGCTATAACAACAAATAATAAAAATTAAAATAAATTAAAAATTAAGGGGGCTCCCCTACTAGAAACGTGTTTTACTATGGAACAGAACCCTTCATGCGGGAGTCCGACTAACACTTGGCGGGTTATTTTTTTTATAAAACAAGGGTAACAAACGAGCACACAGTTCACCTGATGGTAAGTAGATGTAGTGGCTCATAGACATCTATATTTATCCTCAATTAAGAATCAAAATGCAGATGTTGCCTGAGATGGAATGCCTCGTTTCCAGTAAAAAGGGATTTCGGTTCTTTACACTCACCATACGAAACACAGCAGCATGATGCTACTATTTGACGCTGGTATTCTGTGAGAGCGTGGTCCTTCCCCGGTCGAGCCGACCCGTTCGTGCTACAACTATACTACTAATATAGCTGCAGCATGGCTCTACCACGTATAAAACTGATTTTACTGTGCACGCAAACATTCGTAAAGGTCGATCAGTAGCCAAAAACGTTGTTGCCCGTAAATCACATTCAATTTGGTTTAATTTCAAATATAAGTTGAAGCCTTGTATACTCGTATTTTTAAAAACTGCAATAACGATATATCATTATTTATACATTTTGAATGTAAGTTTACAATTTGCCTACACTTTGAAAAATAACCATCATTGAATAATATACATCGAGATTCTCGAGGCGGTTTCCGTAGTTGAATCTTAAGACATCCACAGGAATGAATGGATCGATGGGCTTTCTTGTTTCTCCTACTCATGGCACCTACAACCGCTGCATAATTATATGTTGAAAAAACCGCAGGTATTTTTATGTTTAAGAAGCGCTGGTTTAGTTTTTTGTAAACACCAAATGGATTCTACCAAAAATAATTATTTTACAAGATTTGTAGTAAATACAACGCGGAATCATATAATCATAAACTATATCATCATCATCATCATCATTACAGCCCTTCGAAACCCCACTGTTGAACATAGTCCTCCCCCAAGGAATGCTACAAAGCACGGTCCCGAGCCACCTGCATCCATCGACTTCCTGCATATTTTACCAGGTAGCCACTCCATCTAGTAGGGGGAAGCTCTACACTTCGTCCGCCGGTACGAGGCCGCCACTCGAGAACTTTTATTACCCATCGGTTGTCTGTTCTTCAAGTTATACGGTCGGCCCATTGCCACTTCAGCTTACTAATCCATTGGGCTATGTCGGTCACCTTGGGTCTACCTGCGGATATCCTCATTTCTAAGTTTATCACGCAGAAAAACTCAGAGAATAGCCCTCTCCGTAGCTCGCTAAGCGACCTTGAGCTTCCTTATATGGCCAGCAGAGAAGGACCACGTCTGAGTTCCATAGGTTATCACTGGCAACACTCACTGGTTATACAGTCTCGTTTTCAAGTTTTGAGGTATACCTGAAGAGTAGATGTGTCGTAATTTTCCGAACGCTCCCCAGCCGAGTTGAATCCGTTGATTGACCTCTCAGTCGAAGTTTTGACTTACCTAGTCGGACTATTTGTCCTATGTAAACATACTCGTCAACTTTGTGCTTAGTGCTCCCAATAACTACCGTCATAGGAGTGACATGGACGTTATACATGATCTTTGTTTTGTCCATGTTCGTCTAAAGACCTATCCGTTGGGAGGCACTATTGAGGTTATGTAGCATAGTGCTTAGGTCCTCCAGCGATTCTGCCATAAAGACTATATCGTCGGTAAATCAAAGGTGAGTGATGTACTCGCCGTTGATGTTAATACCGTATCCTTTCCTGGCCAGAAGCTTGAAAACGTCTTCAAAAGCAGTGGTGAAGAGTTTCGGGTATATAAAGTCGCCCTGTCTTACACCTCTCTGCAATTAGATAGGTTCCATACTCTGATCGTAGCCCTACTGTACAAACATTTCAGCACTTTGATATACTGACAGTCAACTTGGCACCGCTGAAAGGACTGTAGCACCGCCCAAATTTCGATGGAATCAAAGGCTTTCTCATAGTCCACATACGCAAGGCAAAGTGGCAGATTGTACTCTTCTGTATTCTGTACCATTTGCCGAAGGGTGTGTATGTGGTCTATGTTAATAAAGCCGCTTTGGAATCCGGCTTGTTTGGGAGGCCTGAATTCGTCGAGTCTGCATGCGAGAAAATTCGTAATGACTCTTGAAAACATCACGTGGACGTGGCTCAGAAGAGAAATCGTTTTGTAGTTCTATAAGGGAGCGTTGTCGCCTTTCTTGAAGAACAAGACCACCGCACTTCTGCTCCACGCCTCCGTTGTAGTGCCGCAATGGATGACGGAATTAAAGAGCTTCTGAAGGACTTCGAGTACCGGTTTTCCACCTGCTTTCACGAGCTCCACTGTATTTGCATCCTCGCCTGTGGCCTTGCCGTTTGTAAGGTGCTGGAAAGCTATTCTAATCTCACTCAGATTGAAGTCTGGAATATCATGGGAATAGTGACAGATAAGAATTTCTCTTGGATCATTACTCACACTTGCGTGTGGCTGCAAGGATGATGTATACACCTGCCCATAGAACCTCTCAATCTCACTCAAAATCTCGGGTGTCCAGGAAACTTTTACTGGAAATGATGCATTCCATCTTAGTCCTCACGGGTGACAACGCATCTACATTTTGATTTGTAATAGAGGATAGATGTAGATGTCTATGGACCGCAGCAACCACTTACCATCAGGTGGACTGTGTGCTCGTTTGTCATCCTTATCCTATAAAAAAAAACGACGCTGCCACACTCAGTCTTCAGCTTCGACAGTTGGCTCTTTCTTGCAGACAGATCTCTAGCAACCTTGGAGCCCTGGTTCCGCTCGATCGCTTCCTCAATACCAGCGGTATTAAAGTGGCGTAAGTCCCACCGCATTTGGAGATCTGTCTGTTCAGTTGCTTGTATGCTTTCAAATCTACTGAAGACTGCAGCTTTAACCCGTAAACTTTTTTAAAGCTTTTTCCCGTCTAACAGCTATAACATTAAGAGTGTTATCGGAGGGTTTTTGTGTTCCTCTGCGGCAGGTCTTGCAAAATTTAGCTCCGACCGCATGGACAGATTCCCTGAGCTTGTCATTCAAATCATCCACTGCATTGCAATCTTTTAGCCAATGCAAACCCTTTTGTAGCTCGAGCTGAAAGGTTTTGGAACTTTGGATTACAGCACTAGGGGGACGGAGCGTTGACTTCATTAGACATGAGCTCTCCAATTTAACGTTTAGGTTCAGTGTGCCTCTCACCATTCGGTGATCGCTACCGGTTTTTACCCTTGCAATGACTGAGACGTCACTGAACAGTTGTCGTCTGGTAGTCATTATGAAGTCAATCTCATTTTTTGTTTAACCGTCATGGCTCGACCAAGTCCACTTCGTGTGGGGTCGCTTCTGGAAGAAAGAGTTTATCATAAACAGTCCCTCTTTCTCCATGAAGTCGGCCAGCTGCTGATCTAGAGATATCCTCATACATTTCCTCCACCTCCTCATCGGGATATGCCGAGGTTAGTGCTTAAACCTGTATAACCTTTAGCGAATACCGTTTGGTGATTCTGAGTATAAGATACCTATAATGTTCCAGCGCAACTTGTCTATCTGTTCTTCCAGCTCCAGGATCTTCTCGTCAGTCCTCAGGGTGCGTGCGTTATATGTTGCCAGGTCGAGTCGAGTCTTAGTTCAGTTTTTGATTAAATTATAGGAAAATAATTGAAATATTTAAACCATTATAATATTTTTCGAATGTAGTAATTATGTAGTAATGGATGCATGAAAGTTTTGAATAATTATATGATAATTCTGTTTTTGCAATTTTCCACGATTCTAGTTGTTCTTACTTTTCTTCTGTAAATTTTAACTCCATAAATAATCGGAGACACAACAGGAAAAATGCAATTTTAAAATTACAAACCTGTACACTCGTCAAATCTCACGCTGGAATGTTGAGAGGTGCTGCCGTAAACTGACAAATTCTAGTGTAAACAGAGATTATGTATTCAAGTTTTAAGTCGTCATCTAGGACCTTATTTATTTATTTATTTACTCTTTATTGTACACAAAAAACAAAACAAAACGAATACAGTTAAATCTAAAATAGAAAATGTACAACAGGCGGTCTTATCACTCTGAAAGTGATCTCTTCCAGACAACCTTAGTGTAGAGAACTGATGCAAATAGTAGTTAAAAATAGAGAGGGAGCGTTTAAAATAAAAATAATAATAAGACAATACTTACAAATAAAGATAAGTGAAGATTATGTATGATATCATAAAATAGATTAAATGAAAAGAGTTTGAAAAATGGAAAAGTAATTTATCTAGTAGCGTTCTAAGTAATACGATTTAATAAGACTTTTGAAAGAATGAAGAGATTGAACACGATGAATGTGGAGAGGTAAAGAGTTCCACAAACGTACAGCAGTTACAGTAAAGGATTTCTTAAAAAAGGAGGAAGAGTGCGAAGGAGTAGAGAGAGAAAGATCGACAGAGGATCGAAAGAACCGATTATGGGTAAGAGAAAGATACTGGAAACAGTCTTTTAAATAATGAAGACTGGAAGGATTAAATAGCACGTCATACAAAGTGGAGAGAATGTGAGATCGGGAGCCATTTGAGCTGTTTGCGAAATTCAGAGATATGATCATATTTGCGAAGCCCAAATATGAATCTAATACATAAATTTTGAATGCGCTCAAGCTTATTAAGGTTCTCCTCGGTAATGTCAAGATAGCAAATATCAGCATAGTCAAGGATAGGCAGAAGTAGAGACTGGGCGAGCGTAACTTTAGTTACTGTGGGAAGAAAATTACGTAATCTACGTAAAGAGCTTAAAGCACATTTTTCTACTAACCTCATTAACCTGTGAAGTCCAAGACATACAAGAGTCGAGATACAACCCCAGGTTTTTAACCTTGTTACTGTAAGGGATTTGAGTGCAGTCTAGTAAAATAGGAGGTAGGGAAGACCAGTCAATTTTTCCAATTAATCTAGAACTACCGATGATAATGGCCTGAGTTTTCTTAGGATTAATCGTTAAACCATAACGTTTCCTCCAATTCGAAATACAAGTCAGATCAGCGTTAATAGTGTCAACTGTTTTATACAAATCTTAAAGAGACGATTGAGTATAGATTTGGAGATCTTCAGTATACAAGTGGTAGGAAGAGGACAAATTATGACTTATAGAGTTAATGAAAATTGCAAACAGGAGAGGAGACAACACGCCACCTTGTGGTACGAGAGCCGCTGTATTAGTCCAGGTGGAAAAAAACATTTTGCACCTGAATGCGCTGTCAGCGACCAAACAAGTAACTTCGAAAGCGGTCAACTACAGTTGGAGATATGTTGAGAAAGCGCAGGATGCCCAACAAGATATCAAAATATACTGTAATAAATGCATTACTAAAATCAAGTAACGTAAGAATGGTAAGCTTTTGTTTCTCCATACCATATCGAATATCATCAGTGATTTGTAAAAGTGCAGTAGTCGTACTATGGCCAGGATGGAAACCGGATTGCAAAGGATTTAAAAGATTATGTTTTAAAAGATAGGTGCTTAATTGATTGTGCACAAGACATTGTGTATTAAGAGATAGGTCTATAATCAGAAAAACTAGACGGATTCATTTACATAATTATTAATTATCTTTGTAGCCGTGAAAGGAAAAGGGGAAATCTCCCGCCGGGCAAGGTGTTCAGCCCGGAGAGCGGCCAACGCTCCGAATGGTAGTTCAGAGCTATTCTATATTGTAATGTTTTTACTTCGAAATTTTGATAGCGCAATTTAGGTGCCGCCACATCACCTCCTGCTTAGACCGGAGGTCGATAATGCAGTCTAGATGTCGACGAATGTGCAAGTGTCAGGGAATTATCTTGTAGTCTGCGGTGAGTCGAGAAGAAGGCAAGTAATCTGTAAGAGTGCCGTGAAGCAGAAGCAAGCAGTAAGGCTCAGAGCCGTGCCGAACACTGTAGCGCAGAGAGTAGCTTGAAGGAACAGGAAGCATTATTATTCCAGTGCTGCGATGAACCTTTGTAAAGCTAGATGGCGTGCAGAATGTGAAGAATGCAGACAATATCTGCTCGGGAGCGAATGTTTGGGGTACTTGAGGACGATGAAGAAGGTTCGAAGTTGTAGTTTCCGAAGCTTATTGGTTGTGTGTTCATATCACGTCGGTTGGTCCAATATAGGGTTTTGTGTAGCGACGTCTGAGTTCATATAATTAAAAGAACATACTAAATTTACAAATCCTGTTTAATATAATATTATACGAAGGGGAGAAGGTTTCACAAATACAGAGTAAATATTGTAACACATAAAACTATACTATGCTATTTCCTAATTTTGGATATGTGGCATTCCGCCACAACTTTAAGCGGAAATTCCTAAAATCATATTGACAACTAGCTATTAGAGTCAAGATTTATTTAATGTAGCTACACAATATTATAACATCAAGCAGACAAATCGTCTGCTACTGCGTTCGTCAGAATAACCTCATTTTGAAACGGTAGTAGACAGGAAAAAATGGCATTTTACAAACTAATTGTTATTTCTCTACGTTGGACAAAAAAAAAATTCAAATCAATGCGCCTGTTAAGCATGGTGGTTATGGCAAACCTTCTCTACAATTGGAGAGGCACATGTACGGCAGTGAACTTTAATGAATCAATTAATTATTTCTGTCAGTTTACTTCTTACATTTAAATCGTGTTAGAATTTAAAACCAGATTCAAGGTCTACGCTATCAAATATTTTTGTTAAAGCTAATATAAAAGAAACGATTTTCAATAAATAAAAATGTTCTGTCATGAAAATGGTAGTTTAGTCGTGATTTGCTGCAGTTCAGCTGCTAAGCAGTTAGCTAGAGATATATCATGATGATATATTATTTACTATATTTTGTTAACCATAAGTTATCAATGTTTTGATATACTAATTTGTCTTGATTTCATTTAATATAGTAAAATACACGAATCAATAAATAAATATGTACTACTTTAAAATCTTGTAATGTTAGCAGAACTTATTATCTAATATATGATGCATTTTATGAGTTAAGATGTTAAATAACAAAGATAAAAGTGTTATGATAAAACTAATATAATCTTAAGGGACACTAATTAGTTTGCTTATTTACACAAAATCTATGAATTTATAAACGAAAACAATCTCGTTATTTATTCCGTGATATTAGATTTTGCTCTATGAATTATATAACCAACATCAACTTCATGAAGCATTAATCATTGTACTCTGTATACCCGAGGATACATAATGGCAAGTAAAAAAAGACGTGTTTTTTATTATTTTTAGCTCTTTATTTAAAAAATGAGTGAATTGATTGGCTGCGCGGGTCGCTCTCGACCCTCGTTTTTGCGCGCAGCGTCCCTCTAAGAAACAGCCAATAGGGATCCTTTATACAGCGAGGGTCCTCGCCCTTTTCGCATTGAAGGGAAATATAATAAAGCCAGCAACAATCATGCGATTTAACAAATTGTTATATTTTCTCGCTTTAATATTGATTTTGTAAGATAGGACATTGAAATTTTAATGGAAGTCGAAAATTAAAAACTAAAATTAAAGAGATGTCAAAAACCCAAATAAATTTGCATTGTATGATGTTGATGACATTGAAGAAGGGCGAACAACGAGCACACAGTCCACCTCATGGTAAGTGGTTGCTGCGGCCCACAAATGTCTACAACTATCTTTGATTAAGAATCAAAATGCAGATGCATTGTCACCCCTCAGAACTCAGATGGAATTCCTCGATTCCGTAAAAAGAACTTCTGTTATCTATACTCACCATATGAACACAGCAGCATTAAGCTATTTTACGCTGGTATTCTAGCATCGTTTGGATACGGCAGGTTTTAATTGCGCAGAAGATTTTGTAGTGCGATGTGTATATTACATGTATCAACTTCTACCAATATATTACTTATAATTTTAACTTAAATATTATTTTTATTTGGGTTTAATGTTTTTTTTTTAATATAGAAGTAAGGGTGATTTTGTAAATCTGTTTAATTAGGTTATATTAAGTTTTAAATTACCTAATATAGTTTTAATAATTTTAATTGTTCTTCTTAACTGGAAACCATATTTATATATTTAAATACTATTCACCACATGAGTGAAGAAAACGTACAAAGGCTAAGCTTCTAAGGAGCTGTCAAAATTTTTATCTATTTTGGTCGGGTCGGCACAGGAGGTTAAAATTAAATAAACAAAACGCTTATCAGCTTTTATTATATACTTAAGATATTTTTATACACCACGTATTCTAAATATTTTATAACAAATATATAATGTTGCACACATTTTAATATTTCATTACCAATATGTACAATGTTTCTTTTGCGATCAAAATATTCGCAAAATTTTTACTCAAGCAATTCATACGTTCATTTCAGATGCATTCTCACATTGGTTGGAAAAGCATTTCCAAATAAATACTTTACAGGTCTTTTTTTAGAAAACTTTATACCGGATTTTTGAAGTGATCCTCACAGAGTCTATATTGTTGCCTTTTTTATAATCAAAAAGTTTTTAAAGGAGATCTTCTCGTCCCACAGCTGTTAACCACTCTTGCCGTCTTAAATAATAATAATAAAGAAATTATGAACCTACGTATTTAATTTCTGAACGTAATTATTCACTAATAACCATTATAAAAATAATTATTCAATCACTTATAGTTAGGTAGGTCACTTATAGGTGAGTTCTTATCTACCAAAACTTACTTAGTGGAACCTTTGCGATAATAAAAAAAATTTATTGTTATTTGTTCTATTCTTGTTCACACAAACAGTACAGTTTCGGGAAACTACGACACATCTTCTCGTCAGGTATACCTCAAAACCTGAAAACGAGATTGTACAACCAGTGCGTGTTGCCAGTGATGACTTATGGATCTGAGGACGCTCTAGGTCGCTCAGCGAGCTATGGAGAGGGCTATATTTGGAGTTTCTCTGCGTGATAAACTTAGAAATAAGAATATCCGCAGTAGAACCAAAGTAACCGGCATAGCCCAACGCATTAGTAAGCTAAAGTGGCAATGGGCCGGCCATATAGCTCGAAGAACCGACAGCCGATGGGGAAGAAAGATTCTCGAGTGGCAGCCTTGTACCGGTAGGCGAAGTGTAAGGCAACCCCCCATTAGATGGAGTGACGACCTGGTAAGACATGCAGGAAGTCGATGGATGCAGGTGGCTCAGGACCGTGCTTTGTGGCATTCCTTGGGGGAGGCTTATGTGCAGTAGTGGATTTATGAGGAGCTGTAATGATGATGATGATAAAACACTACAGTAAACCATAATATTAACACTTTTTTATAATTCATTTGGCACGAATAATTCTTTAAAAAATAAAATTTGAAACATATTATTATTTACATAACCCTGAGTTTGAGCACTGGCCGAGCCGGTTTAAAGCAGTTTCTTGCTGTACGTGACGAGCCGCTACTGCACACGTACACACGCGCCTCATGCTTGTAGTAGTGTAATTATTATAGCGTGTACGGTACGGTTTCTTTACTCAAGTGCTATTCATGTATTGTTATTTAGATTTAAGATAATAAAATACCATATGTGTAACAAAAATAAAAAATAAAATTAATGAAATAAAAATAAATAAAAGTGTATTAAGTGGAAGAACTTAGAATGCCACGTTACCAGTAAATAGGGTCTTCAATGTTCGTCACTAACCATACGAAACACAGCAGCATTATGCTGCTATTTTACGCTGATATTCTGCGCAGGGGTGATCCTCTTCCGGTCCAGCCGGTGTATTCATTCTGCAATTATATTTTTCTGCAGCCCTACTATGCTGCTTTCTTTTTTCTATTTAAAACAACAAACGGGTATTCTTGTATGATTTAGAGCAATAACAAGCAAATTTTATTTAAAAACAAAAAACCTGAGAATTCTAAAGATTTACAAAGTTTCAAATTCATGACCGTTTTTATATAAGTTATATGTTAATTATAAAAACAAATTCTAATATTCGATATAATATTGACCAAAGTCTAAATTGTTATGAGAGTTATATGTTTACTGATTTATTTAATTTGATTTTTGTCTAGTATATTATTATAATTAATTATTATTATATTATTATATATTAATTTCTTTGGGGGAGGCCTATGTTCAGCAGTGGACTTGTGAAGGGCTGTAATGATGATGATGATGATGATATTATTATAGTTATAGGTCATTCAAAATAAAAATAAAATATAATTTTTTTTAGATTTTAAGCAGTTCACGTTTTTACTTAGTAAGTAGTAGATCAAATTATTACTCTGAATTTTATCTACGTTAAGTGTTAAAATATATTTTCACTCTTAATGTTAATTACAGCAAGAGTAAGTGTGAAGATATAATCCAGTACTTTTTTAATTTCTTTTTTAATGGATAGTTTGTTAGTAACTGGCGTCGTAAATGTCGTTTTCATCAGAAGGTTATTTGTTCTAGAATATCATAATTCAAAAACATTGACATACGTATTTCGAAAAAACCCTAGAACAACCACAGCTTTGACAAAATTATTATTAAACACAGCACATACAATACGACTGTAATTATTTCGTAATAAATTTACAGGTTAAGTTAGTGGAGGTGTAGGTAAGTAGGTGGAGGTGTGTCTGCTCTTGAAGATCCTTATAGTGAACATTCTTTTACCACTATGACATCTTACAGTTTCATTTTTTTAATATAAAGCTTACTAATAAGTAGTAAAGGAAAGTATACCATTTGATATGATCTGATTTGATGGATGAGAGTCAACAAATAAAACTACTGAGAGTGGACATATCAACGTGAGACTTTTTCTTTAAAGACAACGGTATTACTGTATCTGTAGTCTATGTTTTAAAGGAAGAAGCAAGAAAGAAAATAAGTTTATTTAGTAACACATTTTAGAGGTTTATTACAATAATAACATATTATAATAAATGGTTACTAAAAACGTACCCACTCAGCATAGTTTTGGTACTAACAAAGTACTTCGACACTGATCTTCCGTGGGTGCTAATAAAATTTAACAAAAACAAAACTTCACAATATTCATTATTATATTTTGTACGGAGTTGGCCATTATTGTTAATGTACTGCGGTATGCTCTTATCATGAAATGGAATGCAACTCGTTTTTTTATTTTTGTGTTGTAAGAAATATAAACATTTATAAATATTATCCTAAAATGCTAGCTTTGGCTGTAAATACATTTATTTAATTTAACATTGATATTCTGAGCGAGTGTGGTCTATTTCTGATTGAACTTTATCATGTAAAAATTGGAATCCTAGCCTAAGTCAATATTTGCGCGAAGACATACGTAGCGGTTTTAGGAGTCGATACGCATTTCTGGTCTGAATTTATTGTTATTTTCCCTTTTTAGCACTGTATACAAATCTGCCTTGGACTCATTTTAATACAAGATATAATAAGGAAACTTTAATATACATAATTTTAGTGAGCGCTCTGTCTACTTATTTTCCTTTAATTTCTTTAAAGTCAGTCGAGTCATATATCTTGATGATAAACCTAGTCCCATATATAGAATTCAGTTTTTTTAAGTTTTAATAATAATAGCTCAATCAGAATAATTTTACGTACAATATCAAATCCAGTTTCCGGTATTAAATTATGTTTTGTCATTAAATAGCATTTAAAATATCAGACAAATAAATTACGTAAGTCAATCAATTATCTCTTATTAGCACAATGTTTTCATGATACTTATTAATACATAAATAGATAGCCCTATCATAGTTTGTAAATATTTAATATGAATTTTAAGTAAATAAACTCGCTGCGATTTAAGCTTGTCATTCAGTTTTGCCAATGTTTCATTCAAGCATTATTAGTGATATTCACACAAGGGTGCCTATTTTTGACGGAACTACCATTGAAGAGCCTTGTCAAATAGGCAAAAAGTTGTCATCTGTGTCGTGGGTGCAAACGCCCCCTCAATGCATTATAAGTTTTACGAATCCCCATTCTACGCCTGCGCGAATATCACACAGCTTTCGATGACATGCTGAAGCATGTTTGCGTTATAGAAAATAAATTCATAGTTTATTTAAAATCACTAATAATAAATGTGGTTGTATTTTTACTAAATAACATTTTGTGATTTTCACACAGGTAATGTGAAGGACCTTTATCCTTTTCAATTTTAGTAAAGTATGTAAGAACAAATACAGTACATAAATTAACCAACTTCATTTGGTAGATGCTGCAATAATTCCTAAAGACACATTTCGGAAAAAATTGCGAAAGATTTAGAACTGCGATCGCTAATCACTTGCTCGTTCACAAAGGTGATAGGAATAGATTTAGAAAAAGTCCATCAAAACGTAGGCATGGCCTAAATTCAGTCACCATAATATTTTAGTCTTCTTTTTCTTCTCCTTTATTAAATGTTCTTATACCAGCTGAGCCCACGACTTCGTTTGCGTAGAACCTTTATAAAGCGAATAAATTAAGAATTAGCTTGGTTTGAAGCTTTGTTATAGTGGCCCTTATTTTATTTTTTTGAAGTGCATTACCGTTTAACTAAAATTGAAATATAATATGTATTTCTTTCATATATTTACTTATTCTTTAATGTGTTGTACACTGTGTACGTACATTTCTGGTGAATAAATTAATTTTTAATTTCTTAATACTGATTAGTTGTAATTTCATCTGAAAAACCGAAAACGTTTGTTACGTATAAATAGATTTCCATAAAGAAAACTACGAAAATCAAATTTAGGAGGAGAGTTGACATATCAACGTGAGCAAATTTTAATGACAGAGGGACATATATGGGCTCTTACTTTACTTTTTAATTGAAGTAGCACATTTCACTGTTTGCACTTTTGACAGATATTAGGCGCAATTTAAAAAAAAACGTACAACAAAAATCTTCGGCTACATCATGAAGTTTGAACAGATAATACCTTTATTAAAAACTGAGTATGAGTATGAGTAATATAAAAATCAGTAGCGATACACATCTAAAGAAAACAAAAACACAACCCGCATTTTTGCTTTGCCGTAGGCGATAAAGTAAATAATCATATCGAGTAAAATCCTAAATAACATAATGTTGATGAGAGAGAGTGATGATTACTGTAATCCACGTTTAGACAGTCAGGCTGGCAGAGACATAAGGTTTCCAAAAAGTGTTGTTTCAGCATCTATAGTACCTATAGTATAACCCAATTAAAATTCTAAAATGTACAGAAATCGTCCTCTTAGTTTCAATAAAGTACAGATATTATGGATGCCTTTTGAATCCAATGCTGGATACAGATCAAACCAAGAATGCATCAAAAGATGCACATCATCATTGGAAAACTTTCGAATACTCACCACGCTAAGTTGTCTGCATGAACTGGTGGGTGCATTGCTGATACTTACGTACATTTAATGCTGTTTACCACTCAGTGAATCTGGGTTCAGCATAGTTGTATGTGATATTCACCATCTGTTGGTCGTCAGAAGTTTGTGCATCAAATAGCAAAACTAAGCGCGTGCATGTTAATTACTTTAGAAACTGAGCAAACGTCTCTATGATCATTACGGCCTATCTAAGTACATTGTTGAACGTAGTCTTCCCCATAGATTGCCTCAAGGCCTCCCCATAAATTGGGATATTTGCGGGTTTTATGCAATTCTTGAAATATTTCATCATTTTAAATATTTAATTGGTGTTTACGAATATGATAAAAGTAGATATTTATTGTTTTATAGCAAAATTAAATTTTCTGCAATTTTTTTAAATTTATTATAAATTAACTAATAGTAGTAGACGTGAAGTAATTACGGATTCTACTGGAGTATTTAAGGAGTAATTAATTGGCATCCAGTTTAATTAAAAAAAAAAACTAGTTATTTTATGTTTTATAGCAAAATTAAATTTTCTGTAATTATTATTTTTCTTCATTATACATTAACTAATAGTAATAGACGTGAAGCAATTACGGATTCTACTGGAGCATTTAAGGAGTAATTAATTGGCATCCAGTTTAATTTAAAAAAAAAACTAGTTATTTTATGTTTTATAGCAAAATTAAATTTTCTGTAATTATTATTTTTCTTCATTATACATTAACTAATAGTAATAGACGTGAAGCAATTACGGATTCTACTGGAGCATTTAAGGAGGAATTAATTGGCATCCAGTTTAATTATAAAGGAAATATTTAATGTTTTATAGCAAACACTAAAACGGTTTCTTTATTTAAATTGGGATGTAAACAAATTATTATTAGAGTTTTTGACATAAAGACATAAACAAACGATGAAAATAAATAAAACACATATTTATTTTATTTATGAGTATAATTATGTAAGTAGCGTCAAATAAATCATTGGGAATCAGCTATAATTTGCCAATTTTAAGGCTGATTTTTAACGTACACTACAGGGGTGGCACGCGAGTGCAATCTTCATGAATGGCGTTCCCATTAATATGGCTTTTATACTCAATCCTCGTGCTGGTTTTTTTCCTCTATTGTATAACTTTTTTAATGTTTGGTCAGCGAGGGTCATTTTTTTAGATCAATACTGAATACCGTGATTGAGTGACAGACAACGGTCATTCGTAAGCAGACATCTGCCACAAAAAAATTAATTATATTTCGCGCGGTAACTTCAATCGATGTGCTATATAATATGTTATTAAATTAAATTAAATCGCTGTTTCTTCTGCATATCAATGATATGTTGCAAACCGGAAACATTCATTGCTATGCAGACGACAGCACTAGTGATGCTTTATACACCGACCGTGTCAATATTTCTCGGGAAAAGGTCGAACAAACTTGTGCCTGAATCCGAGTATTTATTGAATAATATCTCAGATTCGGGGCGACTAAAGCTAGTCCAGTTCAATCCCTAAGAAACAAGTTTACCGCTAAAGAGAACCCCTTTGTCGTATCTCCTCAGTTTCAAAGCACTCCCCTTGTTCCCTCAGCCAGTATTGGAATACTCGGTGTTGACATATCCAGTGATGTGCAGTTTCGTGGTCACTTGGAAGAGAAGCCCAAATTGGCTTCTAAAAAGCTTGGTGTGCTCAGCAGAGTGGGATAGTATTTCATGCCGGCACATCGCTTGCAACTTTATAGGGCGCAGGTTCCGCTCTACATGCAATACTGTTCCCGTTTCTGAGCGGGGCTCACCAGTACCAGCTTCTTCCACTTGACCGCATCCAGCGCAGAGCAGCTCGAATCATCGACGACTGAGTTCTTTCTGATCGGCTTGACTCACTGCCACTGCGAAGAGATGTTGCATTTCTTTGCGTATTTTAGCGCATCTACCGCGGGGAGTGCTCTGAGGAATTGCTTGGAATAATTCCAGCCGCCCAATTTCAACATCGCACATCGCGAAACTTGCGATACTATCCATGCCATCTGGATGATTGGCGGTCCACCACTGTGCGATTTAGAAGAAGTTTACTTCCTCGCACAACTTTCTTGTGGAATCCTCTACCACCAGAAAATTTTCCGGATCGATACGACTTAGGGACCTCCAAGAAAAGAGCCTACTCTTCTTTAAAAGGTCGGCAACGCATCTGCAATTCCCCTGTCACTTACCATCAGGTGAGCCGCATGCTTGTTTATCCCCTCTGCTATAATAAAACATCTTTTAGTAGAGCCTAATGATAACACGAGTTCAAACGCTTTTATATACGTGGTAGAGCTAGTGGTTTTTATACGCGTGATAGAGCTACGCTGCAGTTATATAAGGGTTGTAGCACGAATGGGTCGGCTTTAACGGGTGGCACCATGTTCTCACAGAATAACAGCGTAAAATAGTAGTTTGATGCTGCTGTGTTTCGTATGGTGAGTGTAGAGAACCAGAGGTCCTTTTTTACTGGAAACGAGGCATTCCATCTTCGTCCTCAGGGGTGACAACGCATTGCATTTTGATTCGTAATCGAGGATAGATGTAAATGTCTATGGGCCGCAGCAACCACTTACCATCAGGTGGAATGTGTCTTTGTTTGTCACCCGTATCCAATAAAAAAAGATGTTTTAGATTCACATTTGGACCCCATGCGAAGCCGGGGCGGATCGCTAGTATATAATAAATAATAATAAGTAATCAGTGCTCTTGTTAACAACGTCATTGATGAAGCGCGGTTATTGCTCACTCTTGCAGATGACAAGAATAAATAGTTCTGATTTACTATGTTAGGCTTTTTACGAGTATACTATTCAATTTGATCATTTGACATAAGAGCCCCAAATGAGTTACGCTTAAAATCATATGCTATTAGAGTGTTTGTAAATGTTGTACAGCTGGAAACTATACGTTCTTCTCATAAGCTTAAATTTATGAGAACGGCGTTATATTGAACTATTTCTGTTTTATATAAAGAGTATTCCAACACTGTCACCGCTGGCACTAGTTAATTTTTTAGTTTTTTTAAAAATGTTTCTATCTCGCGCTCAGCGTTGAAATCAAACGTTGTCAGAAAACCTGTATTATTGTTAAATTAAGTATATTTTAATTATAAGTATATTTTGACATTATATGAACTCCATTAGAAAAGTAAGAAATATTTTTTTCTGCTCCATACCTTTCTTAAATATGAAAAAAAAAACCTGTGCCAATTGTGGGTACATAAATAACGTTTACTGGGTTCTCACGCACTGCATAAATATATGGTAGATAAAATTCCTTGGAAAGCTCTGAAGCACAGGTATTATAAGGAAAGGCCGTTCATTATAAAGTAATACTCATGACAATAATAATATTTTAAATTGCCCTAATATCGTCACGAATATACAAGAGATTCTTATAAATTTTGCCGTAAAGTTTGTATTCTATAGTAAGAATGATTTAGATAAAAAAGCATAATATGTATTTTATGAAAAAAAAAGAAAAAAAAACATCAATCTAGGCTTGAGTCTTATTAACCATTCTTGTCAGATCTGTAAATAATCACTATGAAATTCTCTCCGACACGCGTCCGATTATGTTTTTTTGTAGCAGTAGCTTTTTTGTGCATTATTTTTTTATTTATTAACAAAAAACTCCCCTATTTACAAACTAGCTGGGACCTTTGATCTTCAAGCTTATTAAATGTAAATATTTCATGAATTATATTCAATGCTGTTTTTTGCATTTTGATTGAGTTTTGATAAGGTTTTTCATAAAATGATTTTAAAATGTTAACGCCTAACTTTCTAACGAACTGGAATTAGTGTATTGTAGTTGTTATATTATAACGAAGCTAAGTTGTAATGGTATTTACTTTGAAAATTAAGATGCAAAATAGGAAAGAATGAGCTATATACTCGTAAGATTTTTAAAAAAAAACTGATTAACTTTCATGTTAAAACATCTTATTTTCAAGCGAATGTTTTTGGCAAAAAATGGAACATTAATGTGCGGTTCCATTTAAGCCTTGGGGTGGGTCAGGTAAGGCTACTGTGACCATAAAACGACACATAAATGTATTTCAATGTTATTTGATACACTTTGAACTAAACAAAATTAAAATATGATTTCTTTTAGAATATTTTTCATGAAATTAACTTATATACTACGTTGATATGTTGATATTAAGCTTTATGTGTTAACGATAGACATATCTATCACATTTCTTATCGTAAATTAATTTCTTGACTTGAATCTCTATTCTAAATTCTTTATATTTTTTATTTTATATATTCTACCATTCGTTAGATATTTATTATTATAAATCTTTCAAGTTGATATAGCTTTTCTTTTTTGGTATCCTTTTATTTTTTTTAATATTTTATAAAATATTTTCTTAGCGATAATATTTTTTAATAGAAAAGGGCAAAAACGAGCACAGAGTCCACCTTGCGACAAGTGGATGTTGTGGGCCATTGTATTCTACATATATCCCCGATGCGTTGCCCTGAGGACCTAGGTGAGATGGTTCGATGGAATCAGTTCTCTAAACACTAAGCTAGATATTTGACGCTGGTATTCTGTGAGAGCATGGTCCTTTCCCGGTCAAGCTGACCCATTCGTACTATAACCACGATTTAGCTACAACGTGTCTTTTCTACGTATGGAATAAAAAAAAATATAGATAACTTGAATATACTTTTTAATCATGTCCTAAACCGCACAAAGATATTGGTGTTGCTAGCAGAGTATTGTGTCCACGAGCTGACCAGCAGATGTGCGAACGGCCGGCTGTTTGCATTCACTGTAGTACTGCGCATGCGTCGCCCTACTAATAAAAATGGCCGAAATACATTTTGTAGGTATCAAACAATATAATATGATATTGAAATAATACCTACATTTACAGATATTCGTTTTGTTTTAATGAAAATTTAAAGTCCATAAAAATTAAAAAAATGCTAATTGAACTAGCTTAATACAAAATGTAATGTATGCCTTTGATATTTTTAGAATTTATCAAAGTTATAGAAACAAAGATGAATTTCCGTCCGACAAGAGATATAAATTATATATGCACATTATAAATTTTTATACAAAAAATCTTAGTAATTTTTACCAAGAGTAAAATTCAGAACTGTGTACTACAGTTCTATATTCCGAGGTGTAAAAGATAAGTAATTATCACTTAAGTAAAATGTAGAAACTTTATCGCACGCAAACATTATAATTTAGAAAACGTTTCGATAAAATGATGCAATATTTTTCTGTGGCTGAACAATAATAAATATACTGTTTATCAACTGTTTATTGAAATAACATCTTTATTATTTATCAACAACAGTATTTATAATATTTACGGACATTGGAATTGATTTCGACTATGTTATATATATATATATATATATATATATATATATATATATATATACTAGCTGGCCAGGCAGACGTTGTTCTGCCCTTTCCGACGACCCTTCCTATAAAAAATCCTTAAATTCGCAATAAAAAATATTGAAGGTCACTCATCGGGATAAAAACTATCCTATCTCTCAAATTGTACCAAACTGCACACAGTGTGCAAAATTTCATTGAAATTAGTTCTGTAGTTTAGGAGTTCATTGCGGACAAACAACGTGACACGTAATTTTTATATATAAAGATAATATTTTTTACTATGCTACACTGCTGTGAGTTTTTCTTTTATTCCTTTACCGGTACTTATACAGTAAACACGAACACAGTATCTTTATGACTTTTTTATTTATAATATATATGAATATTTTGCACCAATACTATAATTAGTTGACCAAGTAGGCAGCCACTAGCGTCCCCCAGCGTCCCTGCGCGCTACCCTAGAGCACGCAAAAAGTACCACGCAGTCTTTCGCAAATCGCCAAACGCGATACGCCTCTAGCATGTATACTAAAACTTTTTATTTAGGCCATCACAAATGGATTGATATTATTGAAATACAATCAATAGGTGTTTGAAAACGCTCCGTGCAAGTTTTATTGACGTTTAAATACCAATAACATTGTACCCCTGGTGTCAAGTGCAGTGATTGTAATACAGTTTTTTATATTATTAAAAAACTACATATGTATAACTGTTTTAAGTGATACGCGATTATGTGGTGACACGCCTGGTGAACGCGAGGGGTGGGTTACGCTCCCTCAAGTACATGAAGGGTGAGCACATAATGTAACTGGCTGATTTGTAAATCGATTGAAAATAAATTTTTAACAATTATTTATTTTTGTAGATATGTTTCGTTCAGTCAATTAGTATTTTTAATTTAATAGTATATTTGTTTATAAATTAAAATGTTTATGTTTCACGTATTTAATTATTATGTCGATGAAATTAAAATCTATACGAATTAAGTAAAAAAAGCTCGTCATTATAAGAATGTAACAGTTTAGTGCTGGAAATGGGCCGCCCATTGTAGAAAAGGCTTACGACGTAATATATTGAAAAGAAGTTTAATGTCTAAATTACGAGTAACCTTAGAATATTCGGTGCTGTTTAAAGTATCACAGCATGTTATATGTTTTTAACTCTATTTACAACCAGTTAACTCTTTATACGCTTTTCATCACTTTATATTTTATAAACAACAATAAACGAATTTTATTAAGGTTTCCTTAAATTTAAATTTAATTCTGTTGGTGATGGGAACCGTAATAGAGAGTTTTACCATAAAATATAACTTACTTATCATTTTTTAATTAATATCCGGAGTCCATACGTGGTAGAGCCAAGCTGCAACTATATTATGATTGTAGCATAAATGGACCGGCTTGACCGAGGTAGGACCACGTTCCACAGAATACCGGCGTAAAATAGCAGTTTAATGGTGCTGTATTTCGTATTGTGAGTGTAAAGAACCAGAGGATTTTTTTACTGGAAACGAGGCATTCCATCTTAGTCCTTAATCGAGGATATATGTAGTTGTTTATGGGCCACAGCATCATGTGGACTCGTTTATCACCCTTCTTATATTTAAAAAAATATCCATCTTTAGTCAAGCACCAGTCTTTCCGGCTAATGTCGTGCTACTTTAGCTTCCGGCTACCCTACTGCCCTGCAGCTGGCACCCTCTTTTTGCTTTGTTATTTAAGGATTGATGGGCACCAGGTCTAATTATTATGGTACTCATGATACATCAGGTAGCCCTTACCTGGATTACAGATTTTGATTAAAAAATGATATTTATTATATATCAATATTCAAAATCTATCTTGAGAGACGTGTTTGTTATCACCTGATTTCAATAACTTATGGTAGTTATTGACGCTATGATGTGTAAGGTAAAAAAAATAAAAGATCGATTGCAGGAAATACACAGAGAATTTTTTTTATATTACACTACAATTGCAATCATCATCACAGCCCATCACAAGTCCACTGCTGAACATCCCGAACCACCTGCATCCATTGACTTCCTGCATGTCTTACCAGGTCGTCACTCCATCTAGTGGGGTGACGCCCTACAGTTCGCCTGCCGGTACGAGGCTGCCACTCGAGAACCTTTCTTCCCCATCGGTTGTCAATTCTTCGAGCTATATGACCGGCCCATTGCAACTTTAGCTTACTAATCCGTTGGGCTATGTCGGTCACTCTGGTTCTACTGCTCTTAAATACGAATATCCTCGTGTTTAAGTCTATCACGCAGAAAAACCCCGGGCATAGCCCTTTCCATAGCTCGCTGAGCGACCTTGAGCTTCCTTATACGCCCAGCTGTGAAGGACCACGTCTTAGGTCCATAGGTGATTACTGGCAACACGCACTGGTTGAACAACCTTGTTTTGAGGTTTTGAGGTATGCCTGACGAGAAGATCTCCCGAACGCTGTCCAGCCGAGTTGGATCCGTCGATTGACAAGGGAAGCATACTCGTCAACAACTTCGAGCTTAGTGCTCCCAACAACTACCGGCATAGGTGTGTCATGGACGTTACATATGACTTTTGTTTTGTCCATGTTCATCTTAACAATATTTGATTATAACTGGTCATAATAACAAAACTATTTTTACTTTTATTATTACAAAAACAAATCGAACTAATCTATTTGCTCTATGATTTAATTAATAGCATCAAAGTAATTTGATAACAATTATAAATTAAAAAAGAAAGTAAATATCGACTTCACATTGCTAAAAAGGAAGTTATTTATTGGCTATCCTTAGGGGTGCAATTTTTTCTCCAAATATATGTGCGATCACTCTTGAAGTATAGCCTATTTAATAAAAAAAGAATCATTAAAATCGGTTCTCAATCTGCGACGATATCATATGAAATTCCTTAAACAATAGTCCAATATGATACTTTTTACGATGTTTTCCACCTTATACGTAAAGCATATTAAATAAAAAAAGAATAATTATAACTCTTTTTAGCCGTCTTCAAAAAATCTTCTACAGAATGTAACAAATACATTTCTGAAAACCGCATCAATATCGGTTCAGCCAAACTCGAGATAATCGCCGACAAACATACATACATACATTCATACGGGTCAAACTGAGAAACTCCTTTTTTAAGTATTTTAAAAATCGGTTCACAATCTGCGAAGATATCGCGTAACATACATAAATAAAAAAAGAACATACACTCGAATAGAGAATCTCCTCCTTTTTGAAGTGAGTTAAATATACAGAATTATATATCGGAATTTCCTTTAGTTCATTTTTATAGTAACTTTGAAAAGTATGTACAGTTTTCCAATTACCAGTCGCAAGAATTTTATCTAGGGAAAAATTTTCTAACCAATTTAAGGAAGCTGCTGTTGATCTAATTGAACCAGGAGTAGATTCAATACCCGCCTCTCTCAAAAGTGATTTTACGCACTTAGACATCACAGCTCGGGATGCTGGCTTAGCCTCACCTCTGGCTGTAATTAATGATATATATATAATCGATAAATATAATCGCTTTTGAGTGATTTAGAGTTATATTTAATAATTGTCTTATCCAGAAAATAATATTCAAATTTCTATCAGGATGTTCTTTTTTCGAAGCCTCCTACCAGATTGTCTCTGATTATAATTCAATATGCAAAAATAATATTATTTTATCTTTATAATGACATTGTAAAAAATCTTATAATCATAGCTGGGAATAAACTCGTTAATCCGTTAATCGTTAATTAACCTAGTTAACATTTCGACTAACGGATTAACTTTTAAGTTAACTTTAAAACATGTAAAACGGACTCGTTAACTTCCGTTAAATTTCCTCAATTCCGTCAATTGTTAATCCAGTACCTACTATTTACCATGCACCACGCGCCACGCCGCCGCTGCTGTGAAAAATACGTTCCGAAATGTAAGTTCGGGCCGGTCGACAAGAGCGGCGCGGCACCAGAAGTTTGAAAGTTCGAAGTACAAAGATAGTTTAAGTGGCGGAGGTAACAACGCGACTAACAACGACGATGATGAGGAAGAAGACCTTTTCAATTCTGTCACTCAGTCTAAAGAAAATCTTAAGAGCCACAAATCTTTAAAGAGTAAAGCTCAAACTCGTCAAAATGTGGCTCGACATGAAATCAAAAGACTCTTCCGACGAAGCCGCATTACTCGTAGAACAGATATTCATAAATCTGTTTATTAAATATGATACTGCTATACCCTCAAGCGCTGCAGTTGAACGTGTTTTTTTCATGGGCAAAGACATTTTAACGCCAAAGCGGGCTTTGCTTTTAAACGAGGCCTAAGTCTAATTTTACCATTCATTCCTGATGCTACAGGAAGGTTAGTATTCGAAGATGACTGAACAGTCAAAAGGTTTTTCTTATGACGAATCTGTTCGGTTGTTTGAATATTGAATAGAAAAATAGAATATTGGACAGAAGCTGTCATCTGATTTTGGCACCGATAAGAATGTGGAAAGGAAGCTAGCTGGCAAATATGTTGAAATTAGTTCAGACAGATGTCATAACATTTTTGAGAGTCATTTACGACGATTACCTTTGATTAAAAAATTTTTTTCCTCGATTTATCTCGATTCATTTGGTTGGATAGGTGGGGAGCAGGTTTTCCTCTTTTCGGGCGATTATTCTCATGAACAAATGTATCATCAGCTTGTTCATTGGTCCATGGGTTGTATGTTCTGAATGAAGTGATCAATTTATCGGTCCTTCCAATTTTCTTAAGGTAGGTTTGAATTCGTCGACGAGTCGACCAAAAGCACTTATGCAGACCGTCAAAATGAGAAAAGTCGCATATTTAGGGCACGTGCTCAGGCACGAGAGGTACGGACTCCTAAAACTCATTGTGATGGGAAAAGTTGCCGGAAAAAGAGGAGTCAGTCGCAGAAAATAGTCGTGGCTATGTAACATCCAAGAGTGGACAGGAATCGCGAGTGCTATCGAACTGTTTCGCCTCGCGAAGAATAGAGCGGAGTTCTCTAAGCTGACTGCCAATCTTCGCTAGTCGGAGAGGCACCAGAAGAAGAAGAGGAAGTAGGTTTGAATTGAGTCATTGTTGAATAGAGTATCTGCATTAGAAGGGAATTTTTTACAAAACGTCGTGATGACATTATTCAATAATAAACTTCGGCGTAAGGTTATAAGTTCTGCTCGTCTACACTATTTGAAACAAATCCTTTATTCCTTAGAAAATAACGCCTCTATTTTATCAAATAATGAATTTGGAAGCAACGTTTGTTCAGTAATAACTGGCATATACAATACGCTAGTGCTTGTACGCACTATGTAATTCATATTTTAGGAAAAGTAAGGCGATGGCAAATCCGGCAAAGGAACGTTCTAGCAAATAAGTACGAGGATCATCACGCAACATTCAAATCGTATTAACGAATCATTCACGGCAAGTTCAACAAAACCGGCGATATATAAACATTTTTCTGGGCATCAATAAACCGTATCAATCACCATTGAAACACTGTAATTCTACCAATTTCCTTAAATGTATTTCATTTGCACGCACGTATATAGGAACTTTAACCGTGGTACCCAAATCTGATAGATTTAGCTTGTTTATTTTGTGCCTGCCTTCTGTTGCAGGTTAGTGTAAGTTAAGATTATTCGTAAGTGAAGGAACTATTTTTTGGTTCTGGTAAGTAAATTCACTCGATTTTGTAATAAGAATTGTCTAAAAGCCAACTTGGGAAAAACGCTGGGAAAAATTCAAAATTTTCATTACGTACGGGTTGATCCATTTTTAATTTCTAGTGTCTCAATGTTTGACTGTCAATACTGTTACTCGATGAATCACCGCTATCCGAACTCAATGATGAAGTACTCACACGTTTTTTAAATTTAATAATGCTTCATTAACTTTGTCGATATTTTGTACCTCCTTAATCAGCTTAGTAAGGTATTTTTATAGATTAAGGGTGACAAATGAGCACACGGTTCACCTGATGGTAAGTGGATACTGTAGCCCATAGCTATCTACATTTATCCTCGTTTTCAAATCAAAATGCAGATGCGTTGCCACCCGTGAGGACTAAGATGGAATGCCTAGTTTCCAGTAATAAGGATCTCTGGTTCCCTACACTCAACATACGAAACACAGCAGTGTTAAGCTGCTATTTGACGCTGGTTTTCTGTGAGAGCGTGGTCCTTGTCCGATCAAGCCGACCCATACGTGCTACAACTATACTACTAATATAGCTGCAGCATGGCTCTACCACGTATGACATCTGCTGCAACGTTAAAAAGTCCAGTCCTGTCAAATCTGAAAAGCGATTAATTGATGGTAAGCATCAGCTGGACTGTGTGCTCGTTTGTCACCCTATATTATAAAAAAAATGTCACGCACACCTTTTACGCTGGGTCCCGCCACTGAATATTTTTCATTATTTTGGTATAAATACGAGATTATTTTAATGCCATGTATCGGATACTAAAGTGTTCCAAGTTGGTATTCATTTAGACAAGCATAACCTTTTAAGAAAACATGGGATGAGATAGGGTGATGAATACTTTCATGTCACCATCACACGGCTAATATTCATTTATATATTATTTTCATTTAATGATGTGTATGTTGCTAACTGGTAAATAGAACTTTTGTGACTGTATATCGGACTTATTTTTTTCTTAAAAGGAAGTGTTTAATAATTGCCTGTGGCTTCGCATGTGCAGAACATAATGTAACTAGATATAAAAAATATCAGGGTGGAAAGACCATTAAAATGGTTTAGTTTTGATTGTGTACACTGAACTAGTACAGTATTTGTTGAGTGTAAATAGAAAAATCGCGGTACTATGAAAATGTATTAAAAGAAAGATAAAACGAGGTGCAAAAGTTAAGTAAGAAGTTGTTTTTTTCTTTGGTAATGCACAGATCGTTTGTTTGTTAAAAATAAGATCAACGCGCGCGGTATAAGTAAGTAGCATGTGAGTAAAAATATACAGACCATACACCAGGACGCATAGATAAGATTATATTTTTTATTAAAAAATAAACAATTCCTGAATTAATTGTTCTAAAGGAAATGTTATTTAAACACTTTGTATGTTATTTACTGTTACTGACGAAAAAGCTATCGTAATTTCCAAGTTATCTAAATTAATCCGAGTGAGTTATTCAACTATGGTTGTATAGAGACAGCAGTTTAGACTTGTCAATGCTGCATTAAGAAATATGTTTGACCACAGCATTTTGCGATGCATTTTGGACTTTGATTGTTCATTCTAAGAAGTAGCTTTCTCGAGCCAAAATAACTTTCTACTTACTATATAAAAACATGTGTCAAATTCAAGAATTGCAGGGATGAGGATTTCAATATTCTATTTATTCTTCAAGCATTAGCATGGCCTACACAGTTATTTAGTTATATTATCATTATTATCGTACCTATTTTAAAAATTATTTTACTTAAGTTAATCAATGAAATTAAACGTATTTTTAAGTTTATTGTGTCCAAATACTTAATTAATACTTAACAATTATTAGATTGTGAAACAAATTTCAAAAAAAAGTTTCATCCCAGAAAACATTGTGTACGAATGTGTAGCATGGTTCTATTATTAATGTTTACGCGAATACTACACATTTAAATACCACACATTAACTACAACATTTAAATAATAACAGAACTCAAATAGTCGTTATCAATGGTAAAGGTTCCTCCGAATCGGTAGTATCAATTGGCGTTCCTCAGGGCGCCATTCGTGGCCCATTCCTATACTTAATATATATTAATGACTTACCTTATGTTGTAGGAGACAATCACGATATAGTATTATTTGCAGATGATATCTCTTAATCTCTTTCTAACTCAATCGATAATCAATTAGCTTTGACAATGTAAATAATGCTCTGTCGAAATTAATACATTAGTTTAGCGCCAAAAGTTTAATATTAAACTGCAATAAGACCAAAATTTATTATGTTTAACATTCAAATACCCATGTGCTCTTAAATAGAGAGGAGTTGAGTTTTATGGATACCACTGTTTTTCTTGGTATTACTATTGATGCGAAGCTTCAATGGGGCCCCATATATCTAAAATAGCAGACAGACTTAGTTCTGCAGCATATGCTGTAAGAAAGATTAGAAGTCTCACCAATGGTGAAACAGCTATATTAATTTATTTTTGTTACTTTCATAGCGTGATTTCTGTCTTATGGAATTTTGCTAAGGGCTAATGCGACTGACGTTAAATACCACCCTCTTACTTATTTCTGCCAGTCCATGGTCTGCAGTAGCCATTTACAGTTAGGTTAAATGCAGTTCTTCAGTTTAAAATACCATTTATGGGCACACTTCTCACTTTTCTGGGAGGGTAAAGAAATGTCCGTCTCGCTCTCTCAAGGCATGTTGGCGGACTGTACATGTCTGTGAAATATTTTTTAACTCCTCAGAAATGAGTTTTTCCTCGCCTTGTTTTCCTTTACCACATGGTAAACGCATAGTAAATCAGCACTTAAAATTGCGATTAACAATTATATTGGGGGTGGCGGGGATCGAACCGAGGTTGCTAGCGTACTATGAAGTTTACAGCGAGAGCTTAGCTTAGTTATCACGGTTATACTTCATAATTATATTAGCTTTGCAAATGAGACTGTACGGGCGATTTAAAACTTAAATTGTAAAAATTCACTTAGAGAAATATTAAAAGAAATAAACATATTGACTTTGGTACCGCAATATATCTATGAAAATGTAATGTAAGTACATGAAAACATAAATAGCTTTGATAAGAATAAAGATGTTCATACTTTCAACACAAAGAAGAAAAATAAACTTGTAAGACCAGTTACTAGACTCCATAGAATTAGTAATTTATTTATGGGGCAATGTGTGCATTGCTATGCCAGAAAATGTACAAAATTTGTCAATAAAAAAGTTTAAATGTTTTATTAAAGAAAAATTGTACAAAAAAGGTTATTATAATATCAAAGAATGTGTGGTGATCGCCACCATGCTCATTCTATTAAAGTTAATTTAAAAATTATACAAACAAAATTATTGTAAAGTGAAATATGTTAATAAAAAGTTCCGCTGGGTTTCTTGCTGGTTCTTCCCAGGACAGAGGTATTTTCCAAACTAGTGGTAAATAAAAAAATGACTTTTAATAAGTATTATGTAATAATCTATATTGAATAAAAGTTATTCTATTCTATTCTATAATAAAGTGCTCGAAACGTCGGGAATATGAAATAAGTAAATGTACGTGCTAAAATCCGTAAAAACTATTTTTATTTATATGTATGTACATTTTAGTTAGAAAAAGGACAATAATTAATGGGTGTGAATGATAGATAGTGCTGTGCAAATGACATTTTCTGAATCACCGTGTTAGGATCTTCGCAGTTTGGTTATAATATTAGAGCCTACTCCTTTTTAAAAGGCCAGCAACGCATCTGCGATTCCCTTGGTGTTGCAGTTGTTCATGGGCGGCGGTAGGCACTTACCATCAAGTGAGTCGCATGCTTGTTTGTCCCCTCTCCTATAAAAAAAAGCCTCAACCGGTAATGGAAGAAGCTAGGACTTTGAGGAGCCTGCAATCACGCATAGCAAAGTACCAAGAACTAGGCGTAAGGTTAAAAACACTAATATGAGATACTTGTTACGCTAACTGGAATCACGCGTAGCAAAGTACCAAGAACTAGGTGTAAGGTTAAAAAACACTAATAACAGATACTTGTTACGCTAACTGGAATCACGCGTAGCAAAGTACGAAGAACTAGGCGTAAGGTTAGAAACACTAATATCAGATACTTGTTACGCTAACTGGAATTACGCGTAGCGAAGTACCAAGAACTAGGTGTAAGGTTAAAAAACACTAATAACAGATACTTGTTACGCTAACTGGAATCACGCGTAGCAAAGTACGAAGAACTAGGCGTAAGGTTAGAAACACTAATATCAGATACTTGTTACGCTAACTGGAATTACGCGTAGCGAAGTACCAAGAACTAGGTGTAAGGTTAAAAAACACTAATAACAGATACTTGTTACGCTAACTGGAATCACGCGTAGCAAAGTACGAAGAACTAGGCGTAAGGTTAGAAACACTAATATCAGATACTTGTTACGCTAACTGGAATCACGCGTAGCAAAGTACCAAGAACTAGGTGTAAGGTTAAAAAACACTAATAACAGATACTTGTTACGCTAACTGGAATCACGCGTAGCAAAGTACGAAGAACTAGGCGTAAGGTTAGAAACACTAATATCAGATACTTGTTACGCTGACTGGAATTACGCGTAGCGAAGTACCAAGAACTAGGTGTAAGGTTAAAAAACACTAATAACAGATACTTGTTACGCTAACTGGAATCACGCGTAGCAAAGTACGAAGAACTAGGCGTAAGGTTAGAAACACTAATATCAGATACTTGTTACGCTAACTGGAATTACGCGTAGCGAAGTACCAAGAACTAGGTGTAAGGTTAAAAAACACTAATAACAGATACTTGTTACGCTAACTGGAATCACGCGTAGCAAAGTACGAAGAACTAGGCGTAAGGTTAGAAACACTAATATCAGATACTTGTTACGCTAACTGGAATCACGCGTAGCAAAGTACCAAGAACTAGGTGTAAGGTTAAAAAACACTAATAACAGATACTTGTTACGCTAACTGGAATCACGCGTAGCAAAGTACGAAGAACTAGGCGTAAGGTTAGAAACACTAATATCAGATACTTGTTACGCTAACTGGAATTACGCGTAGCGAAGTACCAAGAACTAGGTGTAAGGTTAAAAAACACTAATAACAGATACTTGTTACGCTAACTGGAATCACGCGTAGCAAAGTACGAAGAACTAGGCGTAAGGTTAGAAACACTAATATCAGATACTTGTTACGCTAACTGGAATTACGCGTAGCGAAGTACAAAGAACTAGGCGTAAGGTTTAAAAACATTAATATCAGATACTGGTTACGCTAACTGGAATCACGCGTAGCGAAGTACAAAGAACTAGGCGTGAGGTTAAAAAACACTAATAACAGATACTTGTTACGCTAACTGGAATTACGCGTAGCGAAGTACAAAGAACTAGGCGTAAGGTTTAAAAACATTAATATCAGATACTGGTTACGCTAACTGGAATCACGCGTAGCGAAGTACAAAGAACTAGGCGTAAGGTTAGAAACACTAATATCAGATACTTGTTACGCTAACTGGAATTACGCGTAGCGAAGTACCAAGAACTAGGTGTAAGGTTAAAAAACACTAATAACAGATACTTGTTACGCTAACTGGAATCACGCGTAGCAAAGTACGAAGAACTAGGCGTAAGGTTTAAAAACATTAATATCAGATACTGGTTACGCTAACTGGAATCACGCGTAGCGAAGTACAAAGAACTAGGCGTGAGGTTAAAAAACACTAATAACAGATACTTGTTACGCTAACTGGAATCACGCGTAGCAAAGTACCAAGAACTAGGTGTAAGGTTAAAAAACACTAATAACAGATACTTGTTACGCTAACTGGAATCACGCGTAGCAAAGTACGAAGAACTAGGCGTAAGGTTAGAAACACTAATATCAGATACTTGTTACGCTAACTGGAATTACGCGTAGCGAAGTACCAAGAACTAGGTGTAAGGTTAAAAAACACTAATAACAGATACTTGTTACGCTAACTGGAATCACGCGTAGCAAAGTACGAAGAACTAGGCGTAAGGTTAGAAACACTAATATCAGATACTTGTTACGCTAACTGGAATTACGCGTAGCGAAGTACAAAGAACTAGGCGTAAGGTTTAAAAACATTAATATCAGATACTGGTTACGCTAACTGGAATCACGCGTAGCGAAGTACAAAGAACTAGGCGTGAGGTTAAAAAACACTAATAACAGATACTTGTTACGCTAACTGGAATTACGCGTAGCGAAGTACAAAGAACTAGGCGTAAGGTTTAAAAACATTAATATCAGATACTGGTTACGCTAACTGGAATCACGCGTAGCGAAGTACAAAGAACTAGGCGTGAGGTTAAAAAACACTAATAACAGATACTTGTTACGCTAACTGGAATCACGCGTAGCAAAGTACGAAGAACTAGGCGTAAGGTTAGAAACACTAATATCAGATACTTGTTACGCTAACTGGAATCACGCGTAGCAAAGTACGAAGAACTAGGCGTAAGGTTAGAAACACTAATATCAGATACTTGTTACGCTAACTGGAATCACGCGTAGCAAAGTACCAAGAACTAGGTGTAAGGTTAAAAAACACTAATATCAGATACTTGTTACGCTAACTGGAATCACGCGTAGCAAAGTACGAAGAACTAGGCGTAAGGTTAGAAACACTAATATCAGATACTTGTTACGCTAACTGGAATTACGCGTACCGAAGTACAAAGAACTAGGCGTAAGGTTTAAAAACATTAATATCAGATACTGGTTACGCTAACTGGAATCACGCGTAGCGAAGTACAAAGAACTAGGCGTGAGGTTAAAAAACACTAATAACAGATACTTGTTACGCTAACTGGAATTACGCGTAGCGAAGTACAAAGAACTAGGCGTAAGGTTTAAAAACATTAATATCAGATACTGGTTACGCTAACTGGAATCACGCGTAGCGAAGTACAAAGAACTAGGCGTGAGGTTAAAAAACACTAATAACAGATACTTGTTACGCTAACTGGAATCACGCGTAGCAAAGTACGAAGAACTAGGCGTAAGGTTAGAAACACTAATATCAGATACTTGTTACGCTAACTGGAATCACGCGTAGCAAAGTACGAAGAACTAGGCGTAAGGTTAGAAACACTAATATCAGATACTTGTTACGCTAACTGGAATCACGCGTAGCAAAGTACCAAGAACTAGGTGTAAGGTTAAAAAACACTAATATCAGATACTTGTTACGCTAACTGGAATCACGCGTAGCAAAGTACGAAGAACTAGGCGTAAGGTTAGAAACACTAATATCAGATACTTGTTACGCTAACTGGAATTACGCGTACCGAAGTACAAAGAACTAGGCGTAAGGTTTAAAAACATTAATATCAGATACTGGTTACGCTAACTGGAATCACGCGTAGCGAAGTACAAAGAACTAGGCGTGAAGTTAAAAAACACTAATAACAGATACTTGTTACGCTAACTGGAATCACGCGTAGCAAAGTACGAAGAACTAGGCGTAAGGTTAGAAACACTAATATCAGATACTTGTTACGCTAACTGGAATTACGCGTAGCGAAGTACAAAGAACTAGGCGTAAGGTTTAAAAACATTAATATCAGATACTGGTTACGCTAACTGGAATCACGCGTAGCGAAGTACAAAGAGCTAGGCGTAAGGTTAAAAACACTAATATCAGATACTTATTACGATAATTTGTTTGAAAATTTTACATAGACGGTCGTTTGGTTACTGGTTGTTCAACTTAATAGCGTAGTTTCCTTTTTTTCCTGTGCAGTGCATGCACTCCCCGTTGTTATCATTCACTGGCCGCTCAAAGTAGGAAAAAGATTTTTGGTATAAGTCATTATCTATTTATGTGTGCATATCTAAGGTCATCTCTATTTTGTTTTTGTCATGTTACGAACTAACATTATGGACTATTTTATTAGTGGGACTTTAACATCTTATATATATATTCTACCAATCAATAATGATATGGATATGCTATAATAAAAAAAATCTGATTATAGCATATCTCATACATGCTCAATCGGAAATAAGTCCGAAGACTGGACGATCCAGTCCAGGATAGCCGTATTATGTTGCTGCAGCCACTGTGTTATTACTGGAGCAATATGTGTGCGGTTATTATCAGGAATAAACATAAAATTTTGACCTGTTTGCAACCGGTAGGGTCGGGTTTCAGCACCAGATCATGGTATTTGGTAGCAGTTAAATTGTTGACTATCCAAACGAGTTCAGTTCTCTCACCTAAGATCTTTCATACTTTGATTGTTTCACCTTGACATGGATGGACTTTTTGAATGTTTGCACTTTTACGTCATGGTGTTCGGCTAACACGTTTTCTTTGTATGGAAGCCGAACCGTCTGTACATTGTAATCTTTGTTCACGATTGTCTCGTTGTAGTCGTGGCAACCGAAATGATTAACGTACATGAAGGTTGACCTCGTGTAGTCTTCTCCTCACAGTGCACATCACTCACCAGGACCTTATGAAACAATCTTGTGAAAAAAAACCAATTTAGTTTTTAAGACACAGGGAAGAAAATGTATCGCAATAAAGTGAAAATAACATGTCTTATGACACTCCATCTAATTCCTCAAGGGTGATAAATGACATCTGTAGTCTTCTTTGTATGAACTTCGCTAAAAATAACTTATAATAGGAAAGTAAAACTATTTTTTTTACTTTTGCGAGTGGGCAAAGGAATATCAAAATCTCAATGTTCGACTAAATAACATACAATCGTAAATTAATTACATTTAAAACTTCATCCCCTATTTGGACACGTCAGGAGAATTTTTTTGTTCAAATGTATATAGAACTACCCATAAAGCATAACATATTTAAGAAAAACAGGTTCTTCAAAATCTGTTTAAAATTGTTGAAGATATCGCGTAACATACATTAAAAAAATACAGTACAATTGTAAACCGCCTGTTTTTTGAAGTCAGCTAAAGAAATTTTAAATCTGTTGTATTTGAACAAATATTCTGATGAACCTAAAGCTAGTTTATATCTATTACTCGAGACGCATTCTTGATACTTATAGGGTATTGTTCCATGAAAACCAGAGGTTACCCTTACAAATTCTCATCCACCGAAAGAGGCCTTGTCAGTGGCAGTTAGTCTGATCATTAAACATATGTGGGCAAAGGAAAATGCAGTGTAATGTACTTTTCTGTTTAATTAGTTATCGCAGAGTGAAATTTGGCTCTTCAAGCGTATAATCGAAAATTTCTCGACCGACTATTATAAAGAAAAAAGATTGGGAACACAAAATTTTACATTTATGATCATAATAAATACGGATCTTATTAAAGTCCATGTCACACCTATACTCCTATATGTTGGAAACTCGACGTCTGTTTGTTCTTGTTCATCTGATTGGCCGCCGTGACCGAAATTCAATCTGGAGGACATTATTGTTATTAGTTGCTTTTTTATTACATACGAACATTCGTTAAAATATACACGGTAAACGGTTATAGTAATCGATTAGAAATAATAATAGTTCTTTAAAGGTACACATGATAGATAATTATGAATTTAGTAACCCACGACGGAGCGGTGAAGGTGTATGCGTTTAGGGTGAGAGGTCGCTGTTTGTATATTAAAACTACGATGTCATTACAGAGTGCAGCGTATGCGCAGCGGCGGCGGCTGCAGCGGCGGCAGCAGCGGCCGCGGCAGTTGCCGCAGCTAACTGGGCTTCTGCCTGCGACATCGAAGCCAGCAAGTTGCATTGCACGCCGCATCTAACAAATGGAGCTGTCAATGGAGATGTGGTTCTATACAATAAAAACTGTAAGTTATTTTTTTTTCTAATGTAAGCTAAAATGTTATAATAACCGTAAGTAAATGAATAACAAAATAATGAAAATATTGGTAAATACTTTACAACTTCCATCAGGTTTTTATTGTTTTTATATAGAGATACAATTTTGGGCTCATTTAAAAAAAATATGATATGCATATTTTTGGTTAATAATTTACTTATATGTACCCATATTTATATTACATTAAACCGTAATAAAATAGAACAAGATAATCTTCGGTGTGAAAGTAAAAATAAATTATTAAACTCATAGAATATTAGGGCAAATAGCAGCATAATGCTTACATATGCTTTTCGTGTGATGAGTGTAAGGAGTCTAAGAAGCGAAAAACAGTGTATAATACATATTTATGGTCAATGTACAATTATTTATTTTATTATTTAGTAAGAATATACATTTATGTATGCAAAGTAAAGTGATGTGAACTTACTTTGAATTGTATTTTGCCAGCAGCTCAAATTCGTCGGCTCTACCGAGAAAGGAGCACGCCTTTACAGAATACTTGTGCTTTTCATGTTTACAGAATCGGTGAACCTTTTATTGGTAACGAGGCATTTCATTATAGTCTTAGCGATAGTGCATCTGCATTTTAATTGTTTATGGAGGATATAATATATCTGTCTGTATAATTGTCTCCGGACCACAGCATGTAGGTACTTACCATCAGGTGAATCATGTCTAATCATTATTCACCATTACTTCAATAAAATAACATCATTTTTCTTCCTTTTTCTATGTGGTCTGTGAATACTGAAAGTATTCTTTGCGTTCACTGAATTCGAAAACTCTGCTTCAAATGCCTTTAAATCTAGATAATTACGAATTAATTATAATTTTTCATGCACTCGATGAATGCAGGTACATCATCATCATCATTATCATCATCATTCAAAAGGTGTGGGTTGTTAATGGCTAATTTACAAAATATACCGAAACTAAGTCATGCGCAAGAGAAAATTAGGTGATGTATTAAAGAAAATACAAGTAAAGAAACATAATCTTTGATATAATGCTAAAAAGAAAAAAATAAGGGCCTTGAACAATAGATAGTTACAGCATTTAGCTGAAAATATTAAGAATATGCATCAGCGTTCGTAATGTAAAAAAAATTAGTTTCCTTAAAATCTTTCCCAGCAAATCCCACGCTAAAATATTTGAGATTTCATACTCTGTTTGATCATGATAGTTAGGTCATAAATTCATTAGATCACAAAATTACTAAAAATAAAAAAAAAAATTATGTATATTTGTATATATTGTTTATATGTTCAATACTATGACGTAGTAAGAGATGCAGGTAGTCGATAGATGCAAGTGATTTAGGAACGCGCTTTGTGGCATTCGTTGGGGAAGCCCTTTGTTCAGCAGTGTACTTGTTATGGGCTGTAATGATGATGATGATAATGATGATGACGATAATGAAGTTAACCTTTTATACCAACATTAATCTAATACATTAAAAAAATCGACCCTTAACGAGGTAATATTCGTAAAAGTAGTTTTATGTATTTAATGGTCTCTACTTTTTCAGTTTTAACGTGACATAAAAATTTGATATCCAATTAGCGATTTTAGAATAGAACTGCTATCCTTCAACTGTTTGAACGGAAATTGTTTAGTTTAGAATTATAAAAATTAATTACGATAATACAAAATTATAACCACAATAATTTTGATTGTCGATCAACAAGCTATTTTAACTACATGTAACTAGAGTTTTTTTTACGAAGTATGAATTTTGTGTAGCATGAATTTTTAATAGGTACTTTACTTGTTGCCATGTCGACATCTTGACTTTCTGAAGAAACCACTTATTTTACTGCGAGATAGAATTTCATAAAAAAGTAACCTGAGGTAAATACGAGGTTGTGTAAGGAAAAAACATCTAAATATGCAAATTTTTTCTTCAAGTAACAATCTCACCAGCACACGATACGCACATTTGATGAACGGACGAGGACCTAGCGGCTGATGGCGATAAAAATGTAACTAAGTACTATTAGAAGGTTGATGATACCTACCTACTCTTTTTATATTGGACGGTATATTTTTGGCTCCACCCCTATTTAACAATGGGAAACAGAAATACGCCGTCATTTTAATGGGGTGAACTTAATGGATTCTCTATAAAGGTAGTTTGCTAAGCTCTTTAAATCAGCAATAGATGGCAGTAGCTGAAACAAGCATCGTTGTTGCCATCTACCGTATTTAATCGTTACGAACTTCAAATCTGTTGAACAGTTATTCATAGAGTATGAAAATGTTTCTATGCTTATCTCTAGATGGCGTTTTCGATATCCATGCTATCTTAAAGTGCATAAAAGATTCGAGACAGATTAAATGGATTCAACTAGTTCAAGACAAAGAATATAATGTAAAAACTACGCTTAGGTCAGAACCTTGCTTGCGAAAGTCAATGTTCAGCAGTAAATATGGCTTTAAAGTCAAAGATGAGGTTAATGGTATACATTTATATGTGTATTATAGCTTACAAGTATGTAATGTCCACGAAAGCATACATATATAAATATTTGTTTAAACGAATTCTACTACATAATTATTACGTGTAATTTTTTTCCATAATCAATAAAAAATATCCTTTATGTTATTAGAAAAGTCCATGTCAAGTGGAAATTACTTCATTCTATTTAGTCCTTTTTTACTTTTTATTAAAAGCTTAATTTTTATTTGACACCGTTTCATTGGCACCACCCCTATTATACAGTGGGAAACGTCTCTGATCTGTAATAAGACCTCATTATTATTATAGTTATTATGCTAGTCTTAAGACAGCTTTAACAATTTGCCTTAAAATAATTAAATTAACAATAGATGGCATTAGCTGAACAGAGCATTAGTATTGCCATCTACCGTATTTTGTCACAATAAATTTTAACTATGTATTACAAGTATTTTATGGTCATTCTACATAATATATTCTATTCTAAGTTTAACTAAAGATGACGCCACTGAAAAATAACCGTTGTTTTGATAAACAGTTTTAAGTATCTAACTTACATTATTTTAATAAATAATCAATAAAATTTAAGGATTAGTTATACATATTAGTCATAAGTTAACTTGCAAGGTGTTACCATTGCCATGAGTCAGTCAGTTCCGAGTATAGTACTGAATCATTTTAAGAAAAGGGGTGATGAGTAACCCAAAGTAATAAAATCTTTCTTTTGAATCTATTGCTGGACTTAGGGTATTCCTAAAAATTATATAAATTAAACTATATATTTAAAAGATTCGCCTGCCATGAACGTCAATAATTTATAAACCTTTACATAATTAACTAAATTAATTAAATACATAATTACAAAACTAATCGTATAGTTTTGTTCTTAATAAGTACCTAGTTATGAAATGATTTAGAATTTTGATAACATTGTGTTTTTGATATTTTTAGAAATATTTATTACCTTTTGAAAAAATGAGTTTGCCTTATAATAAAGAAGCGGAAGTAATACAACAATCATCTAAGTTTATACGTGGAGCTAATTCGTTATAGATTAACACGTTGAAAAATTAGTTCGCAAGCTAGCGCGTATGATGGTGAGAAATACATCGGAGAAAGTAAACGTGACAATCAGCCGAGTTTCATTATTTCCAAAACTTGTCTTTCTTGTACAGTGGCCATTGTTGGGCTATACGTGCATAATCATTCGTGGATTAGATGGTTGACAAAAAGCCTGATGGGCAAGTTCGTCAGATTGTGACGTTTTGATGAGGGGACTTCCTCAATTGTTTAGGGTTGTAAAATATTCCTGCAGAAATTTTATTTTATAGAATGTTCGTAAGTAATAAGTAGGAAGTTCGTAGGATTTGAGAATAATATTGTCACATTACGCAAAAATATATTTTATAGGCTTGTTATGTTTCTTGTACATTTATATTAAACAACGTATTTGGAACTAGCTTATTGATAAACAATGTTCGTATTTCTGAACATTATTAATCGAAATATGATGAAATGAAAATATAATGATGAAATGTTATTTTAAGCTTAATTAATAATTAATATTATTCTGCTTAAGAATTTACTAATTTAAGTTTAAAAATTTCAGGACTTATTTAATATTGGCAGGCTATATAATTGTCAAGTGTATTTATCATTAAATTTACTAATGAGTAAAATTCAGAAAGGCTTAAATTGATTTACAGAGACGTTAAAATTTAAATACATTTTAACTAGTCGTTAATTACTGTATCACATCTGGACGACCAGTATTTATTTCATTAGTAAGCATGGTTTTGTAACACTACCTATATTCGCCGGTGCAATGGACAGGTGACTCTATATCGGCAACTGCAGGTGAGGGTTAGGGTTCGAAAGTATAACATGCTTTCACAGAAGAGAAACAGGTCTAATTCATATCGTCAAATGGGCTTCTGTCTTATTATTGCTTGTTAATGATATGTTAATTAATACCTATATAATAACTTAATATAAGGCTATAAAGCTACTTTCCAGATAAATTGCTTAGATAAAGACAATGCAATGGTATCAGAGAAATGTAGGTAGTAAAGTTAATCCATAAAAAAGTGTGAATTAGTCATAATTTAAATAAAAAAATTCGGTAAAGTTTTAGTGTTAGTCATCTTTAAATTTAAAAAAAATTCATTTAAGCTTTGAACATTATTTTCAGGGGCGGACCGTGAATTTGTTTGGGCCTTTTTTATATGATAGAGTGATAAACGAGCACACAGTCCACCTGATGGTAAGTGGTTGCTGTGACCCATAGATATCTACATTTATCCTCAATAAAGAATCAAAATGCAGATGTGTCGTCACCCATAAGGACTAAGATGGAAAGCCTCTTTTCCAGTAAAATGGGTCTCCGGTTCTCTACACTCACCATACGAAACACAGCAGCAGTGTGAATCTGCCATTTTCCGCTGGTATTCTGTGAGAGCGTGGTCCTTCCCCGGTCGAGCCGACCCATTCGTGCTACAACTACACTACTAATATAGCTACAGCATGGCTCTACCACGTATAAAATTACTGGCCCTGGTCTAATACTACTTGGGGGCCTACCTAATCCATCAAACTAAAGGCTATTTTGTCAAAAAACGGTTTTCTATAATGATATATTGTATCACTATAGAAAACCGTTAGAAACCATATTGGAAACAATTAGAACAATGAAATATTTTATTTATTTAATATGACTTAGATGGACAAACATCAACTGTAAGACATTATTGCAAAAAGAAATTGACGGGTTTTATGTCTATTTATGTGAAATAAATTATAAAAAGCTAGATTTTTGCGTTGCGAATTCCGTTATTTGGTTATCACAATGTAAGTTCTCTGTTAAATCAAAATTTATGCAAAGAACTGAAAAGTATTTAGTCAAGTGTTCAAAATTGTTGTCCTATATTTGTTTTCTATATACGATATCCTGGAGACAGCACGCTCCACTTCTCAGCTAGTGCTTGGCAACGTTAAAAAAGACTATATCGTAATTGGGATAACATAAACAAGTTTATTTTCATTAATTAGCATAAACATTTCACTGCATTTAACTAACTGCAAAATCAAACGTGGTAGAGCCATGCTGCAGCTATATTAGTAGTGTAGTTGTAGCACGAATGGGTCGGCTCGACCGGGGAAGGACCACGCTCTCACAGAATACAAGCGTAAAATAGCAGTTTAACACTGCTGTGTTTCGTATGGTGAGTTTAGAGAACCGGAGACTCTTTTTACTGGAAAAGAGGCATTCCATCTTAGTCCTCACGGGTGACAACGCATCTGCATTTTGATTCTTTATCGAGGATAGATGTAGATGCCTATGGGTCACAGCAACTACTTACCATCAGGTGGACTGTGTGCTCGTTTGTCATCCTATCCTATAAAAAAAAACCGCAGTCATCTTCATTTTCATAAAACTCATGAAATTTTTATAATATCATCATGAATATTTTTGAAGTTTTGAAGCTTTGACAGTATTTGTCTTCAATTCAGCTGTGGGCTTTTTATATCCACGGGGCCCTGGGCTGCAGCCCAAAAAGCCCATATATGGATCCGCCCCTGATTATTTTAATTAATTAGTTATTAATGATTAATTGAATGAAACTAGTAATTTTAACGGAATTTATTCCTGACGTCTCGAGTACTTTGCAGCACTCATGGTCACGGAGGACTGAGGTATTCAACCACCCAATGTCATAATTAACCGCGACCATCTCCAGTTTAAAATTATATAAAATAATTATAATTTTAGATAATTTTAAACTATGATAAATAATAAAAAAATATAATTTTATATCCTTCAGATTGGAACACAACAGTGCTAGGCTAGGCTATGTTATGTGGCTACAAAAATAGGTAAGAGGGTGAGGTTTACTACCACTACCCCGACAGTGTCCTAGGCAGAAAAGGGGTCTTACGATTATTTTTTTTAATTTATTTTTTTATAGGATCGAGTAACAAACGACCACACAGTCCACCTGATGGTAAGTGGTTGCTGTGGCCAATAGACATCTACATTTATCTTCGTTTGCGAATCAAAACGCAGATGCGTTGTCACTCGTGAGGACTAAGATGGAATGCCTCTTTTCCAGGAAAAAGGGTCTTCGCTTCTCTACACTCACCATACAAAACACAGCAGTGTTAAACTGCTATTTGACGCTGGTATTCCGTGAAAGCGTGGTCCTTCCCCGGTCGAGCCGACCCATTCGTGCTACAACTATACTACTAATATAGCTGCAGCGTGGCTCTACCACGTAATAACACAGTTAGTTTTAGAAATTGGTTGAAGAATTTGTTTATAGTATTATCATTCATATTGGTATCGGTGATATTTGTCTAAGTATTCAAGTTTGCCATAAGTGTTCACACTGGCTCTTCCTGTTAAATTTTGATTTAGATTATTTCCCTTTATTTGTAACATGGTGTCCGCCTGTACAATTTTCGTTCACGGCAATACTTTCGGATAGTCGGAAGCTACTTAATGCAAACAAAGTCCAATGATTTATCCTAACTTACCTGTGTTCAATGTAAGGCTTTACCATAAGAATACAGGTAGACTGATGAGGGCAAAGATGCAGTGTAAGACTCACGCAATCACAACACTGCCACATTTGAAAACTAACAATTTAGTGTCTTCTCTGCTGGCTCCGGTTGGGATTGAACTTAGAATTCGTGGCGTAGTAGTCAGATACCCACTTTGGGCTAAAATTTGGCCTCTTACAAGTTGGAACCATTTCTTTAATTAAAGATAACTTAAAATATTTCAATCGGTGGTTTTGTAGTGTGGCCTTAAATTTAATTACTACTTTTAAACTACTCTACTTTTAAACGTTTTTGTGCTTAGTAATAGCAATTTAATTATAATGCTTTTAGATTATTAGAAATTTTACATTTCTAAAAATCTAAAAGAGAAAATAATGCAAAGATTACAGCAGTCGTCAGCCCAGTCGGGTTCGGTAAATCGTTCATAGTACTAAATTCCTATATCGTAGATGCGCCAAGGAATTGGTCGTAAAGTCATCGACGGTGCTCCTCGCCGCCAAGTGACATATTTCGGGTTCGGGTTGGGGTAAAGCTGCCGACGCTTTCGGGCGGGCAACACGTTCCGTTAGCTTCTCTATTTTAAAAACTACTAGCTTGACGATATCCGGGAAGGGACCGACCGCATCACCGCGTCGACTACTCACCACTACCGCACTACCACTCATTTTCGATGCAGTCGACCTGCGTACGCGTCGCTAGTCGCTACGCGCGCACGCGCGTCTTTTCCCACTCCCATGCACCGAAAACATTTTGAGAGTTGTTATTTTTGAAAAACAAATTAAACGTTTAATGAACTTATCGTAATCCAAGTGGTTCTTTTGTTTTCTGCGGAGGATGTATGACACGCAGAGGTGATATTAGTGGTGCACGTTACGTTATATTTTAACTAACATGACCGGGAGGGAAGGCGGAAATGCAGTTCCGTCTTCAAGTAAGTACAAATTCCTATGTTTTTGTAGAAATTCTCTATCGCTGCTCGGTGTTTTCTTTAACGTACGTATACGAGTGTGTTTGTTGTATTAATCCATGCACGTGGTGAGGGGTGAACGTTCCTATAATCAACTTATGTTAAAAGCTATTGCATGCATTGGAACTTGTCGTGACCCTTATCGAGCGGATGTGCTGTGTGTTCGTAGCGCCTGGGAAGGCAATTATAGAAATTGTTTACAACTGAATTTAAATTAATTAAATTGAGGTTAATGGTCCCGTTTCATTGATGTCAGACATATGTGTGCCATGTTTGCTTGGTGTCGTGTCTGTATTTTTATTTTGTAAGTTCTTGTTTGCGTATTATCATTATCAGCAACAAGTTACGTCTAATTATTAGTGATTAATCCGTGTATAAGGATATACCGTGCGTATTACGGACCCTGCAACTATTTTATCGAAAATACATTTAGTAAATTGGAATTTGAGAAACTTAAATAATTTAAATTACTAAAAATTCAATATTGTGTTATAATGTTTGTCCAATATTAATAATATATAGGAATGTATGTTTATATTTACTTTCAACATGAACGAGGAGTTATTAGTTACAATAAGTTTAGAGAGGTGTTTGTAAACGATTTATCAAGCAAGATACGTCGTTCGTAGTATAATTGTTTACTATGCTAATCATACGACTACATTTATGGAGCTCGCACTCTACGACCCGTATGCAATGCGTATATTCTTCTCGTAGTTATGTAAGAGCCACTCTATACTACTTACAATAAGGAATGTAACTCTTTGCGTCCTTTTTTAATAACGTGAGAATTATATACCTAGGCAGTTTATCGTGCGTTACAGTTAAATGCATTTCAGAAGGACTATCTTTATTCCCCACCATTCTTTTATTACGTGTTTTTGTCTTTGATATACCGATGTGAAAGTGCTTTTCGTCTTTATCGATACTAAATTATTTTTGTAAGCGAAATTAATTTAAAAATTTATATTAATTTGACGATTACAGAAATAATATTTAAATAAAAATAATAATGTGTCAACCGCGCTTATTTTAGAAGGTATTTTAAATTAAATGATAATATTTCCAACATCTTGGAATGGAGAGTATATCAATATAGAATTGTGTGGAGATAAGTATTTCCAGTGTGATTTCTATTCATTGACAGTTACTGAATAACAAACTATTTGGAATTTTTAGAAAGTCGATGTTAAGTAACGCTCGTCCCTACGACAGGGTACGAGTTCGTAACCAGTCAATTAAATCTGAATGGTGGTACATTGTACTGTCTCTTTCCCTCTAAGCTCCGTTCCCGAAACATAAGCGCCACTTGACGATGACTCATGCTCAAATTCCGTACCTGCGATTGATAACAGTCAAAAGCAGTACATGCGGAATATTTTAGATCATTTGAACTGATTTAATGTATCAGTCAGTCTTAGTATCAATTATTAATCAATTAAAATTGTCTAAAATTATAATTATACATCATATACTTATGAATTGAATTGAAGATTGTGAATTGAATTTTAACTTTACTAATGGAATTGTTCTTTTGTGAAGCTCTTACACCTGTAAAGTTAATTATGATAATTGCATCAAGAAAAATAATAGCGCACATTAACTTTACTGTGACAAATTGAGATATTTGTACTTACAGTTTCTTTTATTTCGTCTTAAAATAAATATTCAAAGCGAAGTTAAAAATGATAGTAAACAACGTAAAACGTAATTTCAACCATGCGTCATCCAACTATTTAGATTGCGTAGATATTCCTTGATCATTAATATAATTCTACAAAACACTTCCAATGTAAGGCTGTAACATCCTTGTTGCTAAACTTATAAACGACTCAAAATTATAACTAAAAATGAAACTTGATATTTTTTACTTGTCGTGCGTACTTTGCAGATACAACCCTATATTTCCATCGATTGTTTACAACGCATAAAATATAAAATACTTAAGAGGAAGTCATAAAAAACATAATAAAGATAACAATACGTGTGCCCAATGTGGATTTAGTAGTTCCTTTCAAATTACGCCATAGCGTTCTATTTATTGTTATCATTAATTAAAATTCGATAGTCCTTATCGATAACTGCTTGTTTTTATTTATTTACATAATAATACTGCAGTTTTATTATTGACTTTACTTTTATTATATAAAACAGGAATAATTTAAAAAGATGTAATTTCTTGTTTTTATTTGTTTTGAGGATTATTGGTGTCGTAAGTCTTTTATTTTTTTAAATATTAACATACCGATTTTGTTGTTACCACCAAATTTAATACAACAATATTTTAAATTATTACAAAAAGAGGAAACGTTTTTAAAACTAGCCATGTTCGTACAAGATTTTATGATTTCACTGGGGTGCTTCCAAACGTCTAATGGTTAGTTCGACTTAAAATATGCACAGTATTTCCCCTTCCTGCTTCTAAAATAAATCGGTCCGAAATTAGCTCCTTGTTTTCAAATAGTTAATATATGTAATAGGTGAAGAAACTAACAATAAAGCGGGAACTCCCTAGAAATGTGGTAATAGCATATCTCAGATTAGAGAACAAAAGTATATTATGGTATTTCTTATTTCGATTTTGTTGGATCAAATTACAAAATAACATTTAAAATTTTATTGAATAATACATAATACATCTTGAAATTTTGTTGAATGTGATGAAAATTGATATTGACTAAGTATAGAAGAAAAGAAGCGAATATTTTATTAACATACATTTAAAAGGGTCACCAATGGAATGCAATCAAAAGTTAAGCATGCGTATGATATTTGAAATTCCAAAGTGTATGTTGACGTGTTGTGTGGAATGGGCATAGATGCGGGCGGTGTGGTCGGTGAAGGGAGAGGACGAGGTCTACGCTGCGCGTCGACTCACGCGCACCATGCTGTGTAAACAGAACAGACATACAGCTCTGATGCGTCGCGCTACCGGCCGCTGCACTCCACCGACTCTGCTACCCTCCGCGTTGTTAAACGAGCTGAAAACAAAAAGTCAAGTTTACTGATATTAGTGATTCTTATACAAAATCATCGTCATTTAATGGATTTTTGTTGTCATTTGTTTATTTCGTTGTTGTTCTAGAGTCAATTAATATTTGCTCTTCTAATTTGTTAAAGAAATTATTATATTTGTTTTATTTTGATAGAATTGCAGATGGGCAATTTTAAAAAAAAACATTAACTTTAGCTGATTACGCTAAAAACAATATACATAATATGTGTATCAATCGCGGGAACTGCTTTTGGATTTCCATTGCAGCATATGCGAGCAAAAGTTCAATGCTAAATGTAGGCCTCGCCCATAGATTGCCATAGTTGGTACGTTTAGCAATGTATCTATTATCAGGAAAGTGTTGCTGCTCTTCTCCTGGTTCAGTTTCTCTTTATTGACAACTTCGTGGGATACCCACAAGATGATATCGGGTATTTAATATTCTTACACCGCCACTACACGGTTTGTTTTTGGAATACGAAATATTATTTTGAATTTTATAGACTTTTTTATTTTAAAGCTATTAAAATTAACTAGTTAGTTATTTTCTTAGTAAGCAAATTCTTGTATTTTGTAATAGATTGCACCTCTTCCGAAACTTACATTGTAGATCATCGCCATAGTTTTCAAATTACGGTAAATATATTTTATATTATATTTATTTTATAAAGTAAATCGTAAAAGCTCTGCGTAAATCCCTATATGATTCTAACATCAGCAGACATTACGAAAATATAAGCCTCTTTTTTCAGTTCCGCGGTCGCATAAAAAGTAGCCTAAGTGTTATCCAGACCGATAGATAGTTAAAAATTCTAAAAATCGTTAAATTAGCTTTCTTTCCCTGGACTTGTTTTTTTCCCAGGAAATATTAAAATTACACACCAGATTTGTTTAGATTATGTTGTTGGCTTCTGAAATAAAATAAAATTATAAAGACTTCAAGTATGTATAAACATTTTGATGTCAATTCTTCTCTTTCTAGATTTTTTACGATATTTCATTGGTACCACGGTGGTAGATGTGTTTTATAATCGGTTAAAATAAATCATTCGATTTACTTAGCTTAAAGCATCTCTAACTCATTTATGCTCCAAGTAATAGTGAAAAAACAGCTAATGTCAATGGATCGTTTTATTTAAAAAATACTAATGTAGTTTTTACTATTTCGTTCAAGTGTGAAATTGACGCAACTACGCAAATCAGGAATACAACAAAAGAAATTTTTTTCTTATTTTTTGTGTTCTTTCGAAAAGTGCTTTTATTACTAAAACTCTTTTATTTCATAGACAATCTTCTTATATTTAATTGTTTACATTAAATGTAGAAAAAGTTTATAGAACATATGTGAATGCACTCGTCCCCATTTATGTGAAGTCAACACGTCTTTTTACCGGAATGCCCTGTACAAATATAACCAACTCCCTTCAGTTCATTACGCTAACTCGACTGGAGAGAGCTTTTGTTTGTGTGTACGTCTCATTCAGGAAAGCAACGTGAAACAACCGAATAATGTGTTAATGAAGTTCTTTAAACACTAACAAATTTTCCAAACTCAGGTTAATTAGTAACATCTAAGTTTCCGTTAGTTACGATTTAGATCAATAAAAATATGATAGGAAATTTTAATTAGTTTTAATTTTTATGTTCTAGTACACCAATATTTTAATATTTTAGCACATATAACTGTACTATTAAATATATTCTACAATTACTGTCAATACTATCTCTGATAACGAGACGTACAACGTTAAATATTATTACCTACCACATGTAGAAGATTGATATATTTCGTAAATAAATTATTTTTCTTTGATGTATAGAATTGTCATAGAATGGAGTAGAATCTTTTTTATGTAATATAGATTATATGTAATACTTATTTAAAATATTTTTTTTAACCTTTACCATTGGTTCGGAAAATCCTGTCCTGGGAAGAACCAGCAAGAAACCCAGCGCGAAACATTTTTTTAAGCACAATTTACAATATAATATATTATACAATTGTTACGAAAATGTTTAGAAACAGCATGGTAGCGATCACCTCATAATTATCGTGTATAGGTGGCCTAAGAGATGCACAACCCTATATCATACCACGGATGTCGTAAGAGGGAAGAAATAAAACAGAAGATGGGCAGCAGTATCTCATTGGAAACGGTGCAAAATAACAAAAAAAATTGCGATTGCCAACCCGCATGCCAAGCGTGGCAAAGATGGTAAATATTCCGCCTATGAATCAACCCCAATATAAACAATCTATGAGAGAAGCCTACGTTCAGCAGTGAACTTGATAGTCTGTAATGAATGAAGAAATGAATTTGAATCCATAATTGTAATACACTATCGAAAAAGAGAGAACTTGCTCCAAGGACTTCTTCCTGCTATTCTCTCCACATACTCATCTTTGAACCGGTAGTAATTATGGTAAATATGCCCCCTATGAAACAATCTAAAAAAATCCATCATTGTAGGTATTCTAATATATACCAACTTATTCTGTGGTAATCTATAATATAAAAATGAATCGCTGAATGTGTTGCTAAGCGCAAATCTCGAGAGCAGCTGAACCGATTTCGATAATTATTTTTTTATAATATTCCTTGAAGTACAAAGATGGTTCTTACGGAGAGAAACATTTAAAAAATTGCTTGAATAAGTTTAAAACTACACTCAATTTGAACTTTACCATACCATAAAGTTTAAGTGTTAGTGGAGGGGTTCCGGGAAGGCAAAACAATTGAAATGACGTTAGTATCGTATAAATATTAATGTCAATATTTGTCAATATTTATACACATTTATTTTTATTATTGCTTTTATTTTAGGGTTCCGCGAAAAATAACTCCACGCGGGCGAAGTCGCGGGGAACATCTAGTACGATATAGAAAAACAGAGAACGTGCTCCAAGAGTTTATTCCCGCTAAGGCTATACCGTTTCACAAAGTAACTTTTAAACCAGTGCAGATTTTATTGATTTTAATTTGGTGCAATGCAAGTACATAAAAAGTTTTAATTTAGAATGATGTTACTGTTATTTTACAGCACCGCATACCTCATAACGAAATTTTAAAATCACACATACTTTAATAAAACAACAAAAACTAACTGTTAAAGAAAAATCATTAAAATGTTAAAGAAAGTATACTTTCGAACGATGATAGTTTTACTAACATCGAGATATGCCGAAAACCCATATTATGAAACTAAACCCGCATAAGACTTGAAATGAATGTTTACGCTTTCTCATTAATTCAGTATAGGGAATAATAAATATTGAGTACTACGTCGGTAAAGTTGATTTGAGATGCGGCAACCGTGACAGAGCGCTAGTAAACGCGCCCGCACCGGCAAGGTGCAGTGTTACGGCAATGAATGAAGAGGTACCAGAAACGCAACCTAAATACCGCGCATTCTTTGAGTCCCCGCCGTCGTCGCCACGTGTGCCTACTGCTTTTACCTACCGCCGCTGCCGCCAGAAATAATATGCTTAGCTTACACAAACACATGCCGTATTAGCAAACCTATGGTCTAATTGTACTAATCGGTTTCGATGTACGCACTTGAGTGTGTCTTGATATTGTCCAAAAAATAAAAATTATAGTTTCTAAGTTAAATTGAGTGAAATATAGAGCTAATTTGTGATAGTGATTCGACGACAAAAAAGTAAGAAAAAGTTTGTACTTAGACACTGCAAACCTACTTATACTAATGATGAATAGTTTAAATTTAGTTGCAATATTAAGTAAAGCCTAAATTAAAATGCTGAATTTTGTCTGTATAGACTAAATTTATTTCAATGTTAACAAGTACCTACTTGGTAGCCCATATTATATTAATCACCGATGATCATTTTTTTTTTCATTTGAATTATTTCCTACCGGAACTTAGTCATTGTCTATTCAACTTAAATACGTATGATTTTTTAACAGGAAATATCATGTTGATTAGTCACTGAAGATTGGTAATTACAAAACTCGCCAATGCTTATTAATGAAGGTTAAAGTTATTTGTAAATCTAAATTCAAATTTGATATTAACCACGTAGGTACTATTAATTAACTCCCTTAAAAACGAAGTCTTTAAATCTACCTCGAATAGCGATATCTTTACATATAAAGAGTTCATTCTTTCATTCGGTTCCCACGTTATTTTTTGTATAAGAGCCCGATAAGGGGAATAGTATACCCTTCCTTAGTACTGTAAACGATCGTGGGCCCTTATTTATTGCTAATAGATTTCCGAACGGTAAAGCATCTAAGCATGTGTGCATCTAAAATAAGGGGACGATTCACTTGATGCAATCTTTGTTTATAACTCGGTTTTAAATTAGTAAGTTATATTTATTCTTTTTGTAAACATGAAATTGTCTTTCAATAAAATATAGTTTTAAATTGAATAAAATTAATTTTTGTTTAAATTAAACGCGATCATATTCGTAAAGTTTGCTTGTCATTTGTAGTAATTATAAACATTTTGATATTATAAATTGTGTTTTCGATTTTTAAAGATATAACATATACCATGAAACAATACTAACTACGCGTAGTAGGTATGTCAAATTGGTAATGTAAAATAGAAAGCAGGAACGCGTTTTTACTTAAAATTTCACTTGGTAATATACAGGTGTAATATATATTTTTATAGAATAAAAATGACAAACGACTGCACAGCCCGGCTGATAGTAAGTGAATGTTGTGACCTAAAGACATCATCTATCCTTGATTTGAAATCAAAATGCAGAATGCATTATTACCCCTAAGCACAAAGGTGGAATGCCTGGTTTCCGGTAAAAAGGGTCTACGGTTCTCTCACACTCATCAAACGAAACAAAGCAACATAAAGCGGCTATTTCATTTTGGTATTATGTGAGAAAGTAGTCCTTTCCCGGTCAAGCCTTTTAGACGTGGTAGAGCCATACTGCAGCTATATTAGTAGTAAAGTTGTAGCACGAATGGGTCAGCTCGACTGGGGAAGGACCATGCTCTAACAGAATACCAGCGTAAAATAGTAGCTTTACACTGCTGTGTTTCGTATGGTGAGTGTAGAGAACCAGAGACCCTTTTTACTGGAAAAATAGGCATTCCATCTTAGTCTTCACGGGTGACAACGCATCTGCATTTTGATTCGCAAACGAGGATAGATGTAGATGTCTATGGTCCACAGTAACTACTTACCATCAGGTGGACTGTGTGCTCGTTTGTAACCCTATCCTATAAAAGAAAGCCGACCCATTCGTACTACAACCATTATATACATAGCTTCAGCGTGACTATATCATGTATAACACTCTTGACGAGAAGCTTCAGTGGGGCAGACTAAGCTCTGCGGCTCATGCTGTAAATAAGAGTAAAGGTCTCACTAGTATCGAGACAGCTAGATTAGTTTATTTCAGTTAGTTCCATAGCATAATGTTTTATGGGATCTTGGTCTTGCCATGGAGAAATGCGGCTGATTTAGAAACAATTTTTGTTTCACAGAAGAGGGCAATAAGAGCTATTTACGACCTAAAACCGAATGAGTCTCTCAGAGAAAAGTTTATAGAAATAAAATTTTCCTCTCAGTTTATTTACGAAAATTTAATGTATGTTCGCAAAAGACAAAAGTAGCTTTAGTAAAAAAGTGATATGAGAAATACTTCTGAAGTAGTTATAAAATTATTTATTTCGATTATTATTTAAAAGAAAAGTTAATTGAAAATAATTTCACTTGGACGTCAGTTGGTCAGCATGGATGTGAACATTATATCTTTCGAAATACTGAACTTATCACTTAATTTTTTTTTATTAGCTTTAGATTTTAATCCTTAGCAAGCTTTTTGAAATTCTATATTTATTGTAAACCATCCCGTTCATTATATTATATTATTTTATTGATTATTTGACTTTTTTTTCCGTAACAAAATACGAATCACCGGTATCAAGCAGTTAAAAAAAATTCGTGTTAATTAAACAGAAACAATTTTTTGTAGCTATAAACGAAATACATTATCATCATCATCATTACAGCCCTTCATAAGTCCACTGCTGGACATAGGCTACTTTTTACTTTACTACTTTTTTTTAATTGCACGGTGGTGGATCGCCAGTCATCCAGATGGTATGGATGGCATCGCGAGTTTTGTCGCGATGTGCGATGGTGAAATTGTGCGACTGGAATTAGTCCGAACAATTCCTCAGAGCACTCCCCGTGGTAAATGCGATAAAATACGCAAAGTGATACAACATCTCTTCGCAGTACCAGTGAGTCAAGCCGATTGCTGCGCTGGATGCGATCAAATAGAAAGAGTTGGCACTGGGGAGTCCCAGCCCAGAGATGGGAACAGTATTCCATGTGCGGCCGAAACTGCGCCTTGTAAAGTTGCAGGCGGTGTGCCGGCAGGGAATATTGTCTCGCTCTGCTGAGTACGCGAAGCTTTTTAGAGGCCAATTTGGCCTTCTCTTTCAAGTGACCACGAAACTGCACGTCACTCGATATGTCGACGCCGAGGATTCCGATACTGGCTGAGGCAACAAGGGAAGTGCCTTGAAACTGAGAAGATACGACGAAGGGGTTCTTTTTAGCGGTAAACGCGCGCAAGATTGTATCTGAACTGGACTAGATTGCTGTCATCCGCATAGCAATGAATGTTATATAATGTTCCTCATACGGCCAGCAGTGAAGGACCACGTCTCAGTTCGATAGGTCATCACTAGCAATACGCATTGGTTGTATAGTCTCGTTTTCAAGTTTTGAGGTATACCTGACGAGAAGATGTGTCGTGATTTCCCGAACGCTGCCCAGCCGAGTTGAATCCGTCGATCGACCTCTCGGTCGAAAATGGATTTACCTAGGCGGACTATTTGTCCCAGGTAAACATACTCGTCAACAACTTCGAGCTTAGTGCCCCCAACAACTACCGGTATAGGAGTGACATGGACGTTATACATGATCTTTGTTTTGTAAATGTTCATCTTAAGACCTATCCGTTGGGAGAGACTATTGAGATCATTGAGCATAGTGCTTAGGTTCTCCAGCGATTCTGCCATAAGGACTACATCGTCAGCAAATCATAGGTGAGTGAAGTGCTCGCCGTTGATGTTAATACAGTATCCTTTCCAGTCCAGTTGCTTGAAAACGTCTTCCAATGCAGCGGTGAAGAATTTCGGGGATATAACGTCACCCTGTCTTACACCTCTTTTCAATTGGATAGGTTTCGTACTCTGGTTTTGTACTCGGATAGCCATCGTAGCCCTACTGTACAAACACTATAGCACTTCGATACACCGACAGTCAACTGGCCACCTCTGAAGGGACTGCAGCACCGACCAAATTTCGACGGAATAAAAGGCTTTCTTATAGTCCCCATACGCTAGACATAGTGGCAAATTGTACTCCTCAGACTTCTGTACAATTTTCCGAAGGGTATGTATGTGGTCTATGGTGCTAAAATCTTTTCGGAAATCGGCTTGTTCGGGAGGCTGGAAGTCGTCGAGTCTGCATGCGAGACGATTCGTAATGAATGACTCTTGAAAACAGCACGTAGACGCGGCTCCGAAGGGAAATCGGTCTGTAGTTCTTCAAGAGAGCGTTGTCGCCTTTCTTGAAAAACAAGACCACCGCACTTCTGTTCCACGCTTTTGGTGTAGTGCCACCTTGGGGGACGGAATTAAAGAGCTTCTGAAGGACTTTAAGTACTGGTTTTCTACCCGCTTTCGGAAGCTCTGCTGTAATTCCATCCTCGCCTGGTGCCTTGCCGTTTTCAAGGTGCTGGTGAGCCATTCTAATCTCGCTCAGACTGACGTCCAGAATATTACCGGAATAGTGTCGGATAATACTTGCTCTTGGATCGTTATTCACACTTGCGTGTGGCTCCAACTATGGTGTGTACATCTGCCCATAGAACCTCTCAATCTCACTCAAAATCTCAGGTGTACCGGAAACGACGCTGCCACACTGCTGGTAATTAATAAAAGTAAATTGATTATTCAAAACATGACATGAGCGTTCAAGGTGTGCACTTTTGCATTTTCCAAATTATTTAACTCTATAAAAAGGGGTTTTAAAAATTTAAATGAATACATGGTTGATAATAACCCCTGAGAATGAGGTGGTCGTTGCGAAGCTGCTTCTAAAATAAATTTTGTAAATAGTTTATACAACATTTCTTATTGTATAATTTACTTTAAAAAGAAGTCTCGCTGTGTTTCTTGTTGGATTTTCCCAGGATAGAGGTTTTTTTCCGAATCAGTGGTTAAAGTAAAAATTACTTTTAATAAGAAATATATCATCTATACATATAATAAATCTGTAGAAAACTTGTGCGTTCACGATTCACGTAAAAACTATTGAACGGATTTCCATGAAATTTTGTATGTAAATAGTAAATGACGTGTATAACATACTCGTATAGAGTACTTTTTATTCGCTTACGGAGGAGTAAAAAAGGGTTATGTTTTCTCTTTTTTAAGTTTATTGTCATTACCGCTGCTGCTAGTTCTATTAGTTCTAAAGAGGATTACAGCTACGTTTAATAAATCTATCGAAAAGTGTGTGAAAATAAAACTCATCGTGCCATCAACCAGAAAGGGCAGAAGAACGTCTGCCGGGCCAGCTAGTCTTATATATATTGAATAAAAATTATTCTTTTCTATTCTAAAATTATTAAAAAAAGGAATATTATTTCAAAAGTCAATAATAAATGATATAAAATATAAGCAATAATAATAAATATCTCAAAGTCCTTTTTTTAATTTTCTCCAGTGAACGAAGATGATATTAAAAAAATGTTCTAGCCGTTAAATCCGAGGCTGTAGGTAGGTGTAGGTGAGATTAAATCAGTAGAGCAATGATAGTCTGTATACTGGAGTATGTACTCCCTGCACTTACTCATATTATTAACTTTTCGTTAGACTCAGGTCAGTAACCAACTCTCTGAAAATAAGCCTTTCATACGTACTATTTCCAAAATTTCGAACCCCACGTTACCTAACCATCTTCGTCCTGTATCTATATTGCCCTTTCTATCTAAAGTTCTGGAAGGCTGTGTACATAAACATGTCTCCAATTTTATACTTAAACATAACTTACTCAGCGATAATCAGTCTGGATTTCGTCCAACATTATTGAAAGTTACGGAAGACATCAGACAAGGGATGGAAAAGAAAAACACCACTGTAATGGTGCTTGGTGACTTTTTAAATTTTTTAACGCAGTTGACCATGATGTCCATTTATCTATCCCGTCCCGTCTCATTTAAGATTCGCATTCTCGGACTTGGATTGGTTTTCTTCATATTTTTGCGGGTGTCAGCAGTCCGTCCATGTGGGACAGAAGAGTTTGCTGTGGGCTAGTCTTGATGCTGGCGTCCCACAAGGCGGTATACTTTCTCCGTTAATTTTTTAAGTTTTTATGAACTTGATCACATCTACCCTTAATTGTTTGTACCAGCTATATACTGACAAACTCTAAATTTACTTGCAATCATCTAGTGAAGAGTTAAATCTGAATTTAAAAGCCGTAAAACAATGTTCTAAGCGTTTTGGAATATCAGTTAATCCAACAAAGTGTCAAGCTATACTCGTAGGTAGCTTGAGAATGTTGTCCAAAATTGATTGGAGAATGTTCTCTTCCTTTGTAAGAAATCTTGGCTTGTATATAGACAACATAATGTACTGTTTGTATGTATTGAATAAAACTCTTTTTTTTACGGATTTTATCGCGTTTGATTTACTATTTTTAATTCCCTACTTTCGGGTGCTTTACAGCAACCCATGGTTACGGGGGGAGGGGGAGGGGAGACACCCGAAACGTCGGGAATTAAAAATAGTAAATTAAACGCGATAAAATCCGTAAAAAATAGTTTTATTCAGTGTGTAGTGTTCGCGTAAATATAAGAAATCATTATGTTTGTATGTATGTTACCAAAATGAGCCGCAAAGTCTTTGCCACCTTACGATCCCTCTATCGTCTAAACTTTATTCCTATCAAAACAAAGCTAGCACTTGTGTAAACACTTATAGTGCCCATTATTGATTATGCAGATGTGTACTACCCAGATTTGAACCAAAATCTTCTTAACAAGCTCGTGCGTCGTCTCAATATATATTAGATATGTATTTGGTCTCAGAAAATATTATCACACCTCTCATTATCGTCCTAAAATGAAATGGAAGCCTGAAATGGCTCACTATTTGACAAAGACGACACTCTAGAATTCTGCTTGTTCTTTTCTCAAGTTTGAATAATCCAACTTTTCCGACATATCTCAAGGATACATTCCAGTATCTTTTTTCAACTCATGATAAGGTCCTTCGCTCCTCATCTAATCTTAGGATTAATATTCCATCTCATTCCACTGGTTTCACCAACAATTCTTTTACTATTCAGGCAACACTACTCTGGAACACCGTGCCCGAAAATGTAAAAAGAGCTTCAAGTAAGGGCTGTTTAAAAAAACACATTTTCACACACTCAGACACTACTATAGTACAGAACACTAGGGCACACCGCGTTCGCAAGCGAACGCGAGGTCACAGACACACCCCGTACACGAGGTTCAACACCCGTGATACGGGGCGTTTCTAATTCTTGCGACCCGTAAACAAAATTACGATAGTGATTCAAGCCAAGGTTCGTACCTCCTTCTGAGGGGCCCTTGAATCGCATCGAGCCCCCCCCCTCCTAGCTCGAGAAGCCTCACTCTGAAAGCAGGGGTCGGGGTGCCTCGGGAGAATCGTTGCACTCAATAGCTCGTAGGTCCTCGCTTACGAGCCTTATTCGATGAAGCTGTCACAGCCGCAGGGCCAACAGCAAACACTTTAAAAAAAAGCTGTTTTTAAAAGCTGATACATGACTTCTTTTTGAAACAAAGTGATTAGTGAACGTTTTGACATATTTAGATGTTTTATTATTTGCGTATTATATCTATGTGTTTTAATGATATGCATTATATAATATATCATACATGTTTTGTTTATATATTAATATACAATAATATATGTATAGATTTTGTGTATTATATGTATATCATAGTATGTATGTATATATATATAGATATATATGTATCTTTTTTTTATAGGATAAGGGTGACAAACGAGCACACAGTCCACCTGATGGTAAGTGGTTGCTGTTGCCCATAGACATCTACATCTATCCTCTGTTACATATCAAAATGTAGATGCGTTGTCAACCATGAGGACTAAGATGGAATGCCTCATTTCCAGTGAAAAGGGCCTCCGGCCATCTGCACTCACCAAGCGAAATGCAGAGGTAAACCTCTACTTCACGCTGGTTTTCTGTGAGGTCGTGGTACTACCCCGGTTCGTGCCGGCCCATCCGTGCGACAGAAAAAGCTGCCGCGTGGCTCTACCACTGTTAAAAATGCGTTGTCACCCGTGAGGACTAAGATGGAATGCCCCGTTTCCAGTAAAAAGGGTCTCTGGTTCTCTACACTCACCATACGAAACACAGCTGCATCAAGCTGCTATTTGAGGCTGGTATTCTGTGAGAGCGTGGTCTTTCCCCGGTCTAGCCGACCCATTCGTGCTACAACTATATCTATTAATAATTATAACTATATCTATTTGTGATACAACTGTATCTCGGAAATTATAACACGAGATCTAACTTCTGATCTCGGATTAGCATTAATTGTTAAAAATAACAAAAGTGTGAGAGTGGATGTTCAACTTGCTCTCTTGCTTACACAATTAATCGTTATCAGTGATAAGGCATACTTTAAGTATAGAGAAATTACAATTCGATCACACTGTAACACGTCCCCGCCACAATCACACACCAGTGTAACGTGAGGTACGTAATCTATACTAGTATTTTAATATAATATAATAAAGCGGAAGAACTTTTTTGTTTTTTTGTTTGTTTAAACGCGCTAATCTCTGGAACTACCAGTGCGATTTGAAAAATTCTTTTTGTATATTACAGCCAGATTTTCATTCATACAGACATTCATTTGGAATAGTACAGGCTATCTAGAAATAAACTATATTACTCAGCTAGCCTTAAATATGGATATTTGTTAAGCAAGTCAGAAGACAAAGCACTCTCGAAATGATTTATCCGCGTACGCTGGTGTTATCGTTAGGGATACGTAAATACAATGTTCTAGAAAAATATATATATTTACTCCGTCTAAAAAACCGCGGGGCACAGCTAGTTACATGATAACACCAAAGTATGCAAACCAACAGAAGCACTACTTATCTCAGTGTAGTACAGGGCAGCCTCTCAGCAACACAAATCCTCCTTGCCTGCACTAGAAGAATAACAACAACGAACACAACCAGGACGCCATCTTCATCTCAGTACTAGTAGAATTACTACACTCGTAGAATGACTTAAGCGAAATCTCTCCCGCACAGCGCCTACAGTGAACTTTATACAGCAGTAACATGTGGGGGTTTCTCGATATACTCTTAATTCCACTTCCATCCAACCGGTATTTTATAGACGCTCCGACATTTAATTGTACCGGCCACAAAATTTCATCACTCCAGGCTTGACTGGTAGAGAATGCCGGTGGGCATTAAGTTTGTCCTTTGTTACCCTATACTTTAAGGTATTAACAATAAAGATTAAATAATTTTGTTGCATTATGTCGGTGAAAAATATATCAATCATCCGTTTCGTTAGAGGTGACTGTGGAAAATGCCAAAGAAATATCATGCCTTATGATGACCAACCTGTCTTGACTTTTGCAAAAAAATCGAGAACCCCTTGCTAAGCGTAAGATCAGCAAAGTAGCTTTGCTATGAAAGAGTAATATATCACCAATATTAAACTGAGGACTGTTCGGGGTTGATTAGAAAGAAAATTCAAAAATCGTCAAGATGTGAATGACAACTAATTAAGGTAGTACGTTATTCCAAAGTTAAGTCCGAACACATAAGTTCTGATTTTTCAAAGAGATTGAAAGGAAGTTGCAGGAACATTTCCTATAAAGGTTGTTATGTCTTTTAGTGGATAATATCAAAAATAATTCATGGCTTAGGTTAGATGGTGGTAATTATCACAATCGTATGTGTATAATCATATAATTTTTTGTTTAAACCCTATTTTAGAAAACTATGAGAAAAATCAGGCCTTCGGTAGGTCTATATGTGGCAAATAACATTCGATTATCAGCAAAACGCTATTTGATCCGAAAACACTTCTAAAATGAAAGAGTAGAAAGTAGATGGTAATTAGGATTAAATATTTACAACATTGTGATTGCTGTTACAGGTGCGGGTAATGCAGGTGCTAGTGGAGTTACTGGGGTAACGCGACGCGGAAGATGTAAATGGTTTAACGTGGCTAAAGGCTGGGGATTTATCACACCAGACGATGGTGGTCAAGATGTCTTCGTACATCAGGTAACTATGCATTTAAATGAATATTATCATGCCTTTAAACCCTTTTATCTTAACTAGTCAAATTCTTTCTGCTCACATTTTTAATTGCGCCGACCATCTAGTCTAGTGGATAAATAAAAGGAATTATCTTACATATTCTCTTTACCGTCTATTTTTTTCAACAAGTAATTTCATAAATAAAATACCACGTATAAAAATTCAAATGTTTTTATTTTTCGTTTAACTTTCAAGCAGTAACTTTCTCCTTCTTTATTGTTCAGCTGTATTATATGTTTCCATTTAAGAGTAATATGAAAATTTAATTAATTTAATATTAGTAACATGGTTTTTTAAAGACCAATGGTGACGAATGAGCACACAGCCCAAATGATGGTAAGTGAATGCTGTGGCTCATAGACATTTACATCTAAAATCAATCAAAATGCAGTTGCGTTGTCATCCCTGAGGACTAGTTTACTCAACATACGAAACACATCATCACAAAGGCATTTAAGTAGTTACCTATATATTTAAATCTCTTTACATCATCATTAAGCTGCTATTTGACGCTGGTACTCTGTGGGAGCGTGAATGGAGCGGCCCTTCATGTTACAACCATAATATACATAGCTGCACGTGACTCTACCAGCTGTAACATAATATCCAATGTAAAAAAATAATAATTGGTAAATACAGAAACAGCTGGCACTAATATTCTTACTCCGAAATAGTCTTCTTATAGTCAGAGCATAAAGTTAATTAACTGTATTAAGTGTAATCAACCATTGACTTTGGATAAACAATCCAAAAGTCAACGATTTATTTTAATTGTATAGTAGAAGCTGAAAAGCATTGCATTCCATGTGAATTTTGATAGCCTTTGCGACGCTGGCCTTTGAATGATCACTTTAATGCGGAATTTCTAAATGCTGCACATAATATATATAATCTACTTCATTCGGTTAATGATGGAACTGAATAATTTCGGCAAGGAAATGAATATTTCTTTCAAAGTAAATGCATTTATATTTTAATTTATGAAATATTATAAAAATAACCTTTTTTACTAGATTCAGCTTAAATATAATTTTTGCAACTGCAGCAATTCTATACAGACTCACATTACATTATAAAACATAATATAACCAATATAACAATCACCATTTTAATTTTCGGATTATTATAATCCCGACTGACGTCTGCGTTATTGATCTAGTGTTCGTAAACGCAACTGCTGTCTGTCGCACGTTTGAATCCCGGGTCGGACAAACCAGTTTTTGGAATTTTCTGTCAAGAAATTCCCAGTAGCAGCCTGGAGTCAGAAAATTGGTTGTGTTTCACCTACGTGCCTCGAATTGCCGTTATATCGGGCTAATAAAAGTGAGGGAATAGAATGTGCACACAGTTTTGCACTACAATCTTGTTTTGTGCTGATGGCTAGTTTTCATTAAGGGTGGCCTTCGTAACCGAAATTCGCGCTGAAAAGTCGATTTACAGATACAGATAATCATAATTTTATTTATTTTTTTATTTTTATATATATACTTACTTACTTATCTTCACGCACAATCCCTGACGGGGTAGCCAGAGAGAACAGATCGCCAAGTGTCACGATCCTTACAAACCTCTTTCGCTTCTTTTAGATTCATTATCTTCTTCATACATGCACGTCTAGGTATCCGAGTACTCTTGACTCTACCCTCTTCGAGCAATTTGCTCACATGGTCTTCGAAAGTTAGTCACGGTCTACCTCGACACCTTTTAATATTAACTTTCGCGCTATATATTTTCTTCACCATTCGGTCTTCACTCATTCGCTCAACGTGCCCAAACAACCGAAGCACGCCCTTGTCAATTTTTGTGATAAGGTCATCTTTCAAACCTGCCATGTTGCGAATCTCTTCGTTTCGCTTTCGGTCGGCCATGGTAACGCCGCACATTTTACGAAGAGATCGCATCTCCACTGCATTCAACTTGCTTTTATGCTTCTTCTGGCATACCCAAGTTTCGCTGCCATATAATAAAATCGGTACCAACACTGCGTTATGTATTGCAAGGCGTGCACTCTTCACTACGCCTTGCCTTTTGACTAACGCAGTCAGGGCACCATTGACTTTGTTCCTGGCAGCGACACGCCTGTCCACATCTAAATCACATCTTCCATCCCGGCTAAAAGCACTCCCCAAGTATACAATTTCATTAACCTGTTCTAGACATTCCTGATTTACCCATATTTCACACTTCGTTCTCTCTTCGTCCCTTTCAAATACCAGAACCTTAGTTTTATTAGCATCCAAACGGAGACCTTTAATTTCACATTCCTCTTTCATACACGTGACTAATGCCTGCAGTTCTGCCGCTGATGGTGCAATAAGCACTGCATCATCAGCATACAGCAGACAATTTACTTTTATGTCACCCAATTTCACACCCAAACAGCTATCTTTCAGCTTCTGTAAACAGCTGTCGAGATACAGTATGAACAGCCAGGAAGACATGACACAACCCTGCTTTACGCCCGTTTGGACGCTAAACATGGGTGACAGGTCATGCCCTACCCGCACACAGGCTTTACAGTCATAGTAAAGAGACTGCACAGCCCTTAGCAACCGACCATCCACACCATACCCCGGCAACAGTTCCCACATTTTCTTCCTTACAACCTTATCAAATGCTTTCTCAAGATCCACAAAAGCACAGAAAATCCTCTAGTTAGTAGCCAGAAGCTTTTCCGTGATCATGCGGAGAGAAAACATTTGATCCGTGCATCCTCTTCCAGGTCTAAATCCGCATTGTGCCTCCCATAGAAATCTTTCCGATTTCTCTTGCATCCTACGTGTCAAAACCTTCGAGTAAACTTTACTTGCTAAACTGGTCAAACTGATCGCCCGATAGCACCCGCAGTCAAAATGTGAACCTTTACCTTTATATAAAGGCACAATGACTGCGGATCGCCAATCATCCGGGACATCCCCCGTTCGCCAGCACAAATTGCACAGCAGATGAAAGCTGTCCCAGACGCGAGGCCCACCATACTTGACCATTTCAGCAGTAACTCTGTCTAGTCCCGCAGCCTTACCACATTTCAAACTTTGAATCACACGTTCAATCTCTTTCATACTGATGACCTCAGTGTCATCGAGGTCCGGGTCTGGCGTACCAGTCACGGCGTCATCCCCGGATCCCTCACTAAGATCATCACACGCATACATTTCTCTATAAAATTCGTTCCATCGCTGCATGACGTCCGATTTTTCTGAGAGGACGTCATTAGTTCTCGAAAGCACTTTGTTCATTCTTAAGGCCGTCGTACCACTTCGGGTCCTTCCAACCTCTTTCCAGAAGAGTTTAGACTTCTCATTACAGTTGTGCGACAACCTTTCGTCCGCTTCCATTCTACACCTTTCACGCACTTCCTCAATCAATGCTTTCGTGTGAACTTTCTGCAGCCTATATCTTTCTTTCATCTTCTCTCTCATATCCTTATCATTACTAGAGGCCAAGTAGTCTAACCATGTTTTCTTCTTCTTCTTTACAGCTTCTTTCACTTCATCATTCCACCATGCATCTCTTCTTTTACTACTGCCTCTTTTTATTGTTCCACACACTTCTTCCGCTGCACTTACCATTCCATCCCTAAGGTTCTGCCATGTTCTTTTACACATTATTTTCTGCCATCGATGATGTCAAGCTTTTCGGCTACCCTCGCATGATATTTGTCCCTAGTATCCGCTTCCTGAAGCTTCCAGCTTCGGATGCGACAGACCGACTGTGGTTCTGTTACTGCTGTCCGGTAGCGCCAACCCGCGAACAGACCTCTAAATCTAGTAATCACTAGATAGTGATCCGTTCCCAGGTCAGCACCCCTGAATACTCGCGTATCCATCACCTGTTTTCGCAGTCGGTCATCCACCAGGAACAAATCGATCATACTTCTCTCATTCCTTCGTTCTCTAGTATACATATGGATTTTCTTGTGATTAAACATAGTGTTTGTCACAAGAAGACCCTTTTCCTTGCACACCGCCAGTATAAGCTTGCCAGAATCATTAACCCTTTTATCGCCAAATTTTCCAAGTACCGACTCGTACCTTGGTCGAGCGGTACCAACCCATCCATTCAAATCACCACATACAACAATTCTTTCGTTTCCCCTAGCCAAATCTAGAACTTCTCTTACATTCTCCCAAAACTCCTCCAGCTCAGCCCTGACCTGAACGACGAAGCTACCGGCGCATAAACAGCCAAAAGGAATAACTTCGTCAGTCCCAATTTAAAGCAAACCCAGAGAAGTCTTGTGTTCACAACCTTATATTCAGTCATAACATCGACCAACCGAGAAGACAGCAGCATCCCCACTCCCTGGCAGGCGTTCTCGCTCTCCGGGACTCCGGACCATAGAGCTAACGCCCCGCCAGGGAGCTCTTCAGTACCACTGCCCTTCCGTTTGGTCTCCGACATACACACGACATCTAATTCTCTTTCTTTCATTATTTCGATCAACTCATTCGTCTTATCTCTCATGCCTCCTCTAACATTCCACGTGCCAACTCTGCACTCTGTCCTCCATTTTTATATATATTATTATATATATTTTAATATATATTTAGTAAGAAAAAGAAATTAAAAGTTTTTCTTATGATAAAATGAAGACTTGGAATTACATAAAATCGAGAAACGACTCGGTTGAAAAAGCGCTTTAGCTTAATATAAAGATTTTGATCGAAGCTTTTAGGTATTACATGTTGGATTTATTTCAGTGACATGAGGTTCTTAGTTCAATATACTGCCAACATACAAACCAAGATTGTTTACAGAGTAAGAGAACAATTCGAATCAATCCATTTTAACCAGTGTCTAGAAATTTTGCAGGTAGTTTAAGTTTTAGCAGCCCAAGAAATTAGAACGTGGGTACAGTGACTTGAAAAGGGAAATGGTCAATGCTAAACATATTTATGGTTGATATTTAACTCGTAATGAAACCAATATAAGAATTCAAGTCATTAATGCAATTATAAAACAACCACATCATACAGTACCCTACATCAGATAAGCAGTTTACTGCTGATCATAATCAATACGCATGGACGGCAACTTGACAGTTTTTTTTTATAGGATAAGGGTGATAAACGAGCACACAGTCCACCTGATGGTAAGTGGTTGCTGTGGCCCATAGACATCAACATCTATCCTCGCTTACAAATCAAAATGCAGATGCGTCGTCACCCGTGAGGACTAAGATGGAATGCCTCGGTTCCAGTAAAAAGAGTCTCCGGTTCTCTACATTCACCATACGCAACAGCGGCGTTAAGCTGCAATTTTACGCTGGTATTCTGTGAGCGCGTGGTCCTTCCCCGGTCGAGCCCCTTCGTGCTACAACTATACCACTAATATAGCTGCAGCATGACTCTGCTACGTTATAAAATTATATACATTTGTTACAAAATCAATGAAAAGTAATGATCTGGTTGGCGTAAAAAAATATATAAATACGTAAAAATAATAAAAGAGGTAAAATAAAATTAAATAAATAAAACGCTACCTGACAGAAGCTCTCGGCAGAAATCAAACGACCAAGGGTTGGGAGGATCTATTTCTTACTTATTATTTTAATAATTATTATTATTACTACGAGTATTAATTCATGTTAGAAAAATATCATTCATTTATAAGTTGTCAATAGTTGGAAAAAATAAATCCATTTTGAAAACACGCTGCCGTATCTAGCGGTTGACCTGATAGTGCGCTTGTTTGTTTGTTCAGCTTATCAAGGCCGGATGTTTTTTCTATACATTTATGCCACTAAAATACTTCGTTCGGCTGCAATAACGCTAGCCGTAAAAATGATATTAGGTCAAGAATAAGTAATTGGAAGTTGATAAACTTTTTTCTCTCTCATGCCTATAGGTTAAAATATTGCCTATTTATAATTAATTTGTTTTGTTATTGTATACGTTATACTCATTATCTGGCAGTGACTAAGTCTATTATCTTTACTGGAGACATTTTAGTGATTCCTGTAACTCTATCTCTCCTGTAAGCATCATAACATTATTTTTAATAATTCTTTCATATTCGTTTTTCTGTGATATCAATTATAGTAATCAGTAATATAATTAAATTATAAATTCCAGAGCGTTATTCAAATGCCGGGCTTCAGATCATTGGGAGACGAGGAAGAAGTGGAATTTGAGTGTAAAGAGTCTGAAAAGGGTTTGGAAGCAACTCGTGTTTCGGGACCATCTTCAGTTGACTGCCAGGGCTCACACCGTCGTCCACTCTCTAAAAAACGCTTCAGAAAAATACGGTATGAATGAGTTAATTTTCATTTATCTCATTAAATTATTTTTATAATGAATAAGGTAGATATTGATTTAACTACCGACGTAGATCTAATTCTTTAAATATAAATGACAAAATTAAATTTAACAATGTATGAAAACTTCCTTGATGTATGATATCGTTTAGATTATTGGAAGTATTTGGAAGTAAATACTAGAAATGAGTTGGGGGGGTGACTTGAACTTTAGGCATAGTCAGTTTGAATAGCCTATCATGTAGAGGATGTCATGGGGTTATGATTGAATAAGGGGAGAAAGTTCTCAGTACACTCCTAGGGGGTCAAAATGCCTAAACACCAAAAATTGGGGGGGGGGGGTGGCTCGAACTTTAAGCATAGTCAGTTTGAATAGCCTAATCATGTAGATGTCATAGGGGTCATGGTTGAACAGCGGCAAAAAGTTCTCATTACACTACTAGGGAGTCATAATGCCCAAAAACCAAAAAATTGGGGGATGGCTCGAACTTTAGGCATAGTCAGTTTGAATAGCCTATCATGTAGAGTATGTCATGGGGTTCATGTTTGAATAAGGTCAAATAGTTCTTATTACACTAGGGGGTCAAAATCTTACTCACCTAGGGGGTCAAAATGGCCAAAAACCAAAAAACTTAAAATTCTAATTTTGGCTATAACTCCGCCTTCTTCGGAGGTTCTTACCATGAAGCAAATACAAGTTCTTACACGGTTTTTACTTCCCGCATGCCACTTGTACAGATTATATTAACAAATATCTATGTCTTGACTATAGAATTTTGCTTATGACGCAATAGGTTAATAAAAGCCTTATGGATACAACCTTGTTTATTTTATCCCTGTCTATACATACATATAATAATCACGCCTCCTTCCCGTAGGGGTAGGCCACTTCTTTTCACTTGCTACGATCCTTACATATTTGTTTCGCTTCGTCCACTTTCATTATTCTCTTCATAAATGCTCTTCGGTTTAGGGTACTCTTGACCAGGCCTTTTTTCAAGACGTCCCTGATTTGGTATAGAAACGTCCGCCTAGGTCTACCCCTTCCAAAACTTTCATTCACACTCGCCTTATATACCTTTTTCGTCAATCGTTCTTTATTCATTCTCTCGACATGGCCAAACCATCTCAGCATATCTTTCTCAATTTTTGTCACTACATCTTCTTTCAGACCACAACGTTTCCTTATCTCACTATTTCTTATCCTGTCACTCAGTTTAACTCCTATCATACTTCTTAACGCTCTCATCTCAACTGCATTTATTCTGCTTTCATGTTTCTTCTGCCATACCCAAGTCTATAGTTTTCAAATTATACCATTTATAGTGATACACAAAAAGTTTTAACAATATTTAATTTGTTTTTATTTCAGTTGCTATAACTGTGGGGAATTCGCAAACCATATAGCTGCCAAGTGCAGCATTGGACCACAACCAAAGAGATGCCACAACTGCAAGAGCGAAGATCATCTTATTGCAGATTGTCCTATTAAGGTACGTAAATGAACACGAAGAAACTATTTTGAATGTCTGAGACCTTATAAAAGTAAGGTAGCAATGTATCATTTTAAATTACTGGCTGTATTTAGTAAAATTTTAATCCGATTAATGTAAAATATTTAAGGTGGAAAAGAAAAAAGAAGAGTCACAATCGAAGAGTTCAGGCAGCTCTCCCGGTAGCCAACAGAGCAGTCCCCAACAGTCATAATGCGGCAATAAATTACTAGGAATATAACTTCTAAATTTCAATAACAGTCACTTTTGGTTGTTCGTATTGAAAAAAAAAACATTATAAATAAAAATTAACATTTTATTACTTATATGCAACAAAACTACCTCATTTTAATAAATTTTATATTGAAATAAGAACAAGACTGATGAGTACAAATCAATTCTTAGTGCAAACTATATATAATATTTTAATTCATAAATCCATAGGGATTAAGTTTGCAACCGTAACTTAAGTACAAATTTTTGTGTTCAAGTGTGGATATCATAATTAATTTACGTATTATATTGTATATCCAAAGTTAAGCTTGTGTTTGTACATTAATATTATTAATTTTGTTACTATATTCTATTATTTTCGATGATTTGATGTTATGTTTAGAGAATAATTAACTGCGATTAGATTAATTGTATTTGGCTATGAACGAAATAAATTATTGAAAAAGAAAAGATAAGAACCGCTTCTATATTAATTTTGTTGGAAATTAAATATTTTGACTGAATAAATCATTCATTTAGTTACATTTACTTGTAGGTCGTCTAAAATAGTTTGCTTATAAGAATTCTATCCTTTTTTTATGCTATAAGCATACAAACATGTAATTGAAAAATGTTAAAAATATTCTTCACAACGCAAGGATTATTTTAAGAAGTCTTTAACGTCCCACTGCTAAGCCTACCACAACTTATTTTCATTGATCCCGTTCTAGTGCTGTTCATTGCCATTTAATTGAAAATTTATCTAGTTCATCGCTTCTAGCTTTATGCGACCAAAGTTCTATGGAAATACGGTCAACGTGACCAGCCCAGTAGAAAGTTTTGGAATATAATTTGGTGTTCTAATGCGATCAATGGCAATTTTTAGCAAACCTTGAGTTTAGATTTTAGGATTAAAATCAGATATTGTATGTCTCCGTAACTGAGAATGAGAAGAATGTATATGTTTATGCGTTTTCGCTCGTGTGAATTACTTCTCAAAAATTACTTTTTGGTTAATTAACTCCTCAATGTATTTCTAATTCCTTTTTATCGCCGGCTCTTACAAGATTCTATTTGACCATGATTTTAGTTATCATATAAATACAGTGAAGTTTTGTCTAACAACTTTAATATTTAGCTCCTTCTTATCGTAGACTTTAGAACAATGTCATTACCTTTGTTTTGTCATAATAATCTTTAGTCTTACTTCAAGATTTACTTTATTTAAATAACTCAAAGAAATTTAATTTAATTTGAATCACTACATAGTTTCATTGTTATCATAATTATATTCATTCATTAATTACAACGTATGGAAAATCCGTTGTTGAACATAATTCATCCTCTATTGATTGCTTTATATATATTTTATATAGCTACGCTTGGCAGGGGTGGGCAACTGTAGTTTTTTTTTATTATATTGAGATTTTATCAAGAAGATGCTTCTGTCAAATTCCCGTCATAGTTTACCACGATCACTTCTTAAGATACCCATGCTGCGTTGTGGCGGTGTAAAACAATCCACTAACGCAAACTTAACGATTCAAACCAGGAACGGGAATTAACTTGTCTATGTAAACAATTAACTATTTATTATTCATTAAACTATTTTGTCAGATAAAGTAAAACATGTTTGAAAAAAAAATACATTTTATAAAATAAGTGTGCCAGTCATATCTATTTAACAACTAATAAATATTCAGTAACTATATAAAATTGATGTGCCAAAGCAAAATCTATATAGTTGCAATAATTATGAAAATTAAAAACTAAATAATAACGTCAATTGAGCTTATTTTTATTAATTTTCTTTTCTTGGTTTTAATTGTCACGTTGAACTAGAAAGGGTTCAGGTTCAATATCTGAAAAGTTTAATACAAATATATTTAAACACATTTTTATCGCTTGCTCAAACTTTTATTCATAAGTCGTAAGGTAAAGTTCCAATTACTTTTAATATGGTACTTAACACCGTTTTTCAATATAACTAATTTAAAACTTTAAATTTTCAAATAAATTTGATAAAGGTTTGTTGTTTCTTTTTTGAGAAAAACAAAGTGTGTAGTTTTGCCTCAAAAATCAAAATTAAAACATATACACAGTGAAATTTGTCATTAATTAAAAATTTTATTATAAAAATCGAACATACTAGGTTTTTCACATATGCATTTATCATATACTTTTATGAATATGAAATTAGAGCTAATGAACATAATAATCAGTAACCCATCGATTTTTAGATTTAAGTAAAGTTAGGTAAGTTTTGAATAAGCTTAAGAAAAAAGTAAATTAAGGTAAACTAGATAACGTTTGTCAACCCTACTTCCTAAAATGTCACGTTTGAGACATGTATAACAAATTTACTTATTAATTTTTCCGCCTGTAGGCAAATATATGCTTAAATATAATCATTTGCCGTGGACTGTCTTTTGTAATTTTAGATTTAAGTTTTTTTTACAAATATAATTTTATTAATTGCCAGTTTAATGTCAAATTTAGTATAATCGATATTTTATTGTATAACCATATTTAAATCGTTTATGTTTTGTCACCAAAATGCTATTTAATTTTATATGAAATTATATATTATGTACTGATATTACGCTATTAAAAATCAAAGTTGACTCCATTATTTCAAAATGGCTGACTACTAACTAATAAAATGATATTTCAAATTACAAAACAATAATTATGGTATTATAAATACGGGTTTCTTGCATTTTTATTATTAAAACATAATTTTTATTTTTAAGAATTTTAAGACTAATGGAAATCATCTACCTCATAATTTAATAAAATAAATAGAGTTTATTGATAAGTTAACATTATAAACATATACAAAGTTTAGCTATTATTATTTTTAATTCATTCTTTGCTGAATGCCGAATAAGTAAAAGTTTTGTATTTCTTAAGTTTAGAGTTTACATTTTGTTTTATTTTTATTTTTCAAAGAAAAATAAATTATAAAAAGTAAATTGTGTTTTATTTCATAATTCAACGCCTTACAGGCCTAATGTTTTAAATAAATTTACCTGAAATAATTGGCATCAATTCTTTTCTTTTATAGAAAATTATACAGGACCATTACAAAATGTTCTTAGTATTGTTACCTTATTTATCAATGTACGAACTTAATTACTAGAGATATTTCATTAAATTTAATATATTACCAGATTTAAGTGCAGACTAATGTTTGTGACATCAGGTATTGTCATCATCTAACAAGAGCGATTAAGACAAAACCTATCTTCTAAGAGAAAGTTCCCATGTACAGCATTGGACTGTTTAAAGGCTGATGAAGAAAAGGCTTCCTGCTTCGCTTTTCTCGATATCGATATCAAGAAAAGCGAAGGAAACCGGAAAGAAAAATAATTACTTGTTGCGGTGCTGCGAGATCACTTATAAAGATTATGATTTTTCTCTTCTAAAAGTTCTTCTTTGAGTAAACTTTTGTGAGTCAATAGCTAGGAGTCTCACCGAGGACTATCATTATCATCATTTGAAGTAAATACTAAGAGTTGGGGGGTGACTTGAACTATCATGTATAGTATGTCATGGGGGTCATGATTGAATAGGGGCAAAAAGTTCTCATTACACTCCTAAGGGGTTAAAATGGCCAAAAACTAAAAAAAAAAAATTTTTTTTCGGCTATAACTCCGCCTCCTTCGGAGGTTTTTACACAGTCTTTACTTCTGGCAACCCACCTGTTACAGCTCATTATTTATTATAAGTTTACGGCCGAATGTAAGTCTTCCATCAGACTGCACTTGCCAGTTACAGTTAGCTATATCTTGAGAACCTTTCTTTATAACAAAGTGTCAGTATTTCAAGATATACGGCCAGCCCATTGCACTTCAACATGCTAAGTCATAAGGTTCATTAGGTCTTGTTCTGTTTCGGATATACTCCTTACGGATTTTAACAGACAGAGAAACCTCGGTACCAGCACGCTATTTACAGGTCTGTTACTATTTTTAAGCTTCTTCATGCGTTTAGCAGTGTAAAACCACGTTTCAGTTCCTCCCAGAATATTTGTTGATTTATACCTAGGTACTGTCAATCTTGCACTGTTGAATTGACAGTAGTAGCCCAAGTTTCGATTATATCGAAGGCTTTTTCGTTGTTTGAATACGTTAGACATGACGGCAGATTATACTCTTCAGTCTTTTGTATAGCTTACCGAAGATTATTTATAAGGATTATAGTCCTAGACATTTTTCGATAATAGAGTCCAAGAGTGTCAGGCACCCGTAGGTGGGGTTGGGTTAAAAGGTCTAAGAACAACCGTGATGGATGGAAAAAAATTCCTTTCAAAGTGGTTTAAGTACCGGTTCTCCATTCAACTCTGAAATGTTTTCAGTAGTACTACTGTAAATTGGACATAGTTACGCAAAAAGGATCCAGTGTAATTTGTGTCAAAAATGTTCAGTTGAAAAATAATGTTTGTGGTCTATACTATTATGTGATGCAATAATTTTAGCGAAAGTAACACAAATAAGAAGAAAAATTACAAACACACACACACAAACCGTACAGATCCATTCTTCAAATCTCATAACCTCAAATTAGCTTTCTTCTTTAGGGTTGGATCCTTTTTGCATAACCACGTCCAATTCATCCACACCAAGCACTTTGTCGATAAGTTTCTGCAGAGCTATTTTAATGTTGTTCAGAATGACATTTGCAATACTATCAAAATGATCTCGGATAGCACTTTTTCTTGGGTAATTACGCAGCTACATCTGTATTTCGTTAATAGTGATTTCGCAGACGTCATCCGTCGTCTATTTTAGAGGTATTGGCGCTGTTAGCTTATGCGACTCTTATAACTACATCTGACATAGGACTAGCTATTTGGTGTTAAACTTTAGGGATAGGCTATTTGCAGCAGTCAATTGCTTCTTTAATGCCAGTTGTGTTGAATTTCATGTTTCGGCGCGTACGTGTTCGCCGTAGAAACAATTGAAAACTCAGCTAAAACCTGTTATCATGTAATCATGTTATTAAGAGCTTGATTGAAGAGATTTCGGGTTCAACTGCGATGGGTCTCCCAATATTTATTGGGTCGCTTATATAATTTTCACAAGCTTATGTCTATTATCGTTTATTTCTTCAAACTTATCTATAATTTCGTAGGTACGGTCTAGGAAGTATGATGGTCAGCGTTAGCACACACACATAAACACGTACGCGAGTACGCACGTACGCACGCAAGTAAACACTCACGTACGCAATCTTTAACCCCACACTTTACATTTTTACAAAGTTTATGAATCGCCGTGAGTCATCAGTCTCGCGGTGATAGAACACGTTACCAGAATTGAGGATTACCTTGTTAAGCACTTAGTGTACTCAATAAGGTATTCCTTGTCTTCGGAATTCAGAAAATTCTCCTATATTCTAGCGTATCTTGTCACCGGTAAGAAGCTGTGATGAATCACACCGGCGCTAGACCACCAAACAGTGACTATCACTTTTCTAGGGGTAAGTTTTTGTTAAGGGCATTTATTAAAGTGCTGAACCAGGCTCCAACCAACTTCTTGAGTACTCGCGATTGTAAAACAGAATCCATTTTTTGTCGCAGGTAACAATGCGGTTCAAAATTCCTTCGATTATGTGCCTTTGCAGTGCAAAGCATGTGTAGCTGTAGTAGGTGATTCAGCCGAAGATATCATTCATCATCAAATTCCACAATCACCTTTAATTCGTCATTGTCGACCAAAGTTTTCAGAGGACCACCGGGGTTCATTTTTCAGGTCAAAATTTCCAGAACGAAACGAATAACAGATGGTGCGTTCCTTTGTAGTAGTCGCTCCGTAAACGTCGTTGATTGATTGTTGATTGAAACGAAAACGAACAAACAAATATTAATAATAATAAATGTTTGTTTGTTCGTATTTTGTGCACTGCCATACCGTTCATCCGATTGCGGTAAAAAATTGTCAACTTACTATATAACTTACTAACTACACTTGCACGAACGTTATAGGCGTATAGTTGGCGTAGGTATCGTACCGACGAATTTATTTAAAAGTTATAAATATCATTTGATTTTATGAAAGTATTATCATTGCTATTTAAACAATATAACTCCTAGAAATTTGTGTATGTATATTTCCACAATTTTTTCCTCTGCGGCAGCAAAGCTCCGGGTAGCTAGTCCCTTATTCCATCAATACTCGAATTTGTAACGTATCCATGATGACGATAAAGATTCAAATGCAATGAAAACATAACACCTATCATTAAACAAATGACTAATTTTGGAATAAAGAATTCCGTGTTATTAAAATCAAATTAATTTGAAATTAGAATTCTTAGCCAAACAAAAATTATTTTGATTTGAAATGTCCAGTACTGCAGAACGGCAGTTTCATAGACCTATTTATTATATTATTTTATTTTATTGAAGTTAAACTTCAAATCTTCAAATCTGTAAATCATATCTTTTTCGGATAAAAATAAAAATTATTAAAAACTAACAAGAGTATTTTGTAAGTATAAATATTGATATTTACTTTAACATCGCGTAAACGCATAAACCATAAAATGAAATTGTTGCAACGCCATTGCTAGGGTCCTCCTGATTACCTATTACTTTGTAACGGTAGGCATCAACACCAGTTAGCTTAAAGCATAAACGACTTGGCTCCCCTATATGAAAGAAGCCTAAGTTTTTTAGAATGTTCTGGATACGCAACTTGTCCTCATTATGAAGTAGGTAAAATCAAAATCCAATCCAATAACATGCTATCAGAGTCCCCCAAAACTTTAACATCAATTATTGTAATCTGTACGATTTGTTAAATATTTTGCAAAAACCTGGATCTCTAAATATATTTCCTTGATCCAATTCTCCGTACTTATAAAAAGCACCAAGTTCTGAGTCTCCTAATCCTACATTTTCGGCAACTCTAGAAAATCTGCGCACTACTGTAGCCACAAGTGTGCCCTGAACCTCCAGCCACTTTTGATAGGTTGGCGAGATAAAAAAGCCTTTAATGATAAATGAACAAATTCCGTTCAATTGTCAAATCTGAAAAAAATCCTCGTGCTAAGAAAATATTTAGTGTCACCTGAGATTTCGAAGACTCTTGACTCTTTCATTATACTTATGTATTTACACAAAAAAACCAACCGATTTATGTTAAGATGCTGATGAAGAAAATATAATTTGATATGTTTCCTATGTCTAAGAATCTCGAGAAATCCCATGTAGTAGCGATGTAAGAATATCCATTACCCTATATCATCCCGTAGGTGTCATAAGAGGGCACAGAGTGAAACAAATCAGGAGATGGGCAGCAGCGTCTTCCTAATAACGACTAAAAATAAAAGCAGTGTGGTTGCCAATCCGGTTGCCAAGCGTGGCAACTATGGTAAATACCACCCTATGATGCAATCCATGGGGAGGGCCTATATTCAGCAGTGGACTTTAACAGGCTCTAACGGTAAAGGACTCAAAGTTCGATTATAACTTCAGTTTTTAAAAAAAGCTTGCATGCATATAGAATTTACGATAGTAAATATATAATTATAGAGAGTAGTGGTTCACAGATCCCAATACTGATAAAACTGAAAACTGATGAAACTGGGTGGAAGAAATTGCCATCAGACTTTATTCAACATACTTAATAATTGAATATAAAGATGAAGCCATGAAATAACGGAATGTTATTTTCTAGAAAAGGCTTAATTTTTCGGCACTGACTTATGTGATATTTTACTACGTAAGATAATTTATATTGGATTTCTTATGGATTATTGTTATGGGGATCAGCAGCTGATATTGAAATTATATTTATTCTACAGAAAAAGGCTATTTAAAGAAAGAGCTTTTTAAAATATAATAATATCTCAACAGTTGCATTTAAGTTCATTTCGGACAGTAATATTTATATTTGAAACTATTTTAATACTCTCGACAAAATAGGCGACCTTTGCACGAGTAATAAATCAAAACTTGCTTTACTAAGTAACAGACTTTATTAAACAGGCGACTTGTTTTTGGATAAATGTATAAATAGTAATTATTAACAAGATTCCCTGTAACGTTACCGGTTTGTTTTTGAATAAACTCAATTAATTCTTACGAAGTCTCCCGCAGTAGAGATAGAGAATTTTGGAACCGATGGCGTAGATTTCTCAACCCTCGAAAAGTGGTTTGTGAAAGCAATTTTGAATAGAATACTTTGACTTTGATTGAGTGCGGATTAAATGTTGCTTAGATTATATTTTTACTTTGGATTTAGATTTTAAAGGTGGTGGAGTCAGGCTGCAGCGTATTACGGCTGCTGCACGAATGAGTTTGCTTTACCGGGGAAGGACCACAATCTCATCAATCATAAAATATTAGCGTGAAATAGCAGCATAATGCTGCTTTGTTACATATGGTAAGTAACGATAACCGGATATCTTTTCTGGTACAGAAACATTTCATCGCAGTCAACACGGGATAAGATAAGATAAGATATTTTATTTACTAAGATATGTGTGAGATATACATTGCATGAGAAGAGATATATTCTTGGTGTTAGTGTTATAAGTATCACCATGTCTTACCGATATTCGGTGTGTAAAATTTAGTGTTAGGTTATAAGTTTTCATTTAACATTAGCAGTCTATCAATATATAAAGTCAGTGAAATTATTACTTACAACAATCATAGTTAAAAATATATGTATGTTTAAGGCAATTATATAATGTCAAAATTTTTCATTGAGAAAGTCAGTTACAGTCTAGTAGTAGCATTTTTCAATTAAAAGGTTTTGAATTTATTTTTAAAAAGATTGCTGTGAATAAAAGATTTTTTACAAATTACTTTTTTATAAATTTGTTTTTCTATCTAGTTCATTGGTGGGTTGGGGTAACTAAACTTATTATGTAGGATTTAAATAAAAACTTATATTTAGTAGGTACATATACTTAGTATATATTTTTGGTTTTAATCTTAGTTATAAGTATAGTAAGTACCTGTATTTAACAACAAAACTAGCTATATAGCAGCCTTCACGAAACAATAGTAGTCTAGCTTTACGATGTAGGTACATAAGCTATATCTTAAAGCTAGACTTAACATTAATTATCATTTTATACATTGATAAATATTTACAGTCATCACATTCAAAATATCCTTAAATATTTTTTTCCAAATTCAATATACCTATTTATTGTAAGTTAAGTGTTACATTTGGCGTTACTTTAAAATATTATGATGTATCTAAAAACTTAATCACCTTTTTCTAGTATTACAATAATAGGTCTGTGACTTACATAACTAAATTGAACATAATTAATCAAAATTGTAAAAGAAATTAAATTTCGTAACTTAGCTATTGTTGAGTGCCACCGTTAATGCCTGGTACATCCCAACACTAGTTACCACTAGCGCCTTCTAGTATCGAGTAGCAAAACTAGAAGAGTCACGATCCTTCTACAAATTTTCATGGAAGAACTTTCTAGTACTATTGACACCTAGTCATTCGGGACCGGTATGTACAATTGTGTTTTTTTATTAGTGTGGTTTTAAGTTGTAATTAGTGTTCTGTAGTTAAAGTGTCAATTTAGGTAATTCATTCGGCAGTTTTTAATTGTAACAATTGGTGTCAGAAGTGGGATCAAATCATGCCGATTTTACCAAAGGGCGACACAGGAGGATATCCGTACCCGAGTCAAAGCCAGCAGGAGACCTGATCACCGATATACGACCTGATGCCCCACGCAAATGACTTGCGGAATAAACAAAGAATTCTTACACTTCTGTCCTTATACATAATGGAGATGGCTCTTTTTGTCAGGACCAATCCGAACCTATTTCCACGTAGTGATGGGTCAACTCGAGTTGCGCTTAACTCGAGTTAAGGTTGCTGTACATAAACGGATCAAGTGAGCCAGCAAAAGAGTAATGGCGCGATTCGTTCCTTGTGTGCGAGCTTTATGTTTCAAAGAGTATTTAGCTACAACCAAATCAATTTGTTATTTAGAATTTTATAATAGTGTTACGAGCTTGGCGTTTGAGACAGTTAAAAACTACCAAGTGAATTACCAAAATTCACACTTTAATTACGGAACACTAATTACAACTTTAAACTACACTAATAACAAAACACAATTGTACTACTGATAAATTTAGTTCTCAGTTCTGTCGCTTCGAAGTATTCGCTTGTATCGCCAACTTAACACTGACTCCGGTCGCGGTCTATACCGGACATATATGGGGCCTCGGATAGTTCCAGAATCTTCTAATGTAGAATTATTTAGAATGTTCGAGTACATACCGGTACCGATTGACTAGGTGTCAATAGTTCTAGAAAATTCTTCGATGGAAATTTCTAGAAGGACTCTCCTAGTTCTGCCACTCAATAATAGGGGGCGCTAGTTTTAACTAGTGTTGCCATTTACCAGGCATTAATGGTGGTAATATTAATGATCAATTTCATTTTCATTTCATTTCATCATCATCATCATCATGATTACAGACCTTCCCAAGTCCGCTGCTGAATATAGCCCTCCCCCAAGGAATGCCACAAAGTACGGTCCCGAGCCACCTGCATCCATCGACTTCTTGCTGGTCTTACCAGGTCGTAACTTTATCTAGTGGGAGGACGCCCTACACTTCGTCCGCCGGTACGAGGCCGCCACTCAAGAACCTGTTTTCCCCATCGGTTGTCAGTTCGTCAAGCTATATGGCCGGCCCATTGCCACTTCAGCTTACTAATCCGTTGGGCTATGTTGGTCACTCTGGTTTTTTCTGCGGATATCCCCATTTCTAAGTTTATCACGCAGAGACACCCCAAGCATAGCCCTCTCCATAGCTCGCTGAGCCTTGAGCTTCCTCATATGGCCAGCAGTGAAGAACCACGTCTTAGTTCTATAGGTTATCACTAGTAACACGCACTGGTTGTACAGTCTCGTTTTCAAGTTTTGAGGTATACCTGACGAGAAGATGTACCGTAATATCCTGAACGCTGCCCAGCCGAGTTGAATTACCTAGGCGGGCTAATTGTCCCAGGTAAACATACTCGTCAACTTCGAGCTTAGTGCTCCCAACAACTACCGGCATAGGTGTGACATGATGACGTTATACATGATCTTTATTTTGTCCATGTTCATCTTAAGACCTGTCTGTTGGGAGGCACTATTGAGGTCATTGAGCATAGTGCTTAGGTCCTCCAGCGATTCTGCTATAAGGACTATGAAGGGAGTGTACCACGCACGTAGACGTAGCTCAGAAGGAAAATCGGTCTGTAGTTCTTCAAGAGAGCGTTGTCGCCTTTCTTGAAGAACAAGACCACCGCACTTCTGCTCTACGCCTCCGGTGTAGTGCCACCATGGAGGATGGAATTAGAGGGCTTCTGAAGTTCAAGTATTGATTTTCCACCTGCTTTCCGAAGCTCCGCTGTAATGCCATCCTCGCCTGGAGCCTTGCCGTTTTTAAGGTACAGGAAAGCCATTCTAATCTCGCTCAGAGTGACGTCCAGAATATCATCGGAATAGGGTCGGATAACACTTGTTCTTGGATCGTTACTACATTTCGTATGGTGAGTGTAGAGAACCGGATACCCTTTTATTGGAAAAGAGGCATTCGATCTTAGTCCTCAAGACTGACAATGCATCTGCATTTTGACTCGCAAACGAGGACAGATGTAGATATCTATGGGCCATAGCAATTACTTACCATCAGGTGGACTGTGTGCTCGTTTGTTACTCTTTTTCTATAAAAAAATGAAACACAGCAGCATTAAGCTGCTATTTTACGCTGGTATTCTGTGAGAGCGTGCAGCTTCCCCGGTCGAGCCGACCCACTCGTGATATAACTATACCAGTAATATAGCTGCAGCATGGCTCTACCACGTTAAAACTTGCGTGTGGCTCCAACCTATAGAACCTCTCAATCTCACTCAAAATCTCAGGTGTCCCGGAAACGACGCTGCCACATTCGGTTTTCAGATCCGACAGTTGGCTCTTTCTGGCAGCCAGATCTCTAGCAAAGATTTTGGAGCCCTGGTCCCACTCGATCGCTTCTTTAATAGCTTCTTCAAAGTACGGAGCGTTGACTTTTTAGAGGTGACCTCCATATCTTAACTCTTATCGCTGCCGGTTTTCACCCTCGCGATCATCACTAAACAGTTTCCGTCTAGTCGTCATAATAAAGTCAATCTTATTTTTTGTCAACTCGTCGGGGCTCGACCAGATCTGCTTCCTGTGGGGCTTCTGGAAGAAAGAGTTCATTATAAAGAGTCCCTCTTTCTCTATGAAGTCGGCCAGTTGCTGGCCCCTTGGGTTCCGTTGTCCTATCCCGAATTGCCCTATTTTCAGCTCACCGTTCTCTCTTGTGGCTAGTTTTGTATTGAAGATTCCCATTAACACCGGACAGTGGGTTTTGGAAGAGGAATGCAGGGCTCTAGATATATCCTGATACATTTCCTCCACCTACTCATCGGGATGTGCCGAGGATAGTGAGTAAACCTGCATGACCTTCAGCGAATACCGTTTGATGATTCTGATTATAAGGTACGCAACCCTCGTCGACGCAATCTCAATCTTTACAACGTTGTGACTTGTGGACGATAAATCCGACACCCCCTTTGGACTGATGGTCGTCCTTCCGGCGATAGAACAAGTTGCCAGATTCGAGGATTACTATGTCCTCCCCTCTCTTCGAACCTCAGATAATCCTATAATATTTCAGCGCAAATTTTCTATCTCTTCTTCCAGCTCCAGGATATTCTCATCAGTCCTCAGAGTGCGTGCGTTATATGTTATCAGGTCGAATCGTCGTAGGTGGCAACCGAACCTCCACCGGAGATTCTTAGCATCCCTTGCCTCGCCGATACAATGGTCGCCACAGTAGCAAGGAATAGCGGGGCCGCCGGGGACTGGGGGCCGTCTCTTCGTTACTATCATGGGGGGTATATTGCCATAATTGCCAGGCTTGGCGTGCGGGTTGGCAACCGCAGTTTATTATTGTTGTTTTGCTGTTATCAGAACGATGCTGCTGCCCGTCTTCTGCCTCAGTTTCCCTCTGTCGCTTCTTACGACACCTACGGGAACATATGGGTTAGTGGGTATTCTTACCCGCCACTACACGGGGAATGTTTGAATAATTAATTTATGTAATTTTTGTAAGAAAACATGTCATCACATTTTATAGTTATAGTACTATCGTCAACGAATATGGTAGCTAGCAGTAGTATAGGCTGCTTAGTGGCATTTGGTAGGTCATTTAAATATACTATAATTAAGACACTGCCTTGCGGGACACCGTATTTTATTCCAAACGCTCTGTCAATGTGCTTATGTTCTCAGATTTGGTCCTTAGATTTAACTTACATATTTCCGTTTTTTGACGACGGTTATTTAGATAAAACTGGAACAATCACAATACATTGCTTTTAATGCCATATGCCCCGAGTTTGTGCATTAAAATGTTATGGTCAAGATAGTCAAAAGCCTGAGTTATATTACAGTATAGTGACCATATCGGTGTTCTGTGTGTTATTAAATATTTATAAAAATCGTACAGTGCCATATTTATTGTTTTATTATATATAGTAGGTACTGTTAATTGCACTTACAGAAAGAGGTTCTTAATTCGATTTTATGTTCTTTTTTGTTTGTATGTTACGCGATATCTTCGTCAACTGTGAATCGAATTGGACGATTCTTTTTTATTAAATAGGATATTTTCAGGAGTGGTTCCGTATAAATATGGAGAAAATATTACGCCCATAAAGAAATATATTGAATAAAACTTTTGATGTAACTACTAAAGTGACAATATAGTTGTTATGTACTTCTGATATTTCTTAGTCCACTAGAAAGGGTCAAAATTAAAATTTTAATAAATCACTAAAAAAGAAATTAACATGCTTGTGACGATAAAAATTTGAAATTAGCCTGTCGAGGTCATCGGTGATGCGAACCCATAAGTTTTTACCTATATAAATCACTCAAAGCAGCTAAAGAAGTTTTCACTTCAAAGATTATTCTATTCTATTCTATTCTCACTTATCCAGGTTCGACTTTATATATAATGGATTTCCGTTAAGTAACGCCTGGTTCTATTAATTATCAGATCTTTTCTTCTATTGTAGATAATTTTTGTCACGTGTCGACCCGTGTTGGTTGTTTATGGAACGTTAATAGTATATAAAATGATAAATATTTATAGTACATAGGATATTCTTCTTATATCCCTGAAACAAAATATATATTTTCCAAAAATGTTCTCTATTATTTGCATTTTTAATATTCCCTAAAAAATTATATTTAGTCATTTTCTTTTACCTGTATAATTAGCTTTTAATAATTATTCACCACATATTTTAATAAATATATTTTTATTCTTTCTTTTTCCTTTCTAAACCTATTTAAGTCTAAATCTATATGTAGATTTTTACCAGAATACGCCAATTAGCATGCCGCACTCACCACGCTGACTAGTAACCACAGGAACAAAACCAGGACTGTTACTGTACTTCCCAAAACCAGTGGGATTTGGGATCTCTTTGGGATTTTGAATTGTTTTCTGCCATTACTTGGTTCTACGAGCCTCATCCATGATTCAATAATACGAGCAGGTGAGGATGCCATTAATAGAAAAAGTTATTATATTCTTACTTAAGCCCCTTTAAATTGGCCTGTGTTATAGAAGTAGGAATTCTTCGTAATCTCTATAGTTGGCAGGCTGTCAATTTGAACATCTTGAATTTTTAAAATGTATTTATTTATTTATTTTTTACGTCGACTTCCTACGCTTTTGATAACGCGACAAGTTTTTAAATGTAAGCAAATAATATCACTCACGGAACAATGTTCTTCTTATACTAGTTATATAGCACAGAAATTAAGCACATGTTAATTTAATATTCGGTGCAATCAAACTAGGTTTATGTCAAATCGCAAGGGATGAATGTAAATTAGTTGTGCACTATTGAATGAGGTTAACTGATAATCGCATCTGTGTAATAAGTTCTGTAATAAATGACCGCTAGTGGAGCGTCACAGTCCTTGGAGAGCCGCGAGGGAGGGCGACGCGAAGATGTCACGTTTTTCATCGAAGCCGGGCGAAGAGGCGCTCGGAGGATGCAGCAGTGCGGGGCGCAGCTCCCCTTGTACTCTCTCGCTCCGCGGCCCTTCTAAGGCCCCACCTCCCCTTGCCCCTCGCTGACGTAACGCTGCCGTGTCCGCCCGCCCTAGTGTGTATCGCGCCGCGCTCCGACTGCCCGAACGGGCACGTTACTCACGCGTTCTCTACCACATCAGTGCTTATCACTTGACATTTCACACCTTGGCCCTCTGATTCGGTACTAAACTCGTACGGAAAACGTGGTGTTTAACGTAATTCACAAGCTAATTTCCCTTGCCATTATATTAATAGATGTAGCTATCGACTCCGCCCCCGCAGGCCGGATGCATCGATGTCATTCTTCAAATAACTTGTCGTTAACATCGTTGCAAAACCTCTTTTCTCGGCGCTATCATATCTGATTACGGAAATTTGGATTCTGCTACTTAATGATTCAGACAATTAAACATCTGGTTTTTGGATTGTTGCAGTACGCTCTCTGTGATGTCTAAGATATATCTGTGAATAAAAAAATTCTTGATATTTCTTAAACATCTATTACAAAATTGTACAACTTCGTTGTACATAAATCAATCGTATAATTTTTTAAGTAATATTTTGAACTATTTCATTTAAAAATATGCTTAAATTGAAACATGCAACACTGCAGCGACTCTAGTACTATTATAAAGTTTATGTAATCCGGAAAATAGGAAGCAACGAGTACATGTACGTCACTAACGGATGTGGGCGAGTAGAAAAAAAATATTGGCGAAATATTACTCCATTTACGCTTTAAAATATTTCTATTTATACATAACAGATATATCTTAATCTTTTGTGTTTTTAGTATTATGTGACATAAGAATATTGTTTATATACGTAAACAAGTAATAAAATTGGACAATAATTTGCATTGATGTGCTTATGGTAAGTTAGATGTTAATCATTCTGAAATCGTTTGTAGTGTGGACGACAAAGCTTTTAGACTTGAGAAGCATCATATTGCATTCATATTATCTATGTATATCGAGCTTACTAAGCCGAATAACTTAATAGTTGACTATTAAGAATTGTCATTCATCGTCATGTAGGTAGATTTTCATTTAAAATAGAAGCATTATTCATTACATCAACTTATTTATATAAAGATCTACCTGAAAATATTGTCGACAGTAAACATATACCCCATAGAATTTTAAAAGGAGTTTGGTAATTTAATAATATAATCTAATGTTGCCAAGTTATATAATTTACATATAACTTCAAGTTCTGTATTTGCAAATAATAAGACTTGTTTTGTCTTAGATGCTTTGCAAATAAGTTTTATTAGTTTTATTTTAAGTGTATTAGTTATTAATGGGAACAGACAAACAATGAGTTGTTATAGCTCTTTACATTAATAAACTGCAAGTAAGTGAAATAAGCTATTAAATAAAATGAAAATAAACAATATGAAAACTGTCGTTATATCTGTGGACGCATTAATGGATTTTGTTTTACTATATTTCAATGCCCTACTATTTAATATACTAGGTCCGTTAATTATATGGTGTATCTGTAATAATAGTTTAAAGAAATTAACTGTCAATTTCATTACCATAAAATTATAGGTATACTTTTGAAAAGTCGATGTCAAAAAGATATCATGTTAGTGCCAGATAACAAAATATAGATTAAACAGATATGAAAATATGAAATTTTAGATGTCACAAATAACCCAGTTTCCCTAAAGGCTACGTTAGGTCACCAGTCAGCAGATAAACTATACACAACACAGTATGAAATTGCATAACTTCAAGCTCTGATATAGAACGCGCTCATATCTATATTTTATATTCACGATATTTATGTATTTTCAAATTTCTAGGAAATCACTTTGTTTATTAATTTAGAAATTGTAAGTTCAATATGTTTCTAATAGAAACAAAAGATGGTAGGATTGTAAATCCTCTCCTTTTTACAAAAATCATGAGAAAGTTATATTTATATTCAAATTTTTAAATAATTTCTGTAGTTCAAGAATAATTGTTAAATAATAAATTTTCAGCAAATTTTTAAAATCTGGTAACACCATCTTCGCCAGCGGTATCTTTAAACATAGTAATCATGTCAGTTTCCCCTTTTAATTACATTTAATTTTAATTTTTGGGGTATTTTTTATTTATTACCTAACGATTACATGAACAGAATATATTAATGATATCTAAAACATTCTCATAGATCGGTCAGGGGTTTTTAAATTTAGACTACGACTTCAGCTACGTTAACGCTGTAGACAAAGTAGAAACTTTTTTATTCATTACATTCCCACTAAATGTGTGTTATTTTTGTACATTAACTTTTATTACAAAAAAGAGTATTTCGTTCTCATACGCTTCATAAATATTGAAATATAATAAATATGTTGTTGAAATATAATCTTGTCTGATAGCTCAGAGCATCGTATTGAGTTTTATATAATTTATTGTAACAGGACCAATTTTTTAAAGTTCCAATTAACAACTTGATTTCTGCTAACTTGAAATTCAAGTAGGTTAAGGCGCGGGCTAAATGTCTTCTTACTTAAATTGCTTTTGTAATCTTGAGCATATACTAATGGTAACTGTTCAAATTCTTCAAGCTGTTCACAATAGAATTACTTATACGAGTAGATTAAAATAGTATCATCATCATCATCAGCCTGCAGCAGTCCACTGCTGGACATAGGCCTCTCCCATATAGTATGTAGCGCAAAATTTTATAATTAAAACAGAATTTATATTATAAATATAGTTCCATTATTCTGTTGTCAAGATTACAAAACATACATACAGTAGTACGAAGAACGTACGAGTGAGGTGTGCTTGAGAAAGCAAAGTTGTACTATATGAAACTGCGAAAACTTTGTGGCCACCTGACAAAAATTAAATTCACTAGATCAATTCCCAAACGCCACCAGATTAAGCTAAATTCGTCCAAGCGAAAATTCGCCAGAAATCGCCAAATAAGCTCTTTTGGTAAAACAGTCTGTACTTTAATAAATTTTTAAAAGGATGATTTGGAGTTGGTCAGTAGGCCTCAATATACATTTAATGTACAAAGGTTCTGAAAATAATAAAAATCGTGGTAGCTCAGGAGTTAAGCACTCGCTGTAAGTTTCACAGTATGCAAAATACCCCTCTAGCAATAATTATCATCATCACCATCATTACATCATTAAAACCCTTCACAAGTCCACTGCTGAACATAGGCCTCCTTTAAAGAATGCCACAAATCACGGCCCTGAGCCACGTGCATCAATCGAATCTCTGAATGTCTTACCAGGTTGTCACTCCATCTAGTGGCGGGCTGCGCCATACATTGCCTACTGGTAAGAGGCTCCCACTCGAGAATATTTCTTACCCATCAGTTGACAGTTCTTCGAGCTATATGGCCGACCCATGCCACTTCAGCTTTCTAATCCGTTGAACTTTGTCGATTACTCTGGATCTAGTGCGGATATTCTCATTTTTAAGTTTATCACGCAGGGAAACCACGAGCATAGCCCTCTTCATTGATCGCTGAGCGACCTTGAGCTTCCTAATACGGCCAGCAGTGAATGACCACGTCTCAGATCCTTAAGTCATCACTGGCAACACACGCTGGTTGTACAATCTCGTTTTCAAGTTTTAAGGTATAACTGAAGAGAAGCTGTGCCGTAATCTCCCGAACACTGCCTAACTGTGTTGAATCCGTCGATTGACCTCTCGGTCGAAGTTGGACTTACTACTCGGACTTACTTCTAGATAAATATACTCGTCAATAACTTCGAGCTTAGCGGTCCCAACAACTACCGGCATAGGTATGACATGGACGTTACACATGATCTTTGTTTTATCCGTGTTTATCTCAAGACATATCCGTTGGGAGACACTATTATATAGTGCTTAGGTCCTCCAATGAGTCTGCTATAATAACTATATCGGCGGCAAATCGAAGGTGAGTGATGTATTCGCCATTGATGTTAATACCGTAACCTTTCCGGTCCAGTAGCTTGAAAACGTCTTCCAATGTAGCGGTGAAGAGTTTCGGAGATATGACATCACCTTGTCTTACACATCTCCACAGTTGGATACGTTTCATCGTATTCTTAAAGTTTCAGTTCTATAAAAAAAACTCTCACTCTTTGATTTGTTTTTTTACTGTTTTGGATTTATCTTTAATTCTTTATATTTTTTGGTATTAAGTCCATGGGTGGATCTGAAGTCAGTGTGGGCGAATTTATGAAATACCTGCCTCCACCTAGACAGCCGCTACGGCTTCGAAGCTTTCGAACTATTCGAACCACACTATAAAATGCATACATTGTTTTCTGGATTTAATTACAACAAAAAATATCTTACATTATCAACCGGTTTATGTATTACTGCCCTAATAAAACTAATAATTGTTACGATGATGATTGCGAAAGAAAGATAAAAAATAGTCGAAAACCACAATTTTAACAGAATTCTTACATTTCCTGTGAAAATATCATTTATGAAATTTAATTTATATTTGACTCTTAAACATTCGTATATAAAAACGAATTAATATAATATGTGCATTAAAGAATAGAATAGAATAATTTTTTTTTTCAATATTACATATTACTTCTTATCGAAAGTAGTTTTTACACTGGTTCGAAAAATACCTCTGTCCTGTTAAGAACCAGCAAGAAACCCAGCGGGACTTTTTTTTAAACATTCCCTTTACAATAATTTTGTTTGTACAAATTTTAAATGAGTTTTAATAGAACCAGTATGGTGGCGATCATCTCATTCTCAGGGTTCTTTTTTATTTATGTTTTTTTTTTGATATTATAATAACCCTTTTCGTACAAGTTTTCTTTAATAAAACAATTAAAGAGCCGAGGTAGCTCAGATGATTAGCGCTCGCTGTAAGCGGGGATCGAACCCGGGTTGCTCGCGTACTGTGAACGCGAGCAACCCACCAATGAAATTCTTAATTGCAATTTTAAGTGCTGATTTAGCACGTGCTCTGCGGCGAAGGAAAACATCTTGAGGAAACCTGCATGTCTGAGAAATAAGAAAAAAATATTTCGAAGACATGTGAAGTTCGCATATACGCATTGGTGAAGCGCGAAGGACATTTCCTTGCCTTATAACCATCTCAGAAATGAGAGGAGACCTGTGCCCAGCAGTGGGACCGTTATTAGGCTGTAACTTTACCTTTAAAACATTTAAACTTGTTTATTAACAAATTTTGTACATTTTCTGGGATTTTGTTTTAAAAGCGTACACATAGCTCCATAAATGAATTACTAATTCTATGGAGTCAGTAACTGGTAGCCCTACTGTACAAACACTTCAGCACTTCGATATACCGAGAGTCAACTTGGCATCGTCGAACGGACTGCAGCACCACCTAAATTTCGAACCAGCACCAAGGAAAGAGTTCATTGTAATTTTAAGTGTTGATTTACTACATACATGCTCGGCGGGGACGAAAAACATCGCGGGAATTTTTTTTATAAAATATTTGTTTTGTATTTTTTTAATATTGTTTGGTTTTTCATAATCTCTGCTGATTTTTATATTACGTATAGGTGAATCAACATGAAGTAAGAAGATTATTAGAATTATTCTTCTAATAATCTTCTTACTTCATGTTGATTAAAACACAAAAACGTAAGATAATAAACTGAACGCTTTCTTTTTCATAGCTCTTGTCTGTTAAAAGTACAAAAGGTGAGATGTTCTCCTTCAATGAAGAAGAAAAGTACTCGTAAAAACATGTTATGTCCCGTAGCTGGACACAGGCATCACATATTTTTGACAGAGTTTTTCGGGATGATAAGAGTTCATCGTGCTATCCTTCTGCGTGTTGACGGACTTGTTGTATTTTATTAACGCAATAATAATAATACGCTTATTTGTTGATTATAAGTAATACATTAAAGATGTTAACAATTGCGTCCTAAATGGTTTACTTATTACTAATTGACAACAAATATTTAAACAAAAATAAATTTTCCGATGATTGCAATGTCAAACTAATACCAAATACGAAGTCAATCGTCAAAAAGTAATTGTATAGTTTTAGTAAATGTCAAAAGAAAAAAAAAACAATTTTGTAAATAAACACAAAAGATTCAAAAATTTTCATGTAAAAAATTTTCCAGCACTAGAGGTAGATGTGATAATATTATCAAATTATAATAATTACTTTGTATCTCATTATATGTTCTTATGAGAAATAAAATTCTTTGAACCGAAACCGAATATATTTTCGCATTGAGTAGTGAACTTTTTCAACTAATAGAGCTTTAAGTTTTATTTAAACTCTTCTTTTTTATTTTCTTTAATATTGTTAGGCAAATATACTATACTATGTCGTAATAGTGCCGTTTAGTACATTAACAATTTTAGGTTTTATATGTTGAGATTTTCTTTTTTCGCTTGAGGTAAATAGTGACAGATGTGACAGTGCACAAATGTTGCTACTTCATTAATGTATAAGCTAGGAAGTGTCAAAATTTTATATTGTTTAAATTACGGTTATCAACTATCAGTAAATTTAAGCCCGAACATCGCTCTAATACATTTTTTTGAGTTTGTCCCAAATCAGTTGCCCCATAGTATTATACTATACCTTAATATACGTTAATAATTTTTAAAGTTTTCTTAGAGCAAATACGTGACTAATACGGCCCATGTCTAGTGTCTGGACGCATAATTTTCATTTCATATTATTATTTATTTCTATACCTAGGAATTTAGTGAAAGCTACCTCTGTAATAGGCCATCCTATGTAGTCAATGTTTAGCTCAAGTGGGTTAGTTTTATTTTGATGGAACTGCGTGTAGGTAGTTTTGACAAATGTATACGTTTAACTGATTTTCTGTAAGTCAGTAAACAATGTCAGTAAGTGCATTATTTATTTTATTTTCGTAAACATTTCTATTTGTATATTTTACTATAGTTGTAATGTCGTCAGCAAATAATATAATAAGATGTCTTATGCTCTTTGCTAAATTATCAATGTATAAGAAATATTAAAGGCCCAAGCATAATCCCTTGTGGTACATCATTAAGGACGGTTCTGTATTTTGAGCAGGATGTTTCCTTCGTTTTTGTTTTATGACATATTTTGGTTATTTGGGTGCATTGTTGTCTGTTGGAAAGTTATGATCGCAATAGTTGTAATGTGTTCCCCCTTAAACCATAAATTTCTAGTTTATATTATGTAGTTATCGGTCATGGTTAACAAAATCGAATGCTTTGGTCATATTCGTAAATACATCACAGACGGAAATAATAGAATTATTTTTATTCAATATTGATTATTACATACTTATATAATACTTATTGAAAGTCATTTTTATTTACCACTGGTTCGGAAAATACCTATGTCCTGGGAAGAACCAGCAAGAAACCCAGCGAGACTTTTTTTTAAACATAATTTCACTTAACAATAATTTTGTTTATACAATTTTAAATGACTTTTCATAGAACCAGCATGGTGGCAAATATGCTTATTAACATTAATTGTAGCATCTTTAACTAAATAGCCAATGAAGCAGATCTGTTTTTACGAAACTCGTTTTGTTCTATAATCAAAATATTATGTTGTTCAAAGAAGAAATACAACTTATTGTTAATAATTTTTCTATTATTTTTGAAAATAATGGGAGGAGTGCTATCTGTCTATATTTTTATAGTTTGTGTTTCGCACCTTTTTTATATAGTGGCTTTACAACCGGTATTTTTTCAATCTATCTTCCTAATTTAATTATTTTTATTAAATTAAAAAAAGAGATTTTTTTCGCTTAGTTACTAATCTACACTATGGGTGATATTAATTATTATAAATCGTTCTGTAGGAAGCAAAAGCACTATGCTCAATGACCTCAATAGTGTTTCCCAACGGATAGGTCTTAAGATGAACATGGACAAAACAAAGATCATGTTTAATGTCCATGTCACAGCTATGCCGGTAGTTGTTGGGAGCACTAAGCTCGAAGTTGTTGACGAGTATGTTTACCTGGGACAAATAGTCCGACTAGGTAAGTCCAACTTCGACCGAGAGGTCAATCGACGGATTCAACTCGGCTGGGCAGCGTTCGGGAAGCTACGACACATCTTCTCGTCAGACATACCTCAAAACCTTAAAACGAAATTGTACAACCAGTGCGTGTTGCCAGTGATGACTTACGGAACTGAGACGTGGTCCTTCACTGCTGGCCGTATGAGGAAGCTCAAGGTCGCTCAGCGAGCTATGGAGAGGGCTATGCTCGGAGTTTCTCTGCGTGATAAACTTAGGAATGAGGATATCCGCAGTAGAACCAGAATAACTGACATAGCCCAACGGATTAGTAAGCTGAAGTGGCAGTGGGCCGGCCATATAGCTCGAAGAACCGACAACCGATGGGGAAGAAAGGTTCTCGAGTGGCAGCCTCGTACCGGTAGGCGAAGTGTAGGGCGTCCCCCCACGAGATGGAGTGACGACCTGGTAAGACATGCAGGAAGTCGATGGATGCAGGTGGCTCAGGACCGTCTTTGTGGCATTCTTTGGGGGAGGCCTATGTTCAGCAGTGGACTTGTGAAGGGCTGTAATGATGATGATGACGTAGGAAATTGTTTAATAGTGACGATTTTTAATTAAATAATGATGTAAATGAAATTATTTATTTCTATGCGCATGTTACTTTGAAAGTTATGATTTTCCTTAAATTGTTCAATATTTTTCATATTTTGTATTACTTTCCGAACGTTACTTATTTATATCGCGATCATATCGGTCATGAACTTTTTATTATATTATTATTTATTAAAGAAGTTTACCATAATAGACAAAACCAAAAATTTTATATATGTTTTGTTTCCTTTAAAGATATCGCTTATGAAATTTCATTTTTATTTGACAGTCTTAAATCTTATATAAGTAAAAGGTGTTTCACTTTATAATAAAATATTTAGCCGTAGATTTAGTTTTAACATTTACCGACAGGCCGCTGACAGGTGTTAAAATCCTTTAAACCTTTATAATGAGACTCGGCTTAATTTAGTTGCTTCTTAAATTGAAGCAGAGTTGCCAATGATTGTTATACAGATAGAAGGGTTTTTATTGAACAAGATCGATCATTCTCGATGATAATATTTGCTTTGCAAAGACAATAAAAAACGCTCTGGGCTTGTACCTCACAAGCAGCTTCTTCTCACTTGGTTAACACTCCGAGGCACTGTCCCGCGCTGACGATGATGCTAATTTAATATTTAGCACCACAAAGCAACATGTCCAACATTATTTATGAAGAGATCTTTTGATACGGCAACATGTATGTATTTAGTTCGGGTTCCGTATTTAAAAAGGTAATTCAGCTTGGGCTTTTTAACTTTAGAAAAAATTGACGAGGTTCTTTTGACGAGTTTTTCCTTGCATTATATAATATTATGTGTGTCATGGACATATTTTTCCAAGATAAGTAACCTATTGCTACTGATTTGAAATTTCTTAAATTTATTTTCCCGTATTTCATCCGATATTATTTCAGCTGAAAAAATTTCGAGGTTTTTATTCAATAAAGACATTATATACATGGCAAGCAGATAAATATAGATGTCTGTAGGCGACGGTATCCACTTACCATCAGTTGGACCGTGTGACAGCCTTATTATGTAAAAAAATCATGGTTCATATGTACGTTACTAAATTTTATTAATATGCTTTTATTTGGAACCCTCTGTGCTAGTTTTCTGTCGATGAAATTACATTTTATAAGTAAAACAAAAGAAAAAAAGAAAATTCACTCATTTGTCAGAAATAGACATACACGTAGCTACTAAATAAAAGAATGAGTACAACTAAATTGAAGTATAAGTAAGGATAAAACTAAAAATATTTCCATATTAATAAAGCTTCAAATCGAGAAAATTACGAGTACCAATTAACTCGGCTTTTGTTTTACAACAGGAGAAAAATCATATGAGAACGATGTCGCGTATGTAACCAGTATATATTATGTAAAAAATCTTTGATTACTATTTTTTTTAAATCAACATACAAACAAACTTTAAATATAAAAAAGTTACCTTAGTTGATTGTTATCAAATTAAGAAATGAAAGACAACAACAAAAAAAAATCTTCTCGTTTGATGTTGATCTATTTCAAAAAGTCTTTAATAGATATTTTTAAATAAGTTATTAAAAATACAAAACCCTCATTATTAATGACACAAATATTGTGCGAGGGAGCTGCTCTTCAAACTAAGTAAGACACAGTTTTTTTTTAACAATAATAGGTTTATAAATCAAAGGGAGTCAACAATTTATATATGATTTCGTAGCGCAGTTTTGAGCGTTTGATCGCGGCGGTACAGAGCCGCGGGTTAGAATCCCACACGAAACAAGTGCCTGTATGGCCACAAATAACTGTTTCAAGTCAGGATGTGCAACCTTGTGCAATTTATATATGTAAACCATATAAACCACCTGCACGATACAGGAGAAAATCCTATTGGGGGCGTAAGGTCATTTAAAACAAATGGTAAAATTAAAAATTTTGTATAATCGACTTCAATATAAATAAAATAAGAACATCATCAATGTAGTCGAAGTCAATTAAATACGAATTATTAAGGATAACTCAAAAAGTACTTGTCAGATCTTGATCAAATTTATATGAAAACTATTCCACTGAACAGTGTTTAGAGTAGTCAATCAATTTGGAATTTGACCAATATTCGCGGGCTGTGATCGCGATCACCGGAGCTTGTGATAAAATTCCTAAAGTGGCAACACTGTAAAGAAAATACAACTTCCTGCTTTCACACGCGCTGTATACGGAACGTATACAACGCGAACATATACATACGCTCCGGCAATAAATACTGTTTCATTACCGGGCAAATGCTCACCTTTATTTGACCTAAACGTTTTTTCACGGCGTCGCCTCCGAAACTCTTCAGAAACAAGTTTAAGCCATGAAAGACGTGCTTGTTTGTTCACATATATTTACTGGCCTGTTTAGCCTTTATAAATTATGTTTTACTTTTAATTAAATTCATACTTTAATGCTGAATTTTAATGTAAAGAAATAAAAAAGTCTTTTACCTTTTATAAATTAATACGATAATGAGAAATTATGAGTTATTCAGTGAACGCATTGTATTTAATGAAAAGAATACTCCGTTAACGTATTTTATATTTTATTATTTTCTTCTTCTTCATCAACACCTGGAAAACCACTGCTGGACTTCCTTTGTGGAGAGCATTGTCTTAATTGTCATGCTTGCCTGTTCATACGTGGTAGAGCCGCGCTGCAGGTGTATTATGGTTCTAGCAAAAATAGGTAGTTCCCCGTTCTACCGGGAAATGACTACTACTCTCACAGAAAACCAGCGTAAAATAGCAGCTTAATTCTGCTGTGTTTTTACTTACTACTAACCCTTTTTACTGAAAACAAGGAATTCCATCTTATTGCTCAGGGGTACAAGGCATTAGCAATTTGACACTAAACCGAGAATAGATGTATATGTCAATAAGCTACTGAGTTTACTGACCGTCAGGTGGACTGTGACCTTGTTTCACCGTACAAGATGCTGTGCAACTTTGACGCTGCGTTCCGTCGTAGGTCTGGTTATTTAACGTGTATAAAACGAGTTGGTTTTACCGCCATCTATAACAACACTAAGATTTTTTTGTAAATCCCATAGTTGCTTCTTACGGACCTTACCCATTGGATGAAATAGGGTCATGGGTTCTATGGGTTATCTTTAAATTAAGTTATTGAAATCAATTTATTAAAAACTAGCTGATCCCCGCGACTTCGCACGCGTGGAGTTATTTTTCGCGGAACGCTAAAATAAAAGCAGCCCAAATTACTCCTTATAACATCAGCTATCTGCCAGTGTGTATAAATATTGACAAATATTGACATTAATATTTATGCGATACTAACGTCACTCAATTATTTTGCCTTCCCGGCACCCCACAAATCATGATTTAACTTTATGGTATGGTATTAAAGTTCAAATTGACTATTACGAATCTTTTGTATGGGAATATAGAAAAGTGTTGTTTTTAGACTTTTTAAGGCAATTTTTTAAATTTTTCTCTCCATAAGAACCATCTTCGTACTTCAAGGAATATTATAAAAAAGAATTAGCGAAATCGGTTCAGCTGCTCTCGAGATTTGCGCTTAGCAACACATTCAGCGATTCATTTTTATGTTATAAATATTTATATTATTTCGTTCGATGCATAATGTGCATAATATTATCCATGATAATGTTTGAAAGTATTATTTTTAGCATTCCAAATAAATAGTGACTTCTTTTTATCTGGAACCTATATAACTTTTAGCGTTACCCACGATTTCACTCGCTTAAAATCTTTTTGTTTTCAAGGAGAGAAAAATCTGGTAAGTTACTCGGTTTAGAGCTTTATTATTTTGGGCCTCAAATTTAATTAACGACACCAATGTAACAAACCAAATAGTAATATAAAACAGTCAGACGCGTTGCCGACTCCAACATCGAGAGTTCTGCAAAATATATAATCATAGTATTGTATTTTTTTTAATTATTCCAGTACGATTGATATATAACTTCTTACATACTAGTATGAAAGTCGTCCATGATACACAGATCATCATACCAACAGTCACACAACGAAATTTCATCATACTGGTAGCGTTAGGGCTTACTTCAATACGGTACCATGAAAATATACACGAGTTAGTATATCAAAGAGCATCTTCAAACACACTGTTGGGCGTTTCGTTTTGTGGCGCTCAAATAAATAAGTCAGTGACATTGCTGGGTACAAGAGGAGACTATGGAAATGTAATGGCTTTCGATAAACGACGGTATAAACATCTTGTTTACGCCAGACGTAAAATACCTATACCGGGAACGGGCAGCAGCTTCAATGATGCGATTCGCCTGGTACTGTGGTATTAAATCCGCCTGCTAATCGTGACGATTAAGGTAAATCCTATGAAGGAACAGGCACAACATGTCGATCAGTGGACTTTTACAAACCTACGGAGAAGAACAAGAAGACGTTATAAAGGCTTGAAGGATTTTTATTAACAGAATTGTGATATCTATCGTGTATATCGCATGTGTTTATTAGGTATTGAGACTTATTTTTTTGCCTAGAAAACCGTCTGGGTAACCAACTAACCTCTTACCTATTGCTACTGCCAAAAATCAGTTTCTGTACTGCCGTGATCCAGTCAAAGCGTATTGAAAGCCAGTATAATTACAGGCATTTCATCTTAGTCCTCGGTAGCTTTATTTAATTGAAATTGTTTGCATGGCTGCAGCATCCACTTACCATCAGTTGGACTGTAATTTCGTTAGTCAGTTCAATTATATGAAACAATTCGTATACTCAAAGAGCATGTTATAATCTTACCGTAAAAGAAGAGTGACATATTTAAAGTGAATGTATAAATGGTAAATCAATTATTTTGTGTATATTGTGTATATTGTATAGTGTTCAACTTGAGCACCTCATTGCTGTCAGTGTTTACAGACCTCCATATTCGAAGTAAATGTCACGGCACGTAAGTTTAGTACTGAACGAAACGTGGGGGGACGCGCACGAATTAAATTGCACGAATGCGACTGAAGAGCCAATCAGAAACGACACGCACGTGCCAATAATAATAAATCATTTATTCTCTCTTCACAAATAGTACTTTTAGAGTTAACAATTTGCCATAATTAGGTTTCAGCTTTGTTAGAGACTGATGCCTGAAGTAGGTTTTTGTAAAAAATCCTGTGTTACAGGTCACTAGCTGATTCGCTTATTGAGCATAAGTCGCGCCTCAGCGTGACTTATGCGCAATAACAGTCACCGTTAGACTTTTATGCCGCTACTTATATGACACCTTTGAAAAAATGATGGAAGAAGTTTTAGTTAAGTTTAATAAATATAATAGTTAGTAAGGTTAATTCTCTTGTAGTATGCGGAGACTTCAATATCAATCTAGCGGAAGCTTCTTCTACCTGTATTAAATTTTGCTCATTGTTGAAATCATAAAATCTTGATAATTTATTCTTTGAAGCTACACGTATTGCAAGGTGTAGAGCAAATTATATTGATGATATTATTACAGATATATATTATGTTTTTGATGATTGATACAATCAAACAATTCATAATTCAAAAACTAAGTTCAGATCACTGTGGACAACTGGTTTCATTACTATATATATATATATATATATATATATATATATATATATATATATATATATATATATATATATATATACACAAAAAAAGAGGAAATAGTTTTGCTCCGATTAATGCAATACGTCTGGAGAGATTTAGAAGTAATATGGTAAAAAAATCTTCCGCCACTTTCTTACAAGAACAATTCAGACTATTTATATGGAGTATTATTTACCCTTATAGGCAACGAATTTAATAAAACATTTACTACCAAACCATTCTCCAGTAACAGTCGCAAGGTATATAATAAGTGGGTGACAGTAGGAGTTCATAAGAGCAGACGAAGATTATATGAACTTTACCATGAAAGATCCGGTACTTTTAGAAAATATGTCAAAACTTATTCTAAAATGTTTAAAAGAGTGTGCTCCATAGACAAATTTTTACAATTATGACCACTAAAAATAAAATTAAAATGGCGTGGAGTATAATTAATAGCGAAACCGGTAAAGACAAACCTCGTGACACAAATATCAATTGAAAATTAATAATGAACTGACTAGGTCAAATCAAGAAGTCGCAGGGGTGTTTGATAAATATTTCACTGATATTACTATTTTGAACACAAAGTCCTTGAATACTTTTCCAACTGTCGCCCATTCATTACTCAAACATAATGTTAATACCAGTTTAAAAGAATTTAGATTTGAAAAAGTATTACCACAAGATATTGTAAAATATTTTAAAACCCTTAATTTTCATTTTAGAGATTTACGCTGCGTCCATAATGGGTTTAATTGCACCTCATCTTGCTATTATTTTTAATACTTGTATCGAATGTGGTGTGTTTCCTGATTTAATGAAAAATAATAAAGTAATACTTTTATTTAAATCTGGTAGTATATTGGACCCCGCTAATTTTAGACCTATTTCTGTACTACCAACTACCATTAAAAATTTTGAAAAGATACTTTTAGATCAATAGTTATTTTTTTATAAAAATAAATTACTCCATAAAAACCAATTTGATTTCACGAGGGTTTCTCGACGACTGACGCAGGTATCGAGCTTATGAAATATATTTTAGTGTCTGGGAGAGTTCACAGGATGCCTTAAGTATTTTTGTGATCTTTCCAAGGCTTTTGATTGTGTTTATCATGAGATATTAATCAGGAAACTACAGTATAACGGTCTCAAAAATATTGCGCTTAGACTTATTATTTCATATTTAAATAATAGAACTCAAAAAGTCGTTATCAATAGTAAAGGTTCCTCCAGATTTGTATTACCAATGGGTGTTCCTCAGGGCTCGATTCTTGGCCCATTCCTGTTCTTAGTCTATATGAATGATTTACCTTATCTTGTTGATGATACCTCTTTAATTTTCAAACTCAAACGACATTCAATTCATTTTGACAATGTAAATACTGCTCTATCGAAATTAATACATTGATTTAAAGCCAACAAAATGCTCTTAAACGACAATAAGACACAATGTATTAAATGTACAATACCTAATGTTAAACATTCAAAAACTAATGTGCTCTTAAATGGGGAAGAGTTGAGTCTTGTGGATACAACTGTCTAAATTAGCATGCAGACTTAGTTTTGCAGCAGATGCTGTAAGAAAGATTAGACGTCTCACCAATGTTGAGACAGCTAAATAAACTAATCTAGTTTATTTTTGTTACTTTCATAGCGTGATGTCTTATGGAATTTTGCTATGGGGTAATGATACTGACATCGAAGCCATATATGTGTTGCAAAAGAGAGCCGTATGGGCGACTTATAACTTAAATTTTAATAATTCCCTTAGAGAAAAAATTTAAAGAAATAAACACATTAACTTTGGCATCGCAATATATTTTTGAAAATGTAATGTACTCGTATGTACATAAAAACATAAATAGCTTTGATAAGAATAAAGATGTTCATACTAGTGTTTAACTAGGAACAAACGTAAGCTTGTAATACCAGTTACTAGACTCCACAGAATTAGTAATTCATTTAAGGGGCAATGCATACGCTTTTAAAACAAAATCCCTAAAATGTACAAAATTTGTCAATAAACAAGTTTAAATGTTTTAAAGTTAAAGTTATATTCTAAAGACCGTCTCACTGCTGGGCACAGGCCTGCTTTCATTTCTGAGAGGGTTTTAGGGCAAGGAAATGTCCGCCGCGCTGCCCCAATGCGTATTGGCGAAATTCAAATGTCTTCGAAATATTTTTTTATTATTTCTCACACAAGAGAACGTGGTAAATCAACACTTAAAATTGAAATTATCAATTTCATTGGTGCGGGCAAAATCGGACCCGGGTTGCTCGCGTACTGTGAAACTTACAGCGAGTGCTAACTATCTGAGCTACCACGGCTCTTTAATTGTTTTTTTAAAGAAAAATTGTACAAAAAGGGTTATTATAATATCAAAGAATACATAAATGAAAAAACCCCTGGGAATAAGGTGATCGCCACCATCCTAGTTCTATTAAAACTCTCTAAAAATTTGTACAACAAAATTAAAGTGAATGTTTAAAAAAAAGTATCGCTGGGTTGCTGGTTCTTCCCAGGACAGAAGTATTTTCCGAACCAGTGTAAAAATTACTTTCAATAAGTAATATGTAATAATCTATATTGAATAAAAAATATTTTATTCTATTCTATTCTCTACTAATGCCCTTTAATATTAATTCGTTCTTATATACATTCGTACCATTAATATTTAAGAGTGTCAAATATAAATAAAATTTTATAAATGATATTTTCACAGGAATTTTTGTTTATATTATAGAACTAGGGTGACAAACGAGCACACAGTCCACTTGATGGTAAGTGGTTGCTGTGGCCCATAGACATCTACATCTATCTTCGTTTTCGAATTAAAATGCAGATGCGTCGTCAGCCGTGAGGACTAAGATAGAATGACTCTTTTCCAGTAAAATAGGTCTCCGGTTCTCTACACTCACCATACGAAACACAGCAGCATTAAGCTGCTATTTTATGCTGGTATTCTGTGAGAGTGTGGTACTTCCCCGGTCGATTCGGCCCATTCGTGCTACAACTATACAATTAATATAGCCGCAGCACGGCTCCAAAATGTAAGAATTCTATTAAAATTGTGGTTTTCGACTATTTTTAACTTTCTTTCGCAATCATCGTTGTAACAATTATTATTTTTATTAGGGCAGTAATACATAAGACCGGTTAATAATATAAGATATTTTTATTGTAATTAAATACAGAATATAATTTATGCATTTTGTAGTGTTGTTCGAATAGTTCGAAAGTTTCGAAGCCATAGCGACTGTCTAGGTGGAGGCAGGTATTTCATAAATTGGTCCACACTGACTTGAGATCCACCCCTGGGCCTAATAGAAAAAAATATAAAGAATATAAAGATACATCGAAAACAGTAAAAAAACAAGTCAAAGAGTGAGAGTTTTTTTTTGAACTGAAATTGCAATCGAGCTTACAGTCCCACTGATGGTACTCGTAAGTTACAATTGAAGTTCATGAACGCCTGCAGCCAACTTCAAACAAAGAAGAATACAAACATTGAATAAAAAATTAATATATAATTATAAGATACCATTAAGAACACAGACCTATGTGGACTAAGATGTACTGCCTCACAGCCTATAATAATTATGGCTATAAATATATATATATATATATATATATATATATATATATACATATCTATATATATATATATATATATATGTATGTGTATATATATATATATATATATATATGTATATATATCATCATCATCATCATTACAGCCCTTCACAAGTCCACTGCTGAACATAGGCCTCCCCCAAAGAATGCCACAAAGCACGGTCCTGAGCCACCTGCATCCATCGACTTCCTGCATATCTTAACAGGTCGTCACTCCATCTAGTGGGGGGACTCCCTACACTTCGCCTGCCGGTACGAGGCTGCCACTCGAGAACCTTTCTTCCCCATCGGTTGTCGGGGGGGATATTTATATATATATATAAATCAGAAAAGCAGTCCTTCTTCCTAGTAATTTTAAATGTTCTACATTTTTAAATATGTACACATTTAGCTTTTCTCACGTTGTTTGCTTTCATCACCAAGGATGCGCGCAATTCACAATTTACTTGGTCAGCCAGTCTCCACTAGGTGTGGTTAAGTGAAAGAACCTGATACTGCCCAAAGATGAGAACAGTATTTGACGTGGGGCCGAACTTGCACCTTGTAAAGTTGCAAGTGGTATGCCGGGATGGAATACTGTCTCGTTCTACACAAATAAAGTTTACGCTAAGCACATAGAGCTTAGGTGATAAAATGTAAGATAAACAGGATGCAGTGTCCAGAATACTCTACTTGTACAATCAAATCCGAAAACTATTGATTTGTGTTTTTGCATAATTTTATCTCAGATACTCCAACCTATAACCTGCAACGAAGTAACTCAGTACTTATACCTGTTATCCTAAAATATAAAAAATAATCTTTGTTTGCTATTCGTATTTTATACGCTTCCATACCGTTCATCAGATTACGGTAAAACTTTGTCAACATATTACTTGTACTTGCACGAAGGTTATAGGCATAGTAGAATTAACTTACCGAAGAAATCGACAAATTTATTTCAAAGTTATATATCTTTCAATTTCAATGACTGTATTATCATTCCTAATTAAACAATATAACTCTTCCAAATTTAAAACGATATTTCTTCAATTACACTTTTTATTTCAATTATTTCTTCTGCGGCGGCAACGCGACGGGTACGAGCTAGTATTACAATAATAATTGCGATGGATTTATATTATTTCTTACAGTGTGGTTTAAGAAGCAATAGCTTAGTGAGATGATAAAGTGTTAAGGCTGCGGAAATCAATAAAAGTAGTCGGTGAGTACCCGATGCACATATTTATACCTAGCGGGGGATATTTGAAAGACGTAAATATCTCTATCCTACAGAAGTGTACGAGATACTTACTTTTATCTTAATTAAGCTCCCAAGTCCGTTAGTTTGAACATCTCACCTGATCAAGACGAGTTCAAATGTGATAACTGAAATGAAAAATGCTTACGCTTATTTAATTAGCTCTTGAATTAAATATGTCAATCAAATAATTGGTACCTATTTTAAAGTTAAAATCGAATTATTTTTCATTCTAATTTTATTAATTGTATTACAAAGTTTTAGAGACCGTTTATTCAAATTAACATCAACAATCATATATATTATGCAAATATATCATGGACCTTTGCTAAGAGAGATATCGCCAAAATCTTCACGCTTCGTAGATTGTAGGGAAATTGGGACCGAAAGCAATGCTGAATCTGCATGAAAGCGCAGAATAAGATAGCTATTCATCATAACAGAGATTATAAAATCCGGTCTTAATAGATTGCCAAAAAAAAAACCAATGTTCCAAAAAACTGAACGTACGAAAATTACTTCTATAAGCAGAGGAGAGTGCCAAATGTTTTTGTATTAACTAGATGCCTTCTTTTATTGTTACACGTTCAATATCAGTATTTAAGAAATGAGTACCATCTGATGTATACCACAAGTTTATCGTGGCTTATATCAACATTTAGTTACAAGACTAGACAAGGTTTCTATTGCATTGTCATAAAACGGAAACGTAGTGGTTATATACTCTTTGTCACACGGTACATATAATTTATTTCTCTAAACCTGTAACCTTTATTTCAAGTATTTGTCAAATCATAACTAAAATGCAAACATATTATAATATCCTTCAGACCGGACTTCGGTCGCGGAGGCCAGTTTCTATGGAGACCATGCGGACAGGATTCTAGTGCCCGATACTTACGCAAGCACAGGTGAATCCTCTATTCCCACACTCACATATTCCGATGGAACGGACAACCGACACGACCGGAGAGATTATGCGCAGGACTAAAAGCTTTACGTACTTTCCAAGGTACGGGGTAGAGACACCACCACATTTCTGACTCCAGACTGCTACTGAGAATTTCCTTCAGAAAAAATGCAATAAATGCTTTTGAACCGACTCGGGATTCAAACCCGGGACTTCAAGAGCATCAGTCGCGGTGCAAACATGTAACATGGGCACGGCATAAAAAATATTGCGTTCTAATTTAAATATTCAGAAAAGAAGCAGCTTGTTGTAATTATTATTTATTAAACACACCATAGTCATTGAGCTTTAAATTGATGAAAACTTTAAATTGAACCAATATTGTGGTGACAACCAGATGCCCATTCTAGAATTTTATACCCAAAAAGTAAAACAGAACCCCATTATACTCAGGTCTGGTATCTGTCTGTCTGTCTTTCCGTCCGTCTGTAAAAAACGAATACCAAATTAGAAATTCAATGAAATTATTTTTCAGGGGGCCCATGGAGGTAAAAAGCTCAAAAGGAGCTAAACAAAAACATGTTTTTCTTAACTTAACATTGTCTAGAACTCGTTAAGTGAAGTAAAAATGTTCTTTTTATCTTCAAATACTAAGAAACGGGGAGCCAGCAAAGTTGTTAATATGTCTAATATTGACAACTTACTGGCTGGCGTTTTGTTATAGGTTCAGAAACTAAACTAGTTAAAAATATTATGAACCATATGCTGTATTAAAACTACACACATTGAAGACATCGGTTGATAATGTAGTTCGTAAGCTGGCACCAAGTCCAACGAAGATTTTGTGGCTCGGAAACGGTAGGTAAATTTAATAGAATCAGGCGTTACATTGCGGAAATCCATTTTATTAAAGTAACTAAAAATTACCTCGCGTAAATCCGCTCGATAAAATAAAATGATGTCTTACCTAAATTGAGGAGCACCTCCCGCCCTCCCTCAATTGCGTGCACTATACTGAGGGAGGGCGGGAGGTGCTCCTCAATTTAGGTAAGACATCATTTTATTTTATAGAGCGGATTTACGCGAGGTAATTTTTACTAACTTTAACGGTATATTTAGTTTGTCATTACAATGTACGCAATTCTAATAGAGCTATGCCTGTATTCTTTGTCCTTAGGGGTGACAATACATTTGTATCTTTCTTGGTCTAAAATTGAAATAGGGTCTATTGTGACTAAATTATTGAAACATTTTAACTTCACTTAATTATATTTAATTTATTATTATTAGATTAATTTTACTAAAAATATTTACATTATACTCGCAGAATACTAACAATCTCAATAGTAAATGAAACTAGTTTCACGGGTTTTATTGCGTTTTATTAACTTTTATTTTATTCCCGACGTTTCGAGTACTTTACAAAACCCAATGTCGGAGGGACATTGGGACGTCGAACAACGACGTCCCAATGTTATAGTTAACCACGGCTACATATACCTTTACTTAAAAAAAATATTTTTTATTTTTTTGTATGATCTACTCTAAACCAGCCTACAGTATCTTTAAGTCTTACAGTCGTGTGCTTGAGTTGGGATTTAATTTTATTAATTATAGGATCCCAAGTAGATGGTAGCATTTCAGCTATCTTCTCTGTTGAAATTAGGATGTTTTTTTTTATTTCAATAGCCTCGCGAATCATTCTTGAAAGGATTCTGTGTTCTTATGTGAGGATTTGTGGACAATCAAATCTGATGTAGAAACAGGGGAGATCCTGTAGGTATTCACAGAATACAGACTTTCCAAAGCGTTGATTCTTCACATCAGCTATCTGTTCCTTTACGTGGGTTTTTATTTTATCGATAAGCCACTACATCAGATTTGATAGACCACAAAACCTTGCAAAAGAACACTACCAAAAACATGAGACAATCTAGTTGTTACAGACCACTTAAAATAGTAAAATAATTAAAGTTTTAATAAAAAGAAAAAACTTTAAAAACTAAAACGAATAAAATGATTTCCACATAATAGCTTCAGAAATCGGGAGCTTTAATTCTTTGATATACAATGTCTTGGCACAGACTTCAGAAGTTATTATGAGGAAATTGTTTTACTCTTCTTAGTTTTTGAAGTCAGTTTTACTTTTTAATAAAAGTTTAATTGTAATCGGTTAGTTGGTAGGTATTAGAACGTTGTTTATCCTTTTGAATAATACTTAACGTAAAGAGCTCTATTATGTCTTCAAAAGTTGTGTTCCACAACTGTGATCCTTGAGTATTGCTTAAAAGAAATACAAATTTCATTTTAGTTAGCTGACGTGGCGAGTGCGCAGCAACTCTTTCATTTTAAGCGATATTCGATGCTATAATAGTAATCTATCATACTCTACACCACCACGTGTTGTAAGAGTGTTCAAATTCAATGTATAGCTAATTATAATTGTTGTTGTAGCACGTTAGTTCTGCAATAAAAATAACCTAAAGGTTAAACCATTATAAGCTTGATTTAGCGCCAAAAATTTTTTTGGCTTTTACTGTTAATACGGCTGACCATCACTAATTTATAAAATTTAGGTTCAGCATTTCTTGATGAAATATCCACCATTAATTATGAAAGCTTCGACGTAGATAAGACAGTAAATTTTTACTTAAAATAAAAAGTAAAATAGTCTTTTAAAATTAAAAATAATAAAAAATAAAATTCACATAACAGATTGTAAATTCGGGGTGTAAATCATCGATGCACTATTTCTTAAAACCTTGTAGTATCGGTAATCACGTAGAAGCAGTGTTATAATATCTTTTTTATATATTTTTTTATATTCTCGCCTAGCTCAGTATATTAGCACATTGAAGCTTATTCGCAATAACAGTCCTGTACTCAATGATAATACGTCATTTTTATCCACAGCCAAATAAAGTGGATTTCAATCTACGAAATTATACTTGTGAGGGAATGCCTGATGAAGAACTCTAAGTATTAAATTATGTTTGTATCGATACACAGTGAAGGCAAGCGCCGAACAATCGGAAGTAACTTACCTATGAATTTTATTGAAATTGTGTGACTTAGAATATCCTACCTGCAGATGCTTCCTATAGCTAATCATAATAATGTGATCGTGTATACAGATAAAATCTTCGTCTTTTTTTAAATTACACTTGGTAAATAAAAAAAACACCAATTGAAGCGAGGAGACAATACCTACAAAATGTAGAGTTAATGTAGAGCCTTGTAAAACCTTGTTTGCAGTACACTGCTCGATTCTGCCATATTTTGTAGACTGAGTAAGTGAAGGTTGAGAGGGGTAAATCTTTTATTGCATATTATCATGACAATCATGAGTATTGTATTCTACCTAAATTATATGTTCTCGTGTACGTACGGAGGTTGCACACTACTATAGTGCATGGCGATGGAGCTTATTGGGATGAATTAACATAAACTCAATAAGATTTAAAGGATCTTAGCATCATTATTGTTAGAGAATCAAAAGTTTAGAAAATGAATATTCCAAGTAATAACTTAATAACAACCAAATTGTTTTTCGTACTTATAATTATATCATGGTACTAGTTTTTTCTTGCGGCTTCACTCGCATGAACTTCTGTTTAGTATCGTGAGTGTTTTGTGCCAAAAATAGCGAAACGGAACACTTATGAAATTATTTCCTTATTAAAACTATGCCTGCTTATCGCATACGCTTTCTCCATACTTTCTTTTTCCGAAATAGATAGAGACATAAGTATAGGTGAAATAATGAAAGCAATGAAAAGTATGAAAGCAGGTCAGGCAGGCGGATATGATAGAGTATCTCTCGAAATGCTAAGGGCTGGAGAAGGAGTGGTGCTAGACCTGCTGTGCACCTTGTTTAATTTATGTTGGGGACTTAAGCGCGTACCGGGAGATTGGTACAAAGCCGTAATAGTCCCAATATATAAGGGAAAAGGATCACAGCAGGACTGTAAAAACTACCGTGGTATCAGCCTTCTTAACATTGTGGGAAAACTGTATGCTAAGGTACTAATTGAAAGAGTTATGAAAGAAACTGATGGAAAAATTTGGGATGTGCAAGCGGGATTTAGAAAGGGAATGGGATGTACAGATCAGGTCTTTTCCATGCGCATGATCACGGAGAAGTTTTTGGCCAAAAATCAAAAAGTTTTTTGTGCGTTCATGGACATGGAGAAGGCTTATGACAAAGTGAATAAGGGTGTGTTATGACAAACACTGAACTCATTTGGGTTGAACCGTCAAATGCCTTTTGTACGCCGATGATCAAGTCATACTTGCGTTGTCGGCGGCCGAGTTGCAAATGATGGTTACATTAATGAACAGGACATTAAAAGAAAAGGGAATGAAAGTGAACGCAAGTAAGACGAAAGTTATGGTTTTTGAAAGAGAAGAAAGTAAAATGATATGTGAAATAAGAATAGACGGGGAGTTGGTCGAGCAAGTAGATGAGTTTGTGTATTTGGGATTTGTATTTAGCAGGGATGGTAGACCTGATAAGGGTATAGAACGACGAGTGAATGCAGGAAATAGAATGAATGGGGCTCTACACCCTATTTTGAGAAGTCAGAATGTGTCCAAATTGGCACGTATGGCAATTCACAATGCTGTGTTAGTCCCTACTTTAATGTATGGTAGTGAAAGTTGGGTGGGGCAGAAGAAGCACGAGAGTAGAATAAATGCTGTAGAAATTCGGTCATTAAGAAGTATGTTAGGGATGAATCTGAATGACAGAGTGAGAAATTGTATGATAAGAGAAGAGTGTGGTTTACAAGATGATGTTGTGACTAGGATTAAGAAAGGAATGCTTCAGTGGTTTGGTCATGTAGAATGAATGAATGAGGAAAGAGTGACAAAGCAAATTTATGTTGCAGAGGTGAACGGCAGAGTCGGTAAGGGACGCTCTAGGCGTAAGTTTATCGACCAAATTGGCGATATATTGAAAATGGGCCAAATCAAGAGTACCTTAAACCGATGAGCGTGTATGCGTAGGTATATAGATGTGGAGGAAGTGAGAGAGGTGTATCAAGATCGTGCCAAATGGAAGTCCATAGTCTCTGCCTACCCCTCTGGATGACAAGCGTGAGTGTTTATGTTTTTACCCGGCGCGTTGCTACCACAGAAATAATTAAGAAAAATAATTGTCAAAGTATAATTTTAAATTTGGAATAGTTATATTATTTAGGAATAATTCCTAATACGTTGATTGAAGTTGAGTGATGTATAACTTTCAAATAAATTTGTTGGTACGATACTCGCGCCACATATTCTAAGTTAATTGTACTATGTCTATAAACTTCGCACAAGTGCAAGCAATAAGTTGACAAAGTTTTAGCGCAATCTGACGAACGGTATGGCAGCGCATTAAATACGAACTGGGGAGACGACGCTCTCACATAATACCGGTGTAAAATAGCAGCTCAATGCTGCTGCTGTGTTTTGTATGTGGTGAGTGTAGAGAACCGGAAAGCCAAGAAACAAAGTATTCCATCTTAGTCCTCAGAGGTGATAACACATCAAGCATTTTGACTCTTAATCGAGGATAGATGTTGGTGTCTATAGGCCACAGCATTCACTTGTCATCAAGTGGACTGTGTGCTCGATTGTCACCTTTGTTAAATTTTTTTTAAAAAAATAAAAAGGGCAAACACATTTTTGTTCCCTACCGTATAAGGAGCGATAAAAATCTGAAAAACAAAATCACTATTAAAAATCGATATAGGAAAATAAGGTACGTATTGAAGGAAAATTATAAGAATTTTCTTATTTACTTTTAACTCTTCCTATATATTTATTTTGAACAATTAATTTTAGATGTCTAAGTAAGTTAATAAAAGTAAGTAATTTCGATGGATGTTATGTATTCCTTTGATTTCCAGCATAAAGTCTCTCGAAGAGATTTGATCCATATTTGATCCTGTTGATTGGCACAAAAATGTAGAATGTTTTTTCATGTTTGAGTCGTTTTGATTTCTGGCTCAGAAAAGGTATTATGAATACTTACGAAACTTTTATATCCAAAACTGTGATAGCTAGCTTAATAATTAAAACTGCTTGAAAGTCTCGTTAAAAGTAAAGTCTTACTTACTTCCCACTTCTGGACGCATACCTCCTATTATAATTAATTTTTAATTTTTAGATAACTATTTCTAGAGAAAGAAAGGTTCTCGAGTGGCGGCCTCGTACCGGCGGACGAAGTGTTGGGTGTCCCCCCACTAGATGGAGAGACGACCTGGTAAGTCGATGGATGCAGGTGGCTCAGAACCGTGCTTTGTGGCATTCTTTGGGGGAGGCCTATGTTCAGCAGTGGACTTGTGAAGGGCTGTAATGATGATGAATGAATTTTTAGATAATTTTGGTGTAGGAAAGAGTCTGCCAAACTACCCCAAAGCGTGTTAGTCGACTTTACACGTTTTCAAAATATTTTTTAACTTTTCTGACATGAGCAAAATTAACTTCTCCCGAACCAATTCAAATAGAGTATTAAAATCAACTTACGATTAGCGTTATCAGCGTCGTTAAGCTTTTCTTTGACACGAAGATTATTTTTAACAAATAATAAAATTCACTACTTACATATTTTTATTAAAAAAAAAATAGGACAAACTTATGTTCGTTTATTTCAACGCTTTGAAAGATTAGTTGGGTTCAAATTTTTGAGATATCCAATACACTTTTGATAATTCAACATTAGAAAACTGCAAACATAATAGCAAACAACATTAGATGATTCAATTAGATGGAAGTTCAGACGCTAGAGCTTAATTTAAATTTGCCTGTATTAATATCAATTTGTATTGATATACCCGCGTAATGGCGGTGTAAGAAAACATATCGCCTCATTTAGTCTCGTATGTGTTATAAGAAGCGATAATGGGAAATGCTAGAGAGATCTTATAGCATTATCTGAATCATGGCTGTTTAAATACCGTGTTAACGACAGACGTAAAATATTTGACTTAAAATATAACTGGTCTTCCGGCGTCGAAGGTATTCCTAATCCCTTTTTATAGCATAAGAGTAAAAGAGCCACCTGATGGTGAGAGTATGCTGTGACCCATAGACACCATGCAGATGTAATGATAAATGTAGATGCATTGTCATTCCTGAGGACTAACACAGAATGCGTTGTTACCAGTGACAAGGGTCTCTAGTTCTCAACTTCTATACCAGCATTAAGTTGCTACTGTACGCTGGTAATCTGACAGTTTTTATTTTGTTCATGGGCTTTTTTTTATTTATGTGTAGGTTTAATGCTTTTTAATATGAATTATGGATCTTTATCAAGCGTAAGAGGACTTGATAATTAAAAAAAATTAAAATATTTTGATCATACGATATCATATTATAAATATTAATTTTAAATAATAATATTAATTTTTCATGTATTTATTACAGCCTATCCAAGTTTACTGCTCAATATAGACCACCCCAATAAATTGCCTAATGTGGGTGATATTACGTCATCAAGTGGCGGTGTAAACGAATCCACAACAGCATATCATCACGTGGGTGTGCTAAAAGGCGACAGAGGGAAATGAAATAGGAGATGGATAGGAGCATCTTCCTGATAACAACTAAAAATAATATAAACTGATGTTGCAAAGCACATACGAGTATACATATGTTTATAGATTTATAGATATGTATGTTTATAGATATGTATGTTTGGAATAAATAAAATAAATCTTAATTTCTGTATGAAATATTCCTTATTAGATCCTTAGTAGAGATTCGTAATCCGTGTCCTTATCCCCTTGATCTCTGCCGGTGTAATCAAATGCATATTAATTTTCTTCATCAGGCCGTTAATAAAGGAAATAATTGTCTTAATCATCACGTTTAGCAAGTGGATTGACTATCGCACTACCAAACGTCTCGCACTTTCGCCGCTGCTCCCCGTCGCCAGTCGGATATAATACGTCAAATATTTTACGTCTGCCTCAAACGCATGGTCATACATCTCTTGATGCAATGAGTTTTTTCTGGCTTATTCCATAGTCGTCTCTTATGATCCCCACGGGACGAAATGATGTCATGGATTATGTTAAGCCGCCATCAGGCAAATGTCATGGAGGTGTACGTACAAATTTATTATATATTGTTAAATATATTATACTATTAAATAAATTTATAGCTTTATATTATTTCTTTACTTGTTTACAAAAATAAATCTACTAAATAGAGTAAAATTTCGAATAACGCACTAAATTATTAGATACGATCAGATGGTGAATGTAAAGTTTACTATAATATTAAAATTAATAAGCACTTGTGTGCTGTGTCATAACTAAAATGGACTATTAAATCACTCGGAGGGCCATAGTAAGCATCCAACGGTCATGGACCAAAATCGAATGTCTCAGGGAAAATGCGCGCGCATTGCCCTCCTTACGCCGCACCTCTCTAAACTTCCATTGATGATATTTTTGATCTCAATATACATTAATAATGCGATGGTGTAATTCGAATGGGAATAATTTTGTGGTTGTATTACCAATGTAATTAGTTTATATATTTAGGATATTGGTAAAGTCTCTTAGGTGTTGAAAGTATTGAGGGTTGTGTATAGATGATATTCGGTGGGCGCTGTCCGCGGTGCGCTAGGTTTGGGCGTCGTTGCGTCTCGGCTTTCGGCGGGCGGCCGGTGCGCGGCTACGAACGTCGACTGTGCGCACTCGGCGCCGCCACGCACGCTCGCCTCGCGACCCAGTCCGCTCTGACGTTGAGCCGTGCCGCCGGTGTCGTCCTGTCGCAACGCTAGCTTTATCGTGCTCCGCATACCCAATTCTGCGCACATTTAGATGTTACTCCATAATCGCGACATCCACGGTGCTAACTAGTTAGGACGGTAATTAGTGGTGCGATTCTTGCGGTCGGTAAAACCTAGTAACGGTAGGTCTCGCTGCGGCGACCCACTCGGGCCAGCTGCCGGCGGTGTTTACACGCCGCTCCTGCACCGCGCCGCCCCGTGCGCTTGATCGCTGCATACATCCCTCATATCCTATTCGCTGCTGTGAATTTTTAACTTTTTCAACGTGCACCTATAGAGGTATTTAAATGCTTATTAAATTCGACTCTCTACAGAGAGTACAGTTGTATTTTACTAACTAGTGTCACGAACCACTCAAAGCATACGCATCGATATCGACTTGTCATAGCCCATTCGAGTGATTTCACAAACTTATAATCATGGGTGCTAAAGAGAGCGTGGAGGCTGCTAAATTTTCTGCGCAAAATTGGAACAATTTCGAGGTTCGTAGCACCTTCAAATTAATTTGCACATGGAGTGTTTGTATCCCCTCCCACCTCGTGTATGTCTATAATATAGGTATTTTGACTTAATTAAAACTAAATTTAAAATATTTTAAACGTATAGCACGGTCATATAATGATTTACTTATGCATGTTCACATTTTAACTTAAATAAAAACGTCAATGCTCTTAATCGACTATGAACACAATTTTACAAAACTTGAATGTGTATATTTATATTTGTATGAGGTAATATTTTTACATAATATGTAATTAAATGTTCTCACATGAACTATAATAGCATTGCTCTGTAAATCTAATAATTAGAAGCCTTAACATAGAGAGCTAATATAAACTATAATGAAGCTATGGATTATCGGCATTTGCAGCGCGAGATAATATATTTTTTTATTACCTTACATTGACATAATTTAGATTACCGATATAAAAGAATTTTATTTAAAATTTTCACATTGTATGTTATAAAAATAAAATTTGATGCATAAACAATTTACTATTAATAACAAATATAAAACATTTTAACAGGATACCACTAATATTTTTTACAACCTTGCATGCGTATGTTTGTGTTTGTGAAGAATTTTGAATATCAATTTAAAAAAATAATAGGTCTTGTTTGTATTATATATCACTGATTAATAAACTTTACAGTTTCATCTGTAACACAGCATTACCTTTGTATTCTTTTAGATTAAGGAATGCAATAAAGAATAAATAAATAAATACAGTTTAATATCTAAACATATTTAGGCTAAGAACTGGGTTGACCCACATATACCTACGTGGAATACTCTATCGCGATAGAAGCCCCACGATCGACATCGAAATGTGGCTTTTGAATTTTAATTATTATTTGCTATCACTGACTGAGTCGTGCTACTGAAATCCAATATTAAGTGTCAGCAAACTATTCAAGCTCGTCAGATGATATATTTCATTGATTTACCTCGTTATTTTTAGAGATAAAACATATATAATCGGTAAACACGTCCTTTTTTAACACTAGGGTTTTAACAGAGTATAGGATAACGTTAACACTATTACAAACAAAGTTTTTACTCAAAAAATTGTAATACTTGAGATCTAGTCGTGGAGAATCCCACATTTAATCGTTTACAGTATCATCAAAATTTATTATCCAGAACTTAAATACAAATACACTATGAAATACATAAGATATAAGGCTATTATATATTTCGATAAAAGTAGTGACATTTTGACAAAAAGTTAAAGTTTATTTTTTAATTCTTTGTGGAAATTTACATTGACCTCAATAATAAACATGCAAACATACTGCATTTATCCTAACAAATAAATTTGTAATAGTTTTCAATAATTTCAGTAAACTCATTTTCATAAATATCAATTAATAATCAAACATTTTTGTTGGGATTCCGCATATGATATTTATGTATATGGGTGTATCTAACGTAATAAAAATTATTTCACCTTAGTTTTCATGCATGTTCATTTCATTATACATTTACTTTCACCCCAATATTTTAGTCCTATAATATGCATAGAACTAACAAAATTAGAGACTTATTTGTGGATATCAAAACCCATGAAAAATTTGTAAAATGTATTTATTACATTTATAAAATTTAGTATTAAATGTATTTATTACATTTATAATTTCATTTAGTCAATATAAAAATTTGATTAAATTCTATTCAAACCATCTCACAAATAAGTTTCCTAATTGTGCATGCTGGCTATTTACAGTAGTAATTAAACATAGCTTATTTAATATACATAAGTGTTAGCAAACTAAAACTTGTTATACTTTCCAGTTATTATTTTGTGCTATTTAGTCTAAATTATAATAAAACAAACGACCAGTTGTACTTAAAATCCAGTTGGAACTAAAGATAAAAAAAAATCATTAAATACAACCATAAAACTTCAAACGAGCGTTGCGTTGAAGCAACATTAAAATAATGTGGCGCGTTTATTGCAGCATGGTGTTGTGAAGCATCACTATAGGCACGGTACACAACGTTCACAGAGTCTGAACCGCGGACACTCGCTCCGCACCGATGGCACCTGGTGACATCACGGGACCGCGGGTAAGAACGCCATGTCATTCTTATATATTTTTATTAGAATTGGTCACAGAGCGTGAAATAAAATCATAACTGGATCTTAAATAAACAGGAGTTTATGAGGATTACTAGTATGTAGAACTTTAATAGGCAATAGGACTCCATCACAAGGTGGACGCCCTAAAATATCAACTTGGTTGGTACTCTCTTACCAACTGCTGTCGCTAAACAGCTTTGCGTCTACTTGTGTTCCGATTTGATTAATAGAGTAGGTACATATATTTTTGGCGGTGTAAGAATATCCACTACTCCATTACGTCCCGTGGGTGTCGTGAGAGGTGACAGAGGGAAACTTAAAAAATGGAGGTAAGCTTCAACTTCTTCCTCTATAGTATACATTTTATAGCATAGCCTTTTTTATAGGATAGGGTGACAAACGGGCACACAATCCACCTGATGGTAAGTGGTTGCTGTGGCCCATAAACATCTACATCTATCCTTGTTTGCGAATCAAAATGCAGATGCGTTGTCACCCGTGAGGACTAAGATGGAATGCCTTTTTTCCAGTAAAAAGGGTCTCCGGTTCTCTACACCCACCATACGAAACACAGCAGTTTTAAGCTGCTATTTTACGCTGGTATTTTGTGTGAGCGTGGTCCTTCCCCGGTCGATTCGACCCATATAGTCGTGTTACAACTATACTACTAATATAGCTGCAGCATGAATCTACCACGTATATACGCCTTCGTTTAGCGATGGATTTTTATCGGCTGTAATGGATGGATGAATGATAACGCTTTTGTGACCTTCTTTGTTTGAGCTTAGTTGCAGTTATCAATGGGCTGCAGTTACTTCTTACCATCGGGTGGACTGTTAGCTTTTAAAACAAGTTCATAATTGTGGTCATAATTATTAAAATCTGGTATAGGTTATATACTGTCAGAAATCTAGTGAAGAGCCGCTTGCAAATTGCAGAATTGCAAATTTATATTGCCGCTTATAATTTTAAACACTTATGTCATTATACGTTTCATATTTATGTGTTTATTATTTATTCCTTCAAATGACATCAAACCTTTTTATGCAAGGTAACACTTTAAGTTAATAATTATCACGTAAATAACATAATTAACAATCGTATTTGTTTGCAACCGGTAGTACCGAATATCTTGGAAAATGAAAAAATGTTTTATTCGAACAGAGAAAATTTTTAAACATTATAAAGTTACGGAAAACTGGCTCTTACTAATAAAATAATGTCTGGACCATTACTAAATGAATTAAAAATGCAAAAAATTTAAAAATAATCCTTTTATACAGATTAATAATTAATGCTTTCGACATTATAAGATACAAGACAATTATGAATAACATCTTTTTAATTTACTAATACGAGTTCTTCATGTCTATTTATGGAAAATTATATTTATCTAAAAATAACTAGCGGTTAGCAGAAAAATATATTTTGTGTCGAGAAAGTTAAAGACTGATGTATCAGCGTTCGTGCTATCGCCTTGTTGATGTTAATTAACACTTGACATCAAAACTTTATGTACAACATGTTTTTCTTTAGCAAAATACATATTTATAACAGCGACTATTTGCTTCGTAGAGTTTTATCTCACGTTAACGTGTATTGGATATTGCTTAACGTTAATGAGCATTTAGATATGGTAAATATTCACAAGTGAAAATAGCACAATATGTGCTATTTTCACTCTTAGCTAAGCACTGCCCACAAAGGGCGGTGGCAAAGGTAGAGAATTCTTGGGCGCAGCACGATATTTAAATTATTAAATCCAAAAAATTATATTAATATAATCATTTAAAAATTTCCATATCTTCAGAAATTTTTTTTTTGCCGCCGCGATATTCAGTATATACGCACTGAAGTATCGTTACGTTATTTAAAATTAATAAGAAGTTATTATACCTAATATACATACACAACAAAAATTTATTTGTATTATATATTAGTAGGATGCATATAGACACAACTAGTTATAAGTATCCTTATACTCGGTGTTAACCGTCTTTAGATCCTTATCTAAAGATGGTTAACTCCAAGTGGTATGTTACAGTTTGTCACCAAAAAGTATTATCAGTATATTTTTTACTTAAAATATGTTTCATATGTGAGGTAGGAATTACATAAATTATTTGAAATATTTTAATAATTCCTACGTCACTCTCCATATCTGTGTGACCTCGCACCTTGTGATTTTATCTGTTTCCAAAAATCAAAGGAAAATGAAAAGGTAAGGGGATTGAAAGCAAAGAAGACTCACTGGCTGCTTACGATTTTGAGATTTCTTGAAGAGTGGTTTGAGTATAAGAAAAAGTTAAGTGGTTTAGATGTAAGAAAAAGTGTATACGTGCTTAAATAAAATACTTTTAAGAGATCTATACTAATAATAACGAATAAATATTTAAATTTATGACCAACAAATATTTGACTTTCTTTTGGCATGGCCCTCGTTTTTACATTGTAAATGCGATAAATTTAATATAATAAGGGACTTATACTACTTGCATATTTGCCTTAATTCATAAATAGGGTTTAGCTATAAGACCATAGCTAGTTGGTTTCCCACGACTTCGCCCGCGTGGAATTTACTACGATTCAATTTAATATCTTTTTTTATTTTTGCGCGGAAACCTAAATATCTTTCTGAGAAAAAATTAACTATCTATAACTAATATCAGCTATCTGCCAGTGAAAGTCTCGTCAAAATCGGTCCAGTCGTTTCGAAGTTTAGCCGGAATAAACACAGAGATAGATAAAAATATTAGTTTTTTTTTGTTATAAGTACCGTATATACTTTCATATGCATTTAGTAAAAAGCAGTTATTTTAATATTACAAACAGATACTTTAATTTTATTTATTTCTATAGATGAGAGCCTGCCTACCCAACCTCAGAAAATTCAGCAGTAGTAAAATGATATGTAACAGCCACATACGTAATCCATTACAAAAATAACATCTAAGAAAACATATTTATTTTATTAATGTAATTTAAAATTATTTCATTTGAAATTAATTAAATAAAAAAAATGATTAATTAAAATTTAGGGATCAGCAGCTAAAAAAACTCAATATCCTACAACGAACTCAGAAAAAATAATAATAAGTTTTAATCCGCTATCATTGATTATAAGGTATTTATGAAGAAATAAAATTTTAAATATAACTCAACTTTTTACATACTACATGCATTATAATCAAAAATATCACCACATACATTCGTTTCATCCACAATAGAAAAACAAAAAAAAACATAAATACACACAACCTAAGAAATAAACACTAACTTGAACTCGTTAATAAACACACTAATTATGGAAGAAAATCAATTTAATACAAAAGAGTGCAGTTACACAGTTATATAATAGCTTGCCAAATCAAAGTTTAAAATGTAACAATGTTAATATTAATATGTTTAACAGTAAGCATCAAAAATATGTTTGCACATTACTATCTTCATAAATTGTTGATTTAGTCATAAATTATAATTAAGTACCACAGCAATAATTCTGAAATCTTATATTTAAGTCACTCTATGTATCTCATTGTAAGTGAAATACTGTTTTTATGAGAAATAAATTTATTAAACCTAAACCTATTTAAAAGTAAGAAATATTGTATAATCTTATTCAAAGCTCCTAGGAACTTCTAATTCTACAATAACTTCAAAACGTGAGACCTCTACAGAGAAGACCCGACATCCGGTTTTAGTCATTGAATTTCATGTTTGTTAATCCATTTGAAATGTATACTATAATACTTCAAATATTAAACAAAATAGTTTTGTGTATAACAAAACTCTTTTTAGGGACAAAAATGGTAATTGTATGGCTGGAGCATCATTTGAAAATCTAGTGAGTAAATTTTGTGAAACCAATTTGGTTGGACTTCAGGTTGCAGCACCTTATCACGGTGTTTTGCAGTAGTTAAATTGCCGCATATTTCTCCCGCCAAGACGGATTCCCATCCATCCAATGAGTGTTCCACCTTGATATGGATGGACTTCCTCGGGACTTTACAGGCTTTACTTACGTCCAGGTTTGCCAAGCACGTATTCTCCGTGACTCTGGATAGAGAAGCACAACAGGAATTAATCTTTTTTTTATAGGATTTTTTGTAAAAATCAGGCTTGTTTTGCGGTGTTAACCAGGCTATTTCAGGCGTGCCGCTCAGTCACATCGCCAATGTCTTGGTAGCCACAAACAGACCACAAACTTTATATGACGATTTGACTGCCAAAGGCAACATTTCACTGGATCGCACCCGCTTCCAGCATGCTTATTGTTCTCCTGGTTTTTCCTCTGTGGCATCTTACGACACCCACGGGTCGATATGTGGTCGTGGATATTCTTACACCGCCACTACACGGTCAATTAGTAACAACATACAAATACTATGTATTACTGAATTTTAGCTAGAAGATCATAGTTTCATGTTCAATTTTAGTCGTCAATTCTTTCAATTAAGAAAAATACTTATACATTACTTACGTTTTACATTATCATGTAAAGAACATAAGAATATTTTGAGCCTCTCTTTTGACAGAACTGTAGAAACGGTTACCTTACATACACAAAAACGGAAAAGTGAGGAAGATAAGCGTGTTCAAATAAATAAACATAGGAAAGTTTTGAAGTAATATAATGACAAAACGTATAAAAACAATACTGACTTATTAGTTAATATTATTATGTCGTGAATTAACTAGAATATTTACTTCTAAAACATTCTCCTTAAACAGCCGCAATTAATGAATGGACGTCAGTAGTAATCCATAGAAGTAGACAAAAATATGAGCTTTACAACGAAAGAACATAGGTTTATAATAATAAAGCGATATTTTGGAAATATGTAAAAAATATTGTATAATATTTTAAAACTCTGAGTTAAAGCAACAAAACTAAAACTGAAACACTCAATATTTAAATGACGTAGGTTAAACTACGCTTCTTAAATTTTCAATTATATCTGTTTTGACTGAATCGGATAAAGAAGATGATGAGGCTTTTGAGAAAAAATCAATCATATTAATTTTATACAACAAAATCTTTAAACTCTTTTCCTACTGCCGAATTACTGTTTAACAAAATGTAAAGACTTGACTTGAAAAACTTTTAAATTTCATAAAGTATTGCCTCTTTAAGAATCATTTCGTTAAATTGTTTTAATGTATTCACGTAAAGAAACTAGCAGACATATGGGGAATTCTTGTTAAAGTTGTTGTATCCATAATAGACGTAATTGAATCTCATTAAACGATTTTTTTTTTAATTATAATTTTATACCTAAGCAATAGAATGCAGGCACGAATTTTCAATGGTTAAACTTCTCCCATATCGCCTGCAATTGGAGTTCCGAAGGGCTCAATCCTCAGTCCATTCCTGTCCCTAGTCGATTTTTAATCAATTACCTTATCTTGTAGGGGATAAACTTGATACATTACTATTTACGTATGGTATTACATTGATTTTCAAACTTAAACGGCAATCCTTTATATATGACAAAGCGAATAATGCTTTATCAATATTTAAGCGACATTAAACTAAGTTTACAAAATTCACAACACCAAATAGTATATGAATATCAATTTATTTTTAAATGAGGAAGAATTGATGAGCTTTGTTGATGCCACTATTTCCTTTTTATTTTTGTTTGTCTTTGGAAACACAACTGATTTAGAAAGTACTTTTGTTTGGTAGAAAAAGGGGCAAAGCCTATAAAAATATATTTACATTGGCTATTATATTAATAAAAATTAAATGCATGTTAACAAAACATAATATGTATAAAGAATTTAATAAAAAAGTGATATACGTTCTGAATAAAAAGATATATATGTTCTTTTATAACTCTCGGCCTGGAGATCAAAATTATTAAACAAAAAGGGGCTAGCTCACTTAATGACACTTAATATTACATGAAATAACTTAAGATTACACGGTATATGTATTACAAAAAAAAAAAGAATTACAAGAACAACTGAAATTAGAGAATAAAAAGAGGATTAGTGCAATAATCAAATACCATTAACTAATTATATTAAAAAAACAATAATAAAAGAACATTACCTACCTCACCTGAAAACACACAAGCCAATAAGAAGGACAGAACACCAAAATTGCACTTATCGACTCCTCTTTGTAACCGGGCATGCTGAACTATTTAGTTAATAAATACCAATACAAAATCAGACAAATATGACAACAATGGTAAGAAAACAAAGCAACCAGTACCTCCATCTGCTACAGTTTTTATGAAGAAAGAAGTTCATTCAAGCAATATAAAATATCTAAGATTATCACCACAACTATCAAAATATAAAAACCATATGTATGTGTTAGGAAGACGACATAAAAAAGATAGGCTACATTAGATGCAAACAGCATAAAAACAGAGACAAATGGAAGTCTTTGGCGGAGGCCTTCGCCTAAGGAGGGTTCATGCAAAGTAAATAAATACAAATGAATAAATAGATCTTTAAAAAATTAATAAACAGATCTTTAAAAAATATTTTGTAAATTTGCAACTAATTTAAATCTTATTTTATTCTATTCCTATTGTTATAATAATTAAATTCATTTAAGAAGAAAGAATAGTCACTTAAATTTTATTTAAGTACCTTAATGTAAGTAATTTATTAAGGTACATAAATTTTAAGTGACTATTCTTATACTTACTGAATAAATAATACCAATATAATATAAATGTATACTTGATTAAGCTAAACCAAACATTATAAAATAATCGTAATACTGAGAATTATAACATTAATTAACTCTAATTAAATCCATTCAACCTCCACCACGTAATCGGCGGTGAAGGAAAACATCGTGAGGAAACCAGCATGTCTGAGAAAAAGAAAAAATATTTTGAAGAAACGTCAAGTTTTGGCGAACTTCACGTTTTTTCGAAATATTTTGCATATACACGCATTGGGACAGACATTTCCTAGCCCAGAAATCCTTTTAAAAATGAAAGGAGGCCTGTGCCCAGCTGTTGGACGTCTACGTAACTTTAAATTCATTAAAAAGTTATAATTAAATAAAACATATAAGTAAATATATTAATGTATTAAAATCTAAAATTATATTTAAAATTTCTGCAATAAAAGACTTTATTTATTTAATAAGTTCTGAAAACATTAGAAACAAACACGAGATAGGGTAAGTAGGTAGATAGTTAAGGGTAAAAAAAGACAGAAAAATTATACAAGGTCTTGTCTACCACAAATTTTTTTTTAAATAAAGTGTTTTTATATTATTAATGAATACATGGTTGATAACTACCGCTGGAAATGAGGTGCTCGCGTCACAAATGATTCCAAGCTGCTAATAAAATGCAATTTAATATTAATTGTACAACCTATGTTTTTCATTGCAACATTTTGCTGTTAAAAAGCCTACAGTAAAAGCCTCCGTATCTTGCTGAATCTTTCCAGTACAGAAGTTTTATTCGTACGTATTGTGATATTAAAAATGACTATCAATAATTGTTGTTTACTAGTGATCCACCCCGGCTTCGCACGGGTGATTTCTGGATCTCGACAACAGTGCAACCTACCGGGTCCAATTGTAAATCTAAGCAGTCCAAGGACCAATTATTATAAAACACATCATAATAATCATCAAAATCGGTCGAGGCGTTTTCGAGTTTTTGCGAGACCACGGCAATTGATTTTTATATTAATTTATTTATTCAGAAACAATATTATATAGTTTATTCACGAATATTATTATTATGGATTTATCTAAGAGAGCACGCTCTATTCCAGGCAGCATAGTGCAGTGCGCCGAATGCGGCACGCGCACGATGGGCAATAAACTGTCGTCGTGTTCCTGCGCGCCCATCCTCCGTAAGGCGTACCGTTACGAGGACAGCCCGTGGCAGAACTCCCGACGTCGTGATGGTCATTTATTAAGGTATTAATTAAATTATGACTTGATATTTTTTTTATCGATATTAATTATTTAGTCTGTATGGGTAAGTACCATCCACTTCAACTTCACACTTGCAGCAGCAGTGCGTGCACTGCTGTTCCAGTCGGAAGGGTACAGAGAGCCAGTTTAATTACAGGATGTGAGACATTAAATCTTGGTCCTCATTGGCAACTCGTTTGTTTAATGTTAGCTACAAGGTGTCTATGGGTTGTAGTAGTCACTTTTATTTAAAGAATAGGGTGACAAACGAGCACAGTCTACCTGATAGTAAGTGAATAACGTGGCTCTTAGACATCTACATCTATATTCAACTGAAAATTAAAATGCAGACGAGTTATCACCCCTGAGGACTAAGATGGAATGCCTCGTTTCCAGTAAAATGGGTCTCCGGTTCTCTACACTCGCCATACGTAGTATTCTGTGAAAGTACAGTACCCCGATCGAGCCTACTCATTCGTGTTACAACTATAATATAGCTACAGCGTGGCTCTACCACGTATAAAACACAACATTAAACACTTATTATATTTATATATTTAAACACTTATGATAAGGTGAACTGTTATATTTTATGTTACTTCATTTTTTTATAAAAATAATAATTTGTCCAATTTTAATTGTACTATTATATATATATATATATATATATATATATATATATATATATATATATATATATATATATATATTTTATTTTGTTAAATTTAAAATAACGCGATTTATCTCTCGAAAAACTATTTAATTATTGTTTTTTTTTTAAACTATGAAACGGCTAGACCGATCTACTTGAAAATCTAACTCGAAGTATCAATGAACATTTACGAACGCCGTGTCGCCCATCTCGAGCGGTTGGTTCCTTCTAAAGATATCTTACAACAAATTTGTATTTACATACATACATACACACACACACACACACACACACACACACACACACACACACACACACACACACACACGACGGGACGTCCAGCCGGAAATAGTCAGAACGGCCTCCTAAGACCTCAAAATGTTGAGACCTGATGAAAACTCGCATTCTCAAAATCAGACCAAAATCTATAAATTCCTATTTTTGTAAATTATTAATTTTCAAAGCGGGAACTTAAATAGTGATACATTATTAATTTTTCCGTAAAAACTCTGGGCATAGCCCTTCTCCATAGCTTGCTGAGCGACTTTAAGAATCTTCATACGGCCACCAGTAAAGGACACTTTGTTTCCAAGTTTTGAGCAATACGTGATGAGAAGATGATGTCTTGTAGCCTCTTGAAAGCTGCTCCAGTCGAGTTGAATCCGTCGATTAGCCTCTCGGTCTTCGTTATATTTAGCATGTTGGACAATATAACCAAGATAAACATACTTGTCAACAACTTTGAGAATAGTGTTTCCAACGATAACCTGATTATCTTGTTCGTGTTCATCATAAAACCTATCCATTGGGAGACATTATTGCGTTCATTGAACAAAGTGGATCCTTGACCATAATGACTATATCGTCCAAAATCGAAGTTAAGTGATGGAGCCGGGTTCTTTTTTCAAGAGCCATTCTTAATCCGCTCCAGGTGACATCTGTAATATCACCGTAATAATGTCGGATAAGGCTTGGTAATGGTTCATTATTCAAGCTTGCGTGGTAATCCAACGACGATACGTACTATCCGTCATAATCATCACCATCATCATCATTACAGCCTTTCATAAGTCCACTGCTGAACATAGGCCTCCCCCAAGGAATGCCACAAAGCACGGTCTTGAACCACCTGCATCCATCGACTTCCTGCATGTCTTACCAGGTCGTCACTCCATCTCGTGCGGGGACACCCTACACTTCGCCTACCGGTACGAGGCTGTCACTCAAGAACTTTTCTTCCCCATCGGTTGTCGGTTCTTCGAGCTATATGACCGGCCCACTGCCACTTCAGCTTACTAATCGGTTGGGCTATGTCGTTCACTCTGGTTCTACTGGGGATATCCTCATTTCTAAGTTTATCACGCAGAGAAACTCCGAGCATAGCCCTCTCCATAGCTCGCTGAGCGACCTTGAGATTCCTCATACGGCCAGCAGTGAAGGACCACGTCTCAGATCCGTAAGTCATCACTGGCAACACGCACTGGTTATATAATTTCATTTTAAGGTTTTGAGGAATGTCTGACGAGAAGATGTGTCGTAGTTTCCCGAACGCTGCCCAGCCGAGTTGAATTCGTTGATTGACCTCTCGGTCGAAGTTGGACTTACCTAGTCGGACTATTTGTCCCAGGTGTTTATTACGAGTATGTTTATACTCGTCAACAACTTCGAGCTTAGTGCTCCCAACAACTACGGGCATAGGTGTGACATGGACATTGAACATAATCTTTGTTTTGTCCATGTTCATCTTAAGACCTATCCGTTGGGAGACACTATTGAGGTCATTGAGCATGGTGCTTAGATGCTCCAGCGATTTTGACATAAGGACTATATCGTCGGCAAATCGAAGGTGAGTGATGTACTCGCCATTGATGCTATCGTACCTACCGTATCCATTCCAGTCCAGAAGCTTGAAAACGTCATCCAATGCAGTGGTAAAGAGTTTCGGGGATATAACGTCACCCTGTCTTACAGCTCTCTGCAATTGGATAGGTTTCGTACTCTGGTTATGTACTCGGATAGCCATCGTAGCCCTACTATACAAATATTTCAGCACTTCGATATACCGACAGTCAACTTGGCACCGCTGAAGGGACTGCAGCACCGCCCAAATTTCGACGGAATCAAAGGCTTTCTCATAGTCCACATACGCCAGGCGTAGTGGCAAATTGTACTCCTCGGACTTCTGTACAACTAGCCGAAGGGTATGTATGTGGTCTACGGTGCTAAATCCCTTTCGGTAACCGGCTTGTTCGGGAGGCTGGAAGTCGTCAAGTCTGCGCGCGAGAAGACACGTAATGACTCTCGAAAACAGCACGTAGATACGGCTCAGAAGCGAAATCGGTCTGTAGTTCTTCAAGAGAGCGTTGTCACCTTTCTTGAAGAACAAAGCCACCGCACTTCTGCTCCACGCTTCTGAAGGACTTCAAGTACCGGTTTTCCACCCGCTTTCAGAAGCTCCGCTGTAATTCCATCCTTGCCTGGGGCCTTGCCGTTTTTAAGGTGCTGGAGAGCCATTCTAATCTCGCTCAGACTGACGTCCGGGATATCTTCGGAATAGTGTCGGATAAGACTCGCTCTTGGATTGTTACTCACACTTACGTGTGGCTCCAACGATGATGTGTACAGCTGCCCATAGAACCTCTCAATCTCACTCAAAATCTCAGGTGCCCCGGAAACGATGCTGCCACACTCGGTCCACAGCTTCGACAGTTGGCTCTTTCTGGCAGACAGATCTCTGGCAAAGACTTTGGAGCCTTGGTTCCACTCGAGCGCTTCTTCAATACAAGCTGTATTGAAGTTGCGTAAGTCCCGCCGCATGCATTTGGAGATCTGTCTGTTCAGTTGCCTGTATGCTGTCAAATCTGTTGAAGAATGTAGCTTCATCTCCCGTCTAACAGCCATGAGATTAAGAGTGTGATCGAAGAGTTTTTGTGTTCTTCTGCGTTGGGTCTTGCAGAACTTAGCTCCGACCGCATGGACAGTTTCTGACTATCAGACTGACATGACTTCATTATGACGACCAGTTGTCGTTTGGTCGTCATAATGAAGTCAATCTCATTTTTTGTCGAACCGTCGGGGCTCGACCAGGTCCATTTCCTGTGGGGCCGCTTCTGGAAGAAAGAGTTTATCATAAAGAGTCCCTCTTTCTCCATGAAGTCGGCCAGCTGCTGGCCCCTGGGGTTCTGTTGCCCTATTCCAAATTTCCCCACTTTCAGCTCGCCGTTCTCTCTTGTGCCTAGTTTTGCATTGAAGTCTCCTATTAACACCGTATATTGGGGTTTGGAGGAATGCATGGCTCTAGGGATATCCTCATACATTTCCTCCACCTCCTCATCGGGGTGTGCCGAGGTTGGTGCATAAACCTGTATGAACTTCAGCGAATACCGTTTGGTGATTCTGAGTATAAGGTACGCAACCCTCGTCGACACACTCTCGACCTTTACAACGTTGTTAACGAGAGACTTGTGGACGATAAATCCGACACCTCCTTGGGACAGATGGTCGCCCTTCCGGTGATAGAGCAAGTTGCCGGATTCGAGGATTACCTTGTCCTCCCCCTTTCTTCGGACTTCGAATAATCCTATAATATGCCAGCGTAACTTGTCCATCTCTTCTTCCAGCTCCACGATCTTCTCGTCAGTCCTCAGGGTGCGTGCGTTGTATGTTGCCAGGTCGATTCGTCTAAGATGGCAACCGAACCTCCACCGGAGATTCTTAGCACTCCCTGCCCCGCCATTACCATGGTCACCACCGTAGCCGGGAATAGTGGGGCCGCCGGGGACTGGGAGCCGTCTCTTTGTTACACTCTTCATAGGGGGGTATTTGCTATAGTTGTCACGCTTGGCGAGCGGGTTGGCAACCGCAGTTTTTTTTTATTGTAATTTTGGCTACTATCAGGAAGATGCTGCTGCCCATCTCCTGCCTGTTTCCCTTTGTCGCCTTTTACGACACCCAGGGGAAGATATGGGGTAGTGGATATTCTTGACCGCCACTACACGGCTCCTAGATCCTCTAAATTTACTCAAAAATTCCAGTTGCCTGAAATTTATGCTACAAGAGTCAGTTTTCAACTTATACAGGCGGTTTTTTCCGGCAGATATATCTCTTAAAAGGCTTTGGAGCCTAGGTTTCGTTCAATTGCTTCTTCAACACGAGCTGTATGAATCTACGTGAGTATCACCGCATGAATTTCGAGATCTGTCTGTTCACTTATATGTTGTAATTTCTGTCGAAGACTCCGGTTTCATTTCCCATCTAACAGCCATAAGATTAAATAAGAACGTGCTCGGAGAATTATTGTGTTTACTCATTACTTCTGAGACTAGTCTTGCAAACCTTACGAGTAACTGCGACCGTGTGGACAGTTTCCAAGAGCTTGTTCGATGTATGAGAATTTTATAGACTCTAAAACGCTTTTTAAATCAGAGCTAAGCGTTTTCGGGGCTTTCATGCCACAGTGGGATGGCGGTGAGAAGGAAAAGGGGAGATCTCCCGCCGGGGAAGGTGTTCTGCCCGGGGAGCGGCCAACGCTCTGAGTGGTAGTTCGGAGCTATTCTATATATATTGCTTTAATTTCGGAACTTTGTTAGCGCGATTTAGGCTTCGATGTGTTTGGCTTGTGGCGCGACGACAGCGCCGCCACATAGTAGTGAACTAATAATGATGAACTTAAATGAAAAGCTGTAATGATGATTATGATTTTTAATTCGTTAATTGTTTATGTAGAGCCGTGGTAGTTCATGATACGCGAGCAACCCGGGTTCAATCCCCGTCGACACCAATGAAATTGTTAATTGCAATTTTAAGTGTAGTAGTAAGTAGTGTAATAATTTACCACGTGCTCAGCGGTAACTGAAAACATCGTGACGAAACCGGTATATCTGAGAAATAAGAAAAAATATGTTGAAGCCATTTGAAGTCCACCAACACGCATTGGGGCAGGGTGGTGGACATTTCCTTGCCTTAAAACCTTCTCAGAAATGAGAGGAGGCCTGTGCCCAGCAGTGGGACGTATATAGGCTAAACCTTTAACTTTTAACTTTAATTATAAAGGCGTCAAGGCTTTAGGCGTAAATATAAAACAATATCATTAGTAAAATAAATTAAAACATTAATATAGCCTTCATTTTATAGGTAAACGTAACCAAATAGGATATTCGCATAACTATCTAGCGTAATATTTTATGTATTATATTGAAAAATGTCTATTATTTTAGATTAAAAATGAGGTCAAATTGGCGAGGATTAGTACGGGATTGCGTCATTAAACATTTCGTTATATTTTTATAGTTAATTAAGATCATAATAGTAGCCAAGTCAGATGATTAATCTAATTAAAAATTGGCTTGTTTAAAATTAAATGATGAAATAGTAAAATTCACCCAATATTATTGTGAAATAGCAACATAATACTGCTCTGTTTCGTATGGTAAGTGATGAGAAAAGGAAAACACTTTCACTGGTAATAAAGTATTCCATCCTCAGGCATAACTATGTATACGCATTTTGACTCTTAATCGAGGTTAGATGTCCACATTTCTTTTGGCTCGTTTGTCACCTTTAATTCTATAAAAAACAAATATAAAGAAGTGACATTATAAATTAGCACTAATTTAAATTTCATTTTTTATTCTCAATGGATAAAGGATATGAAAAATAAACGAAACTAAATCTTTAATTTGCAGACTTTGGGCTGAGGTATTTCACGTGTCGGCAAGCGGTGCAGGCACAGTAAAATGGCAGCAGGTATCGGAGGACCTCGTGCCAGTCAACATCACCTGCATACAGGACTCACCCGAATGCGTGTTTCATATCACAGCCTACAACTCGCAAGTCGATAAGATCCTCGACGTCAGACTACTACAACCAGGTACGCTTAACAATTTGTGCAATTGAGGTAGTTAAAATCAACCATCAAGCAATGTTTACTGTTTTTCTGCATGATAACTGGGACAAGTGAAGTAGGTGCCATGGACAAAAAGTCCTTATACCCTATTTGTCATTTGAACACAAATCCAATATAGTCTCTGTCCCGGAGACTCAGATTTATGCCATTTAACACACAAAATTTAAATATTTTGTAGCACATTTTGCAAAACAAAATATAAAAAAATTTAATTAGCTCACAACATTTTTACATGATTTTTAATTAAAAGCGGAAAGGAAGTCTGGAGACTTTATTTATGCTACGGACTTGTATAAAATGATTAATTTTGAATGTATATAGGTAAAACAAAATATCTTAATATTAGGTCCTTACATATGAAATTAGCGTTTTGTCATACTGACCACTTTGATCTGAAATATCTCCTCTTTGGTTAAGAATTCCAAATTCAAATTTATAAATTTTGGTACATTTTAGTTTTGGAAACAGTCTTTCATTTGTTTTTTCCTCATAATTTTTTTCTTTGGCGTCGCTTCTTACCGCACAATGGAAAACATGAAACATCGGTGTATTTATAAGTACGAGTTCTACCGTGGACCAGTGCTGCAGAAACAGCTCGAAGGATTAATGATGTGTACGGCGCTGGTATCGTAAAAGAAAGCACGGTACGTTTTTGTTTCTACGTTTTCGTTCTGGAAATTTCGACGTTCAGAATCAACACCGTGGACAAAAGTGGAAAATGAAGAATTAAAAACTATTGTGGAAGATGATCCATCACAAAGCCCTTCAGAGATAGCTGCAGGCTTCGGGGTAAGTGATAAAACTGTATTAATCTACTTGAAGCAAATCGGGAAAGTAAAAAAACTTGAACAATGTGTACCTCATGAATTGAGTGAATCGAACTTGCAAACACGCGTCGACTGCTGTGTTACTTTGCTCAACCGACACAATAATGAAGGGATTTTAAATCGAATCATTACTTGTGATGAAAAGTGCTGTACTGTACGATAATCGGAAGCACTCGTCGCAATGGCTGAACGCTGGAGACCCAGCCATATCCTGCCCTAAACGAAAATTGACTCAGAAAAAGTTACATGTGAGTGTTTGGTGGACTAGCGCCGGTGTCGTTCACTACAGTTTTTTTTAAAATCTGGCCAAACGATTACGGCAGATATCTTTTGTCAGCAATTGCAAACCATGAAGGAAGAACTAGCTGCTAAACAACCGAGATTGATCAAGCGCTCTAGGCCACTGCTGCTTCACGACAATGCAAGACCACACACTGCACAACAAACAACCACTAAGTTAGATGAGCTATAATTGGAATGTCTGCGACATTCACCGTACTCCCCGGACCTTGCCCCAAAATATTACAATTTTTTCCGGAATTCGGACAACTTCTTACAAGAAAAAAAATACAACTCCGATGCGGCAGTCCAAGCCGCCTTCAAAGAATTTATTGATTCTCGCCCCCATGGTTTTTTTAGTAAAGGGATCAATGAACTTCCTATGAGATAGCAAAAGTGCATACATAACAACGGTGCATACTTTGATTAATTAAATATATTTTACAAAAAAATGACTTTATATTCCTCCCGTACAAAACGCGAATTTCATATGTAAGGTAATATTAACGTGACGTATTACGCAATAAAAAGGAAAGTTAAGATAGCTAAAAAATACATCCCATAGGCACATGACTCCTCCTCTCAATACTAAATGTTTTAAAGAAAAGGAACTTCGTGATAAAAATTAGACTTTTAATAAATACTAAAAGCAGATTTCGAAGAATTAAACATAATAAAACAATTTTCACAAAATAGCTTCAGAAATCGACAGTAAGATATAGTATGTAGATTTGAACCCCAAACTCCTGAAGATATTAATATTTAATTATTTTTGGTATTTTGAAGTCGGCTTTTAATTTTAATTATGCGTAGGCAAAGAATATATACATCACTTAATAAGTTTTGAGATGCTCGAAATTTAAAAATGGAACCCACCCGTGTTATATGTTTCTAAAAAACATTTGCGCGCTATGATATATTATGATTTTAAGTTTGGTTTCACCGAACAATTAAGTTTACAACAGTTACAATCAGCATTAGGAGACTCAGCTCCATCACGTGCAACAATTTTTAGGTGGTTTGCTGAATTCAAAAGGGGTAAAATTAAATCTTAAAAATGTCCAAAGAACCGGGGCCCCGCAAACAGCAGTAACGGCAGAAAATGTATGGACTACTGAAATGTTGGTGCGAGAAGACCCCCGAATCACGTATATGGACATCGAAAAGATTGTAGGCATTAGTTCGGGGAGCATTCATACCATCCTACATCAACATCTTGGAGTGAGAAAGCTTTGTTGTCGATGGATCCCTCATTTGTTCTCCGAAAGCGAAAACAGACTCGTGTGGATTGGTGCCATGAAATGCGTCTACGTTTTGAAAACGGGGCATCTCGGCGTGTTTCAGAAATCGTTACTGGTGACGAGACATGGATCTATCAATATGATCCGGAAAATAAAAGGCAATCATCGGTATAGGCCTATTCAGAAGGACACCGACAAAACTGCAAAGACCTCGCAACGTCGGCAAAAAATGGTGGCTAGTTTTTTTTCGCGGAGCGGACATTTGTCGTTTGACGTGGAAAATTGTAGGTCAGTCAACTTTGAATGGTATACTACAGTTGTATTACCCAAAGCTTTTCAAGCTGTGTGGGAGAGAAGACCAAATATCGGCCTTCGGGGAATCATGCTGCATGACGATAACGCCTCTTCACATACTTCCCTTAGAACAAAAGTATTTATTGCGGAATCTGGTGTTGAAACTCTAAGTCACACACGTTACAGCACGGACATAGTTCCTTGTGATTTCTTTTTGTTCCCAAGCGTCAAAGAAAAAATAAAGACAACTTTTTTTTCAAACGCCAAAGACGCCGTGGCTGCCTACGAAGAAGCGATTTCCGACCTATCAGATCAAGGCTGGCAAAAGTGTTTTCAGAGTTGGTTTAGGCGAATGGAACTTTGTATAGAGCATGATGGAGAATATTTTGAAAAGATGTAAAATAAATATTAATATTATCTAGAATACTTTTTGTATATCTCAAAACTTATTGAGTGACCTACGTAGTCTAATATTTTGACTCTTGAGAGTGGACTAAGTAATATATAACAAGCTCGAATGTCGTCTAAATAGTTAGATTTAAAACTTTGTCCCCTATTTTTCCACACTTAGGGTAAATTTTTTCCTTAAAAATTTGTATGAGACTACCTCTGAAATATAACCTGTACAGTAAAAGAAAGGATCATTAAAATCTATTCACAATAGCTATCTAGTAACACACATAAAAAAATAGAAACATACAGTCGAATTTTGAAATTTTAAAATCCTCCTCTTTTTAAAATCGGCCAAAAAGTAGGTAAAACACTATGTGGTAGCTAAAACTTGAATGGTAGGAGGCTGAATCGTAGCAGTCTTCTTTATCGACGATAGATGTAGGTGTCTATGGGACGCGGTATCCACATACCATCAGGTAGACTGTGTGCTCGTGTGTTACCCTTGTTCTATGTATACTACATATACATTTATACTATGTATACTGTGCCAGCCGGCTGTGCTGACACTTACTGGTACGTACTGGTTATCAGCGTGCTGCTGTTGTGCTTCGTGTAAGTAACAAAAATTTGAGACAGAATGATTTTAAATCAGCAAAGATGCAATTACTCACAGCGGGGTATTACATATAATTTAACTCTTTGTTTCATGATCCATAAAAGTTACGACGAACACGTTTCTCAATTATTATTCCCTGAGGTGATATTTACATTAACAAATTACGAATGATTATCTGGAATAGTTTAAAATATTATGATAGACCTTAATATTCTTAATTATAACTTCTATAAAATCTTGTTATCCATATATAAATAACCGTTAGCGTTCGACTTGAATTAGTTTAGTCAAAAACAATCATTATAATGCGAAATATATTCAAAAGTGTAACACTAGTGGGCCTGGTATTAATTGCGTGTTCTAGACTTATCCTTCTATAATCGTAAAATCCAAAACAAACAACAGGGTTAGTGAAATACCAAACGTTTCTGCTAAAAAATCTTATTTCCCATATCATCCTGTGGGTGTCGTTAGGGGTGACAAAAGGAAACGAAACAGGGCATCAGCATCTTCCTGAAAAATGAATTAAAACTGCCGTAGGCAACCCGCCTGCCAAGCGAGGCAACTATGGCAAATATCCAAGGAAGGCCTATGTCCGACATTTGGACTTTTTAGAGGCTGCTGTAATGAATTAATGAATGCAATACAAAATGTTAATAAGGGATCATGCGATGATTTTATAACAAATTCAAAAGCAAATACACTCAGATTCCTAGACAAAAAGGTGATACCAACTAACAAAAACAACAACTACTGCAGCTGAAATAAATATTAAAAATATAGTTGTTGCCTCGTGAAATTATTTTTGAATAAATTTGGAAGACTGATAATTTTATTTTTAATTTTTACTTCACAATCAGCTAGATGTTTTATCTTTTTCTTTTGTTTTTATTTATAATGCTTAAATGTTTTCGTTAGGTTGCTAAAATTGTCCAACATTAATTTTATACACGTACGCGAAGTATAAACATACCTATATACAAGAATTTAGGAACTCAAATGATGTTTCGCAACATAAAAGCACAAGACACACCTACGATAAAACTTTATTCCAATTATTGTTTTACGGCGTCATAAAGAGAACATTTACGAAAGCAAATCAAATAATTAGCTGAACGCCGCTGTAACCCAGTTTTAAAATTAAACTAGATAGTAACACGTGTTATCCACCGAAATTCGCAGAGTACGCAGAAACTATTGTTAGGTTACATAGCAAAGGATATCACAAAAAAATTTGTATAGTTTTTATTAATAATGTGTCTCAAAATAAGCGAATATTTTGCATTATCTTTTTTTTAACTAAACATAAGTGTGGTCATAAGTTTCCTCATAGTTACCGTGTAGTGGCGGTGTATGAGTATTCACTGCCCGATTCCCGTGGGTGTCGTACGAAGCGACAGAGTAAAATGAAACAGAAGATAGAAGAAGAAGCACCTTTTTAATAACAATTATAAAATAAAAAACTGCGGTTGCCAAACCGCTTGCTAAGCGTGGATACTATGGCAAATATCGCCCCTATGAGGCAATCTATGGGGGAGGCTTATCTTCAACAGTGGACTTTTGATAGTTTGTAATGGTAATGCTTTTAAATTTTAGTTTGAGAATCCGATTTGAAGTTCTGCGTAGGGAATATATGCATAATTAAAAAAAATATATATTTTTCTTCTTCTAAGCGTTATCCCGACTACTGCCTACTCATACGTCTCCGCTTTGCCTGGTCTGTAGGGTTCTTGGTAGTCTATTGGCTCACATATCCGATCTCACGACGTCGACCGAGCGCTTTTCGGACCTTCCTCGTGTTTTTTCCTGGTACCAAAGTATTAATAATTTCTACCGGCTTACATACTCGTAGGTCATATCCGTACCACCTTAACCAACTTTCGTAAAGCTTATCTGCTACGTCACCTACTTCAAGACTTTTTTTACATGGAGACCCAAGACTATTCCAAATTTAATTATTACATATTATGCAGTCTCGCATCGTAACGTCGCACGTCGAACGCAGCATTTTCATTTACATCACATGGAGCTCTTGAACATTTCGGTCCAAGATTGTAATGTCAAACAGGTATTATATAGCAATTAATTTATATTAAAGTATAGTATTGTAGGGAGGTAAAAATAAAAAGTAAAAACAAAAAAAATTGAAATATAATCGTGATAATTACATTACAGGAACCCGGATAGGACAAGCTTCGGAATGCTTCGTGTACTGGAAAGATCCTATGACGAATGACACCTGGGGCTTGAACTTTACTTCTCCCATTGATGCCAAACAATTTAGAGAATGTTGTGTAAGTACATATAAGCTTACCTGTGTTATAATATAAACGATAAACATCAACGCGTTATTATATTAACGTTATTATTATATATCGTTATACAAACATGTTTCTCCTACAGTCTGCTCATATGAGCATATTTTCTTGAGTTATTCTAAAGCCGGAAATTAAATGAAATAAATTTATAAACTTCGTAAAATGGTATATTTGAAGACATATAAGAATAACTTATTAAAAGATTATAATATAAAAAAAAATTTATAGGATAAGGGTGACAAACGAGCACACAGTCCACTTGATGGTAAGTGGTTGCTGTGGCCCATAGACATCTACATCTATCTTCGATTAAGAATCAAAATACAGATGCGTTGTCACCCGTGAGGACTAAGATGGAATGCCTCGTTTCCTGTAAAAAGGGTCTCCGGTTCTCTACACTCATCATATGAAACACGGCAGTATTAGGCTGCTATTTTACGCTGGTATTCTGTGAGAATGTGGTCCTTCCCCAGTCGATCCGACCCATTCATGCTACAACTATACTACTATTATAGCTGCAGCACGGCTCTACCACGTAAAAAGTATCGTAATTCTACCACTTTATTAGTTTGTTGTTTGCCTGAGGCGTTGTATGTTAAGTCACATGTGGATGTTCACTTTATCTGCCTTAACAGCAACATACAGACTTTATTTTTTATACGCGTTTATGGCACTGTACTTTACGAATGAAATGAGTTTCATTCCGCTCATTATATCGTAAATACTTCAAAAAAAATCAATTATTTTCGATATTATTGATATGATTATTTTTACTTCATTCACGGTGAGCATCCATGACTTCTAAAACCTTATCTCATCTTGATGAAAATACTTTTTTTTTACATTCCTACACTAGGATTTTCCCCTGTATCGTAGAGGCAGTTTACGCACATAAATTGCACAACAAACATCCGGACCCGGAACAATTATTTGTAGGCCATACAAATACTTGATCCGTGCGGGATTCGAGCCCGCTGTCCTCATCGCCACAATCCGATGCGAAGCCACAGCGCCACGGAGCCGTCATATTTCAAATATATGCACTGCGCATAACAATACATGATTTTCGTCAGAACAAGATAATTTTATAATTGTTAAACCCTTTTGGGTTTAGACAATTATAGCGATTATAAATAAATAAAAATATATTTTTCTTTTATTGCACACAAAGAACATTTTTTTATCTACAAAAATAAGAAGCAAGTAGCTAATTTTATTTTTACTTTTTTACTATTTTAGTCACCATCGTTCAAATTCTCGCGGAAGGCCTCTTCAAGCTATAGCTTAAAATTAGAACCTCCTGGGAGTAAGCAAAAATTTAAAACGAAAAGGAAACCAGTATCCACACCAGCTAGTCCAAACCGTTCAAGGTAAAAATCTTACGCTCTGATCTCTGTATTGCGAATGGATTATTTCATTTAAACATATAAACATGAATTACAGCTTAACCTACGGGCGAGAGCCACAATGTACCTGCATGACGCAAGAACAATACACAAGGCTAAGAGCCCAAGATCCGCGATATCGTAAGTGCTAAAGGACAGTAACCAAGTAAATATAACTAAAATCTTTGCCCGTAAGTACTAAATCTTCCTATGGCATAGGTTCATCTACTCTACCGCGCACAACCGCTCGCGCCATGGAAACGGACGCAGCAGATGCTAGTGGAACAGCAAATCGTTCCGAGAAGGTCGCTGCAGCAACTTCATCTACATCTCTATACGACAATGTCACAAATTCGCAGCCCACAACTCAACAACCGCCTAAACGTAAGTTTTATGGAAAATTTTAATCAATTGCTTCCCTTCATAACATTCTTTTCTCAAATGACAGAAAAAGCACTAACAACTACAAAGAAAGCAAAACTGATTACTAATGGAAAGGTGAATATTCGATGGTGTCTGAAGAGTATCTGTCATCATACATTGAGTACTTAGAATCGGTCTTATTTATAATACTAAAAATATTTCCCAAAATATTATAAGTCAACATTAATTAAAGCCTGAAAAGGTTTATAACTGAACGCTGAATATTTATCCCATAAATCTTAAGTATTTGGTGTGAGCGTCACTGTGGCAGAAAAATATTTGTTTATATTAAAAATAGTAGTAACATCAACCATTTGTTAAAGAAATATTAATTTACAATTTTAAAATCTATGCTTACACGGAAACTTGTAATTAAAATAAATAGTTATTAAAATAATAACCATCTAAAATAAATTCAACTGAAGTTACGTATATGTATATCATGATGATGGCGATAAAAATTACTGGGGTCGTGTCAGAGAAGAGTAGATACTCAAATAATATTTATTCTTTATTTCACACCACTAAAATAAATAATAATATTTCGATCTTCCCTAAATATGCACCGTGGTCACGTATACAGTTTTCTGTTCATCTAAACTACTAAGAAAATTCGTCGACTACTGTCCTTTAGACACCGCAGAAATCTAGAAATAATAAGCAGCCAGCGTGCCTTCTTTGTTTCCAAACCCTCTTGCCTTTTAACTTTTCTTTGATTATTAGAAACAAGTTTAAATCACAACATTCTAGGTAAGGAGAATATGGTGGGTTAGGTAGGATCGACACGTTCTTGTATTAAAAAAACGTCGAGTGTTCTGGCAGACGTTTGTAGTGCTGCGTTGTCTCGTGCCAGAGAAGGTCCGAATTTCTAACCTTGATAGCTTGTTGTTGTGGAATCCAAGAAATATTTTTTTCCATTCCTTTTGGATCCCCCTTTTCTTATAAACATTCACGTAGTAGTGGTATGCTGTGAATATATAAACTGCAGCAGCCGTTAGCGCCTTAATATCCATTTTAATAAATTCGTCCGCACATTGACCTGAATCGAAGCAAACTGGACCAACGTATGGATGCCATCACAAACCCTTGCCTAATATTTTTGCCATAATATTCGCCACAATGTTAGCCAACGCGAAGAACTGCCATAAAATTAATAGGCGCTAATCCTGACAGTCTTTCTGCTCATCGTTAATCTTTTGTGGTATCTATTTCGAATAACGCTTACGAAGAGAAAGCTTAAGCCCTCTATAATATTTTTTCGATTGCTTGAGCATTTTCTTGAGCAACCATGGTTATCCTGCCTTCTCTTTATCTTCAAGACTCCCCTTGTTCGTTTTGGAATAAAGCAAACTTAACTAAAATTGTTGCTTTTGAACAATCTGCTTCACCAAAATTCGCTTTAACCCTTTTTCAAAAATATAGTTAATCATACGCGAATAGCACATCGACTAAGCTCGATCCCTGCGAGTGAATACACGTCACATTCTCTTAAAAAACAGCATTTGCAAAAAATTTTAATAAAAAAATTCCAATAATCACTTCAATATCTAGATTTTATTTGCCAGTGTCAAAGAAATAATTATCTAACTGTTTGGTGTGCCCCGTATAATGTAGACATAAAAAAAGATAAATTTTAAAAAATAACGCGGTCTGTAGTTTACATACCGTTTAGATACAGATGTAGGTTTTTTTTTATAGGATAAGGGTGACAAACGAGCACACAGTCCACCTGATTGTTAGTAGTTGCAGCGGCCCATAGACATCTACATCTATCCTCTATTACAAATCAAAATGTAGATGCGTTGTCACCCGTGAGGACTAAGATGGAATGCCTCATTTCCAGTAAAAAGGGCCTCCAGCCACCTGCACTCACCAAGCGAAACGCAGAGGTAAACCTCTACTTCACGCTGGTTTTCTGTGAGGTCGTGGTACCAGCCCGGTTCGAGCCGGCCCATCCGTGCGACAGGAAAAGCTGCCGCGTGGCTCCACCACTGTTCTTTATAATATTATTCTTTACAATAGTTACGAATGAATAGTAAAACATCATATGTACAATTTCCAGAAAAATTCCACATTAAAAAGATTTACAAGAACCACGAACGAAGAAGAAAGAAGTCTTCAAATATCTGTATCATTCAATTATCATTTCAAATATCTTTTTAAAAGACGCACCTATTTCTTGTAAACCTATGTACTTTATAGCCATCTAAAAATCTAGAATAGGTACAAAATTTTAAAGTAATATAATATTATAATTATTATGTAATATGAACATTATCAATTGAGGGTTTCTAAAAACAATATTCATAAGTCGTAGGATTGTTAGAAGTAATTTTTAAATAAAACAATAGATTTTTTAAATCGTCAAAATATTTTGTTTTTATTTTTTTACTATTTTAGCGGCTGCTCGTCAAACTGAAAGTCAGCCACCGGCACGTCCTCCTAAATCACAAGAGACTTCTACGATGACTACAAACACATCTACAGCACCTAAAACTGTCACTGTTTCAGTTGGTACACATGGCACTAATGTAAGTTGTATTTTGTGATTTTGGTTGTATAGAAAAATTAAAAAAATGAGTTTCTTAAATTATATAACCATATCAGAGCCAGCAAACTCTTTTAACCTATTTTTAGCTATTAAACATTTAGCAAGAACTTTCAAGTAACACTAAGAAAATAACTACGTTTCAAACCAAAAATTTTCATAATAACAAAAACAAATAGATTAAAATTCAAGTATCAGATATTACAAGTGTGAATTTATTATTAAGTACTTGTATTTTTCTAACTAACTCTAATAAAATTAATATTTGAACTTTACAGACGAATGATGAAACTCAAGGAACTACCGGTGGCGGTACTACTACGCAACATAGTCAAGACCTTAAATCCGAGGGTGTTCAAGCTGGCGGAACACTGACTACATCGAAATCTTCATCAACATCAACACGTTCCGGAAAAGAGCATCTACAACACATGCCGAAGAGTGTCGACTACGGTGACGGTAACGAATCGGTAAGTTCAAAATTGTATCTTAAGTATGAATATGTTATTTATTTATTTCCCTTGCTTATACCAATTTCTTATTATAATTTCCAGTCACGTGAGTCTGATAAACATACGATGCACCACCATAATGTCATCAACAATAATACTTCAGGATCGCGTCGAACAAAATCCAAGAGCACGGAAGACATGAATATGGGTATGTATGACTTTGTCAGAAAAGTACACCGAAAATTATTAAATAAAAAAAATCGTTAAATTATCAACATTTATGTTGTACCCTTCAAAGTAGCCTGTTGACGTATCACATATTATACACTAGCATAATTTCCAATCTTCAAAAAAATTTTAATTAGATTCATTTTCAATGAAAACCTTCAGCCCTTTCAACTAATTTTGTTTTGTAGAATTAATAAAGTAAAATGGGTATTGTGTCATATGGTATGTAATCGATTGTACATATTTTTTTACCTCTACAATTCCGACTACTAGTACACTTAATTTATTGAAAATAAAAATTATGAAAATGTACTAGTGAATTGAATTAATATTTAGAAATATACTTTAGCAGCCGACCTGTTGGAGGATTCAGAGGAGACCGACTAACCTCCCTATGTCAAGTCACTGTCTAATGAACAAGATTACTGACGCTTCAGGCGCCATCCTTATGCAGCGATGTTGCATACGTAACAGAGTATTACTGTTGTTTGCAGATTCTCTCGATTTAGATAGTATTTTCATTTTCGGTATTTTAAGTATAATAAAAAAAAAACGCTATTTCTATTTGAAATTATTTCAATAGTACTCTAAACAGACTGTTCGAAGATCAAGTAATACACTAGAATGAATGAAGTTAATTATGCCTACATCATACATGATACCATTAAATGATGCGTATCTAATTTAAATACGATTGAAAATGTTGAATTACCTTGATTGGGTTGAAACCAACCTAGACGCCCTCGAGCTTAGGCCCAAAGTAGCCAAAGTACCACCTGGTGGGGGATTGTACCGCACAAACACTGGCTTATAAGAAGTAAAAAATTGAATTCGTAAGACAAAACTAAATAAATATATTATTCCTCTCTTTCAGATTCTAACACACTTAAACGCATGCTTAAGCCGATGCCGTCAACAGAAAGCCCCGTGACATCTCCAGAAATGGGCCGCCGACGGTATGGGGGCACGGGGCCTTGCCCTCCTTCATGTGGATCGTATGGCCACCGAAACTTGCAGCATATGCATGGCCATGGACATTATTCGCACGTGGTTAACAACAATAGCCGACAGAGCTCACAACGGTATACTTCAGCTAGGTAACATTAATATAAAAGGCCATATTCTAGGAAATTTTTATTTAATGACTTTGATCGCACGACTCATATTTTATTCGACTAGGTTATTTACCATTGATACTATATAATATCCGTTCACTTGTGGAAACCCGATGTACCGTACTTTCACTATTTTTGTACTTGATCAAATAGCCAATAAATTTGTGAGAGCTTAGTAATTTTATAACTCTGTAATAGCTGTTGGGTATCATATCTTAAACGCCTAACATCATTCAACTAATACAAATCAAATGGTGACCTGTTTATCCGGTTTATATTCGTGACGATGACTTGAAACTGTATGGAATTTAAGACTTATGGTTTACATTTCAGTAGGGATCCTGTTCTGCCTTGGAGGTTCTCCGAGTTTGCACTGCTTTTCTACTTATTTAAAAGTTGGTTGGCTCGCCATTACGTGGATTGTTAAACTTAAAAAAACTACAGGAGCAATTTTTTTTACAAACTTAATTTAAACATTCTTAAGAATCTACATAAGAAGACAAAACTAATATGTATATACTCGTATTATTAGTAAATATGATAACTATAAGTTGCATCCATCATAAAATAACAATATTTGTTTATAATACGTCATATATAAATCAATAAGAGTCAAAGAAATAAAAGAGATATTTAGCACAATGTCAAAATTTCATTTCATTTGCTCAATTTAAATTATTTATGACATTTATATCGGAAGAGTACACACTAAGCCTATTTTTTTATTAATTCCATTAAAAAGGAGATAGTACTTAAATAAATACACAATTAAATAGTTATATCATATTAAAATACACATAGAATTACATTAAACCAGGTTATTTACGTAGTGGTCAGTATTTATTACTAAAGTATCTCAGCAACAAAGGTATAATTTGAACATGTACAGCCGTGGCGTCGGCGTGGGTGCTGCACCGAGCGGCTATCCAGGGCGCGGTCTATACTTGGAATTAGGAGGTGGTGAGCGAGATCTTTCACCACCTTCAGACAACGTAATGTTTGACAACCAGTGCTACGCCACTACGCCGTCGTCGTCAAACGGAAATTCTGATCAAGAGCCGTGTCAGCGTCGCGATCTGCGACAGCATCATCATGTGGTAATTTTCCTTTGTTTGAAAAAAGAATCAATAAAGTCTATTAAGTATAATGTCACTTTTACGAGTACACAATATGTATCCAGACCTGAAAACAAATAATATTTGTGGTCTTATATAATTGTAACTCTGGAACAATCTCTTGGCTCCAATTACAATATTCGAGTTCAGGACTGTCACAAACTTGAACATTATTAGTAAAAGCTATCGACTGATAAGAATAATTCAGGCTATCATATTTTGTTTTACACAATGAACTTGATTGATATCTGACAACTCTACATAATATAAAAACGAGATTTACAAACCGGCTGCATGGCGTGCAACCGTGGCAAATATCCCACCTATGAGGCAATCTATGGAAGAGACCTATATTCAACAGTAAACTTTGATAAAATGTAATGATAATGATGATATGCAGCAATGCAGTCTCGTGCTAGCTTGTATAATAACTAGGAAATTTTATATATTAAATTCAATGATGTCTATTAATATAATTCATATTAGCAAATTAACTAAATTTACTTTTTCCCCAACTCCTTTCTGTGCCTACACGGTATGTTCGATTTTGAAGGGCGAGGTGCTGTTGGATTCAACGGCCGTATTTTATAGTAATAATACCAATTCGACATTGATTAAAGTGGCAAATCTGATGCTGTCGTTTTATTGGTCAATAATTTTCTTGTTAAGCCTTTATAGTCGCAACTTTTAACTAACTGTGAATCCGTTTGCTTGACAGCAAAAGCCATGCCTATCACGTCAGGCATCCCAATCCAATACTACACCGGCTCCAGGTTCACCCACCTCACGCCTACTCCTAGAATACGAGATGCATCTTCGCAACACTTTAGCAAAAGGCATGGATGCTGAAAGCTACAGCTTGCACACATTCGAAGCCTTGCTGACTCAAAGCATGGAAGATCTAGGTAAATGATTTTTTAAATATTCTTATAAATATTTATATAAAAGCGATAAGGGGCTAATGCTGCTGGACACCTGTAACCAATTTTAATAAAATTCAGTACTACGTTGAACTAAAATATGTAAATATAATCCCTTCTACAAGATAAATAGATGATGAAACATGAGAACATATAAAAGGCAACACCTAAACATATGCACTGTTAATGAAAAAAAAAGTGTAAGAATATCTACTATTTCGTGGGTGTCATGAAAGGCAGCAGAGGGAAACTAAACAGAAGATTGGCAGCAATTTCTAATAATAACTAAAAAAATAAATTATAACATCTAAGTCTGAAAGGCGTGGCGATTATCTAAAAACCTTTCGTATGGGTGCAGTAATATAGACCAGCATTGGAATATGAATGGTTATTTATACGAGTTGATGAATACAATACATATAAAATATATACCCAGATCAAAGCAAAAGCTGGTATCTAGTCTAGTAAGAAATAAGTTTTAATAATTTTAATAATTAACGCATTATACACAATATTGGTCTTTTGTTCAGAATACAACGATAATATGCCGCCTTCAAATCAGCGGAGCCCATATCCACCACGCAGGCGTAAGTATTGAGTTGAGAATTTATTAACGTATTTCTTGTATTTCTTATTCAAGCATCTGTTATGTTTTTACATTCGTATATAAAATGATTTTGTGAAGATTGCGTAAAAGAATCCGAATCCGAAGAGGCGTCAATGGGAAATGCCAGAAAAATCTCATGATATTCGATACATTTCACTTAGATGTGAATTAACTGCAAACCAACAATATTTTACTAAAAAAAGCTCAGAACATCAAATCAGGATCAGGAGTAAGGACTGGTTTTTCAATCCTCAGATAAAATTTATTCATGGAATAAAATACGAAATAAATAAATTAATAATCGCAGTTGTATGAATGAGAAAGCAATTGTTTTACTTTTATATTCAATCAGGTTATAATTTATTAGATGAGATTTTTTCTATAATTAATAGAATCAGGCGTTACTTTGCGGAAGTCCATTATATTAAATTTGACAAAAAATTACTTTGCGGATGCGGAGCAGATGTACGCAAAGTAATTTTTTGTCAAATTTTGAGATTTTTTCTGACAATTGAAAAATCTGCCTTAGTGCCAAAACTCAATCTTTTTAATATCTAGGTTCAAAACTAACAATAACGTGAGCTATCGGGTAAACTCTGCTTGGCTTGGCATTTTGTGGTAGGAGTGCTTTACGACTGCAGAATGACTTTAATAACTAAAGGCAATTTTTTTTATAGGATGAGGGTGACATACGAGCATACAGTCCACCTGACGGTAAGTGGTTGCTGTGGACCATAGATATATACATCTATCCTCGATTACGAATCAAAATGCAGATGCGAGCCAACCCATTCGTGCTACAACTAAACCAGTAATATAGCTGCAGCATGGTTCTACCACGTATAAAAAATAAAACATTTGTGAAAAGAATGACTGGGACAAATAAGAAGAGTTGGTTTTAAAGAATTAATTAATAATTTCTAAAATTTTCATGTATTATATTTAAAAGTGTATTTTGTTTATGAAGCCCTATCATATAATTAAGTATACAGCTCCTCACTAATAACTGGACTAGACGCAAAAAAATTTGCGTTTAGTGCTGCATACCGGATGGTAACCGGACTCCTGTTGCATTTGTTTCTCTATATACAACTTTATACACCGTAGAACGGTTCGTAAGAAAACGAAGCGTATTTAAATATAGAAATCAAATAAACTATGTTTTCTTTTATTTATGAAACTGGTCCAACGAAGGTGTCATCTTCGTTGGACCAGTTTTCGTTGGGTTGTTAATATTCGAACTTCGATTAAGTGTACGGTAGGCTTTTACGGTAAAATCTATTGGTTCTCGGTAAAGAAATTACAAGCTCTTGATACATGGAAACTTTATGGAAACCAGCTATGAGTGTCAGTGGTCTAAAAGAAGATTAGAACACTCTCTTTTGATATATATTTGATGTTGAAACGCGAAAACATTTACATTTTTGGCAGACAAAACTGCCAACGACAGCAATATCACAGTTGAAGTCAAATAACTTATCACAAGGAAAAATGGGCCAGATTTGTGGAAAATTATAGTGAAGATGAAATAAAACTAGTTGTTATAATTTAAAATTAAAAATTTTGTACAGCCGACTTCAATATAAGTTATTTAAGATGTAATAATCCATATGTAATAATCCATATTGAATAAAAATCATTCTATTCTATTCTATTCTATTCTAAGAATAACTTAAAAACTATTGGTCTGACCTTGATCAAATTCATATGGGACCACACGAGAAGTACCAGCTTTCAAATAAAAAAAGAATCATCGAAATCGGTTCACCCAGAAAAAAGTTCTGAGGTAACACACATAAAAAAAAAAACGAAAAAAAAAAAAAACATACAGTCGAATTGAGTACCGGCTCCTTTTTGGAAGTCGGCAGAAAAAGGCGGGTTATTTGCAATACCTCTCGAATATCAATCAGCTTCGCGTGCAGTGTTAAGAGCTTGATATAGGCTAAACAATAGAGTAATTTGACACTGAAGTCATGCAAAAGTGTGATTGTTTATTGGATAGAACTTGAAATTAAAACAGATTTTTAAAACATTTTAAAACAGGTCCAGCTTCACAGTGCTCCGGAGGTGGAAGCCGCTCATCCACCCTACCGATGCCTCATCGCCTTGGTGTTGAAAGACAACACAATGTCAAATCCGATCGAGATGGATACTACAGGTATTTTTTATTACAAGTTGACTAAATTAAATGGTTTTTTTGCCACACAAAGTTTTATTAGCAGATTTAAAATTATCTTAATATTAACATAGCTGGTGTAGCCATTAGTAGTAATTTAGTCCTTAACTTAAACTTTTTGGTTGGAATATAATATAATATTTGGGTGACAAAAGTGTTACGGGTTCACCTAATATTACTGCAACCCATATATACCTGCAACTTATTTTTGGCACCAGGCAACGCAGAAAGTTTTGCTACAATTTTTTTTTAATGAGGCACTGGCCATTTATAATTTATTTTGAAAATATGATTATTTATATGCAAAGCACAGTCGACTAACTTTCAGATAAAGTATTAAATTAGACAACCTTTGACGGTCGTTAAGAAAGAAAATAGCAGTAAAAATATTAATTGAAGAGAACTCAGCACATAATTCTGATTGGATTAGGTCATAATATTTTACTCGAACACCTTCACCTGAGGATGACAGTTTCGCGTTGAGTGTCACTCAATGAAAAACATCTGAGCATCGGCTCAGATGCAAGATCGCGTACTAAAAATAATGAAATAATTTCTACATGCATACTGGATTCTAAAGGCGGGCCTTTCTTCTTTTTTCTTCTTTCTTTGATGCACTAGACCTTAGTATCAACGTCACTAGCTATTGTCACTATTATTGCGGAAATTATTATATTATTTTAAGTTTTAAGTAGGTATTTAATTTTTAATCAAAAGTTTAATTTTTACTTCTACTACTAATATACAATAGCTTATCTTAACATACTTATAGCGAAACAGTGTATTTAATAGATTCGTCAGGTATTGGTATTACATAAATATGTTTATATTAGTTACATTTTCCGAAGCTTGTTGCATTTAATAATTTCAACGGTGCTGACGAGAATCAATCTTGGTTTTCTTTCGTACTCATAAATTTCAAGCTCTTAATATTGGTTTTTTATTGAACTTCACCTATTGGACTTAACATTTGTTATGATAGTACAAAAACTGAAGAAGTCAACTGTACCAAATTTTATAATTAATGGTTGATAGACACTGTGACTGGAAGACTCATATACAGTACGTATGCGAGAAGCTTGAGAGATTTGTTTATGCTATAAAACAGCTGCAGTTGACAGTGTCTACTGAAGCGGCTAGGTCTCCTCAGTGCTTTCATACGATCTCTTTTTGTGGGGCAACTCGATTGAGGTTGGCAAGGCGTTTCGTCTTTAGATAGTTGTAAACCTTTATTTCACAAATTTCACATACTGCCTCTAGTTTGTATGTACATACGGGAACTTTGTGTTTTTGTCAAACAGCATCCACAATATTTCACCATTAACTTAAGTTTAGTCAGTAGAAGTGCCATGCCAAGAAATAAATTTAAACTCTATCTGCCTCAACGCAGGCTTGATATATATAAAAGAAATGTATTTATAAATGCCATTAGAGTTTATCATAAATTGCCTAATACTTTTAAAATGGCTGGCAACAAAACGTTTTTATAGTTTGAACGAATATACATAGCTGCACTAAAAGTATCGAATGGAATATTTCCACTGTTCCTGTCATATTAAAATCTTTTTAAATGAAAATTCCTTGGTTTTAAAAATCGAATACCATTTATTTATTTAAAAAAGATTCTCAGTCTTGTCACAAGGTTTTGTCAAACTTGTTTAGTCGTTGAGAAAATGGAATTGACTCGAGAAAATTCAACTTTCGACGTGCTTAAACACAAAAACAGTGTGTTGACCGGATGATTTCTGCATTTGGTGATGAAGCCCCATCCAAAACCACAATTTATCGCTCATTTGCTGAATTTCAACGTGGACGTGTCAAGCTCAGTGATGATCCCCGTAAAGGTCGTCCAAAAACTGCAGTCACCCAAGAAAACGTTGATGCTGTGCGTAAACTGATTGAGGAAGATCGACATGTGACATACAGCGAAATTCAGGCAACTTTAGACATTAACATGAGTCAAATACAAATAATCTTGCATGAACAATTAGGTGTAAAAAAGTTGTTTTCCCGATGGATACCGCGTTCGCTCTGTGAAGAGCAAAAAGCGGCTCGCGTTACTTGGTGCGTCAGAACTCTCGAAAGATTCCACGCAGGATCCTCAAATGCTGTATACAACATTGTATTAGGTGACGAATCCTGGATATATGCGTACGAACCCGAAACAAAAAACCAGTCACGAGTTTGGGTGTTCGAAAATGAGTTAAAGCCAACAAAAATTGTTCGTTCACGGAGTGTTGCAAAAAAAAATGGTGGCCACGTTTGTCTCCAAAACCGGCCATGTTACGACTATTCCTCTTGAGGGACAAAGAACGGTTAATGCAGAATGGTATGCTAGCATTTGTTTGCCACAGGTCGTTTCTGAACTCCGTAAAGAGAACTGCAACCGCCGCATCATCCTCCATCACGACAATGCGAATTCTCACACCGCACACAGAACAAAAGAGTTTTTAGAGCAAGAAAACATATAATTATTAGACCATCCGCCGTACAGCCCCGAACTAAGCCCTAATGATTTCTATACTTTCCCTAAAATAAAGAATAAATTGCGTGGACAGAGATTTTCATCCCCTGAAGAAGCTGTGGACGCCTACAAAACGGCCATTTTGGAGACCCCAACTTCCGAATGGAATGGTTGCTTCAATTATTGGTTCCATCGTATGGAAAAATGTGTCAAATTTCGCGGAGAATACTTCGAAAAGCAATAAATACATTTTTAAATAGTAATGTTGTGTCACTTCCTTGATTCCCGAAATTTTCAGTGCCGCCTCGTCTTATAAAGAAATCTAGAATAATGGTGAAATACGGAAAAACTGATTAATTTTTTTTTAATATTATATATTTATTTTATTTTTTGACATTTTTTTTTAATTTTTTTATATATTTGGCATTTATATATAAACCTTTAAAAACTTGACGCTAAAATATTTTTAAATAATTACTTAATGTTTTCTTTAATAATTTACCTTATTTAATTGTAATAATATTATTTCTTTGTTTATTGTAATGATATTGCACGTCATTATCATGGTAGAATGTAAGGTATCATTAATAAATAACATCATAATATTATGTACTTACTACATCTGGCAATAAATAAATTTGAATTTGAAAAAAAAAGTATTAAAATAAAATTCATAAAAGTTTAGCTTCCACTTACCGATTTTTATAGGGTGGAAAACTGAAAATAAATCTGCACAATTGTGCACCACATAAGAAGATAATTAAGAAAAGTGGGGAAATTATTTCAAGTTTGATACTTAATTAAGCACATAACGGACCACGAACCATGCTAGAACACATCACAGAGCACTTAACCATCCATTATCTACATGTTATAACTTGGTAGCGAAAATTCGTGAATTTATTACCATGATAATGCACAACCAACATATCCAACTAAAATGCTTTTTTCAATAAAACAGTGGCCAAATTGTGTCGTTTTTATATTATATTATATTGCGACTTATTCTGCGAAGCGATGCAACTACTGATGCGGTCACCATTTTGGGTATATTCGGCCCGTAATTTCTGATATGGTTATTATGGTCATATGTTGCTGTCATAAGTATTTGAATTAGTATTGAATTAGGAATATAAGTAACTTATTATCTTTCAGCTAATGGCTAGTTAATTTATTTAAAGCTCTAGGTGTTCCCTCTTATAAGTCTATCATCAGCAGACATTATGAAAAATAGCCCACCTTTTTAGTTCCGTAATCTGATAAAAGCAGCTGTTAACCAAATATGTTACCCAAAATCATTAACTACCTACATACCAAATTTCTTAGCAACCCGTCCAGTTGTTTTTGATTTTTTTTAATAACTGGCTTTACGGCTCTTGGTTCTAGCCCTTCTGAGCCTGAAGTTACAATGTATAATTATTCTTCATAGTACACTGCTTCACAATATGTTGATGCGTCACATTGTGCCGCCCATGGGAGGTTTTGACTGCAACTTGAGCCACCAGACAGCGAACAGTTGGCGATGGTATCTCAAGGCGTCTAAGCAGACAGACAGACATCTTGAGAATCACATCACCATCAAAGTCTACTTCAAACCATTACTTAAACAATAATATTATACAGGAGCAGCAAACCGCCGCCGGTCAAGTTCTCGCCAAAAATCCAATTGTTTTTGAGTAAATCGTAAATACACATAGCGACAGACAAAACTGTTAAAACACTAATTTGGCTTCAGTGTGCTTTATAATATAGTCTCATGGGCTTATCAAGGAAATTTGAAAATTATAGTCATAACTTTTTTGTAGTGTTAATATATTAAATTAAACAAAGGAAATATGTCAGCTTGCGTTCGTGTATAATTTGTTAAACCTGCATTCTCGTATTGTTGTTGTGTATCCTCATTCATAGTTTATTGATGAAAGTGTCAATTTGCATTTTTTTGTTGTTGTAGCGACCGTAATGAGCTGATGCGGGAACGCGAAAGGGATCGAGAGCGAGGATATCTTAGTGATCACAATACGAGGTTTGATTACGCATCTCTTTTAATTAAAATGACGTTTTGTAACAAAGAGACAAAATGAAATAAAGACCTAATTAACATGTTCACAAAACAGTAAAATTTATGTAGCTTTTAGATGTTAATTTTATTTTGAAATATGATATAAAGTTGTCACATACACGAAACAGTGTTATTGTTTATGTGGCAAATGGGTAAGAAATTTAATATAACAATAAACATATATAATACCAAATGTATTATGTTAATTGACTCTATACAACATCCGTTCCTTCCAATTTGAATAGTTTTTTTAAATGAAATTTATTTTGACTAAATATATGGATTACGTTGAAATTAAGACTACAATTGAACGCTATATTTTGTCTAATTCAGTTAAGAAACTTTTGAATTTATGATGCTGCTACTATTAGGGTTCCTTGTATGAGAGCGGAAAACTAAAACTATTTTTCTTTTATCAGTTTGTATTTACTAATTATGATATTAACATTAAACAATAAATGTCATAAATATTACATGTTTTACTTGATAATAAATGCTATAAAGTTTTCATAATAATAAGTGAGTTACAAAAACTTTTGACTAATTCAATTTTATAAAAAAAACATAAACTAATAATTAAATATAACTTGTAGTACTATATTATATAATATATAATATAAATGAAGAATATACATTTTTAAAGTAAAATAAAATGTTGTTATAGAGAATTTACAAAAATTTGGAATCGATCCATGCCCAAACTTGCTCATAAAAGTGTCTGCATTTCCACGTTCTATATCCAGTATAAAACGTTGAACCTGAAACGATCCGTAGCCCTTATCAGAGACTTTAATTAAATAATTTAATTATTAATAATTATTAATTATATTAAAAATAACCGAATGAAACAAATATTGAAAAGATATAAATAAATAAATGATTAAAAAAATTGTACAGGGATCGGAACCGAGATCGTGACCAAGGATATTTGAGCGATCATCAATCAAGGTGAGTTCATAAAAGCATTTAACACATGTACTTTTTATTTGGTATTTGTGAACTTAATAACAATATTGTATGGTTGGTAAACGACAACCGGAGACTCTTTCCAAGATAGAATATATTTTAGATCAATTCTCTTAGTTTACAGTGGTAGAGCCACGCGGCAGCTTTTGCTGTCGCACGGATGGGCCGGCTCGAACCGGGGTGGTACCACGACCTCACAGAAAACCAGCGTGAAGTAGAGGTTTACCTCTGCGTTTCGCTTGGTGAGTGCAGGTGGTCGGAGGCCCTTTTTACTGGAAATGAGGCGTTCCATCTTAGTCCTCACGGGTGACAACGCATCTACATTTTGTTTTGTAACAGAGGATAGATGTAGATGTCTATGGACCGCAGCAGCCACTTACCATCAGGTGGACTGTGTGCTCGTTTGTCACCCTTATCCTACAAAAAAAAGTCTTTAATGAAGACAATATACCTGCATTTTTAATTCTTAACCAAGAATAAATGTTGATGCTTTTGAGCTACAGTATCCGTTTAAGCTCTAAAAACAATGTACCGGAAGAAAATGAAAAAATGAACATGCTTAGAATTGTCCTATTGTCAAAATCTTCGCAATAGGTTACCGAAGTCAATCTGATCAGTTATAGCAAAAATTACCAAATACAAATAAAGTATATACTATATTATACAATATAAATAAAGTATATACTATATTATACAATATAAATAAAGTATATACATTGTTAAAGTAAAACAAAATGTTCACATTTATACAGAAGTTACAAAAATTTTGAATAAGTCCAGGCTTGTTTGAGCCCATTAAAGTGACTGTATTGCCACATTGTATGGCCAGTGAAATACATTAAGCCTAAAAATGTCTATAGTGGACCTGGTGGAACTTTTCAAACACTTGTATTAAAATAACCGAATATAAATTATATTTTTTTTTGTACAGGGATCGGAACCGAGATCGTGACCAAGGATATTTAAGCGATCATCAATCAAGGTGAGTTTTTATTAAAGCATTTAACACCTGCTCTTTCTATTTGATGATTCATATTTTTTTTATATAGGACAGGGTGACAAACGAGCATACAGTCCACCTGATGGTAAGTGGATGCTGTGGCTTATAGACATCTATATCTATCCTCGATTAAGATACAAAACGCAGATGCGTTGTTACCTCTGAGGACTAAGATGGAATGCCTCGTTTCCAGTAAAAAGGGTCTCCAGTTCTTTACACTCACCGTACGAAACACAGCAGAATTGAACTGCTATTTTATGCTGGTATTCTGTGCGAATGTGGTCCTTCCCCGGTTGAAACACCCCATTCGTTCTACAACTGTTTGGTATCCTATGAATGAAAAGATAAATAAAATGATGTGTATAGACGCTTTCATATATTGTCTAAAGAATACATAGAAACAATATAGAGACGCTCATTCGTTCTATTCGTTATTCATGCTTGACGTAACTTTTCTGAGATCTGATAGATTAGTGACAGGCGCAAGCTCAGTGTTAGGAACAAAAGCCTGGATGTGATAAAAACTCCAGAGGCGAATACAAAACAACCAGATTTGAAAACCAACGTGGTCCTTCGCTGCTGTTCGTATGATGAATCTCAAAGTCACACAGTATGCGATGGATAGGGGATCTATAAGTACAGTATCATCTACAAATACAATTATCTGACTGTTTTTGATAACAGGTTACACACGTTACTAAAGTAAAGCATAAAAAGTATAGGATTCAAAACACTGCTTTATGGAATGCCGGACTTCATCGGTAGCTCCCCAGACTTATCTTTAGAACCAGGAAATTTAACGAACTGTTTCCGCCGAACTAATTTCTGCCTTTTAACACACTGCTTAAGTGATTCCAAGAAAGTGTAATGGAAACTATATCAAATGCTTTTTTTAGGTCAAAGAACATACATAAACTTTATTACCTTCTATCTAATGTATTTGTAATATTAGTGACCTCGTTAAGCAGACCACCTTCCGTATTTATACACCTTTGGAAGTCATAATGAATTTAGCTTAAAATTCAAATTTTATTAAGATTTTTTTTATTAAGATAAATTTGTGTCATCGTTGTCTTTACTTGTTATATGTAGGTATATTTATGTAATATTTACCAACATTTCCAAAGGTTATTTAAATTGTTTAGTATTTGTGTTTTATAATTTAAAGCTCTTAAAATCGTGATCGCTACGTTTGTGTTGCACCGTATCACAGATATTGATTTAACTGAAAGTTATAGGTACAAGGGTTGTTGTGGTTGTTGTAAATTTTAATGAAGATACTTAGCTACTATAGCTTATAACTATCTAAACGTGTACGTTAAAACACCTGTGTATGTCATATCTTGCAAGGTAATTTTAAGCAACTTCCTTATATTTTTTATACATACAATAAATTTAGTTTAAAAAAATGACCTGCAGCAGGCAAAACACAACATTCTACTCTCAGAGGTATTTCTAACGGTTACTAGTGTATATAAAAATGTCATTATAATTATTTTCTGTGGGTACTTAATCTTGCAAGCATTTCATGTGTGTGAATTGTCGTCTCTACTTACTGTGTATGTTAGTAGGTACTCGGATGTAATAATTTTCCAAGATAAAGGAATCACCTTACGTCGTAAAAGCAATTAGTACTCCGGCGAGCGAATCCAAAGCGAATATTGATTTTAAAATTTACCGAAGATATATACATTGCTTTACGGATAATAAAACTAGGCCCTCGATATAACCGTTCTTTTATCAGTTCCTTGTGGAACCCTAAAAACCTGATTATTTTATATTTTTTGTTTAATAAATATGATATTATCACATTGAACCATAAATATCATTAATATTAAATGTTTTGCTTAATAATAAAATTCAATAAGTTTTAATGATAATTAGTGAATGATAAAAAATTTACTTTTATATTAATTTTTAGTTTAATAATTCTTAAACTAAAAGCTAATTTGTATAACGTGTAATTCTATATTATAAAATATAAATAAAGTATAATACACATTTTTGAAGTAAGACGAAAATATTGATTTATATTTTTATTATAGGATAAGGGTGACAAGCGAGCACACAGTCCACCTGATGGTAAGTGGATGCTGTGGCTTATAGACATCTATATATATCCTCGATTAAGATACAAAACGCAGATGCGTTGTTACCTCTGAGGACTAAGATGGAATGCCTCGTTTCCAGTAAAAAGGGTCTCCGGTTCTCTACACTCACCATACGAATCCCAGCAGAATTGAACTGCTATTTTATGCTGGTATTCTGTGCGAATGTGGTCCTTCCCCGGTTGAAACGCCCCATTCGTTCTACAACTGTTTGGTATCATCATCATCATTACAGCCCTTCACAAGTCCACTGCTGAACATAGGCCTCCCCCAAAGAATGCCACAAAGCACGGTCCTGAGCCACCTGCATCCATCGACTTCCTGCATATCTTACCAGGTCGTCACTCCATCTAGTGGGGGGACGCCCTACACTTCGCCTGCCGGTACGAGGCTGCCACTCGAGAACCTTTCTTCCCCATCGGTTGTCGGTTCTTCGAGCTATATGGCCGGCCCATTGCCACTTCAGCTTACTAATCCGTTGGGCTATGTCGGTCACTCTAGTTCTACTGCGGATATCCTCATTTCTGAGTTTATCACGCAGAGAAACTCCGAGCATAGCCCTCTCCATAGCTCGCTGAGCGACCTTGAGCTTCCTCATCCGGCCAGCAGTGAAGGACCACGTCTCAGTTCCGTATGTCATCACTGGCAACACGCACTGGGTGTAAAGTCTCGTTTTCAAGTTTTGAGGTATACCTGACGAGAAGATGTGCCGTAATTTCCCGAACGCTGCCCAACCGAGTTGAATCCGTCGATTGACCTCTCGGTCGAAGTTGGACTTACCTAGTCGGACTATTTGTCCCAGGTAAACATACTCGTCAACAACTTCGAGCTTAGTGTTCCCAACAACTACCGGCATAGGTGTGACATGGACATTAAACATGATCTTTGTTTTGTCCATGTTCATCTTAAGACCTATCCGTTGGGAAACACTATTGAGGTCATTGAGCATAGTGCTTAGGTCCTCCAGCGATTCTGCCATAAGGACTATATCGTCGGCAAATCGAAGGTGAGTGATGTACTCGCCATTGATGTTGATACCGTATCCTTTCCAGTCCAGAAGCTTGAAAACGTCTTCCAATGCAGCGGTAAAGAGTTTCGGGGATATGACGTCACCCTGTCTTACACCTCTCTGCAATTGGATAGGTTTCGTACTCTGGTTCTGTACTCGGATAGCCATCGTAGCCCTACTGTACAAGCACTTCAACACTTCGATATACCGACAGTCAACTTGGCATCGCTGAAGGGACTGCAGCACCGCCCAAATTTCGACGGAATCAAAGGCTTTCTCATAGTCCACATACGCCAGACATAGTGGCAAATTGTACTCCTCGGACTTCTGCACAATTTGCCGAAGGGTATGTATGTGGTCTATGGTGCTAAAGCCTTTTCGGAAACCGGCTTGTTCGGGAGGCTGGAAGTCGTCAAGTCTGCGCGCGAGACGATTCGTAATGACTCTCGAAAACAGCACGTAGACGCGGCTCAGAAGGGAAATCGGTCTGTAGTTCTTCAAGAGAGCGTTGTCGCCTTTCTTGAAGAACAAGACCACCGCACTTCTGCTCCACGCCTCCGGTGTAATGCCACCATGGAGGACGGAATTAAAGAGCTTCTGAAGGACTTCAAGTACCGGTCTTCCACCCGCTTTCAGAAGCTCCGCTGTAATTCCATCCTCGCCTGGGGCCTTGCCGTTTTTAAGGTGCTGGAGAGCCATTCTAATCTCCCTCAGACTGACGTCCGGGATATCATCGGAATAATGTCGGATAAGACTCGCTCTTGGATCGTTACTCACACTTGCGTGCGGCTCCAACGATGACGTGTACAGCTGCCCATAGAACCTCTCAATCTCACTCAAAATCTCAGGTGCCCCGGAAACGATGCTGCCACATTCTGTCTTCAGCTTTGACAGTTGGCGCTTTCTGGCAGACAGATCTCTGGCAAAGACTTTGGAGCCTCGGTTCCGCTCGATCGCTTCTTCAATACGAGCTGTATTGAATTTGCGTAAGTCCCGCCGCATGCATTTGGAGATCTGTCTGTTCAGTTGCCTGTATGCTGTTAAATCTGTTGAAGAATGTAGCTTCATCTCCCGTCTAACAGCCATGAGATTAAGAGTGTGATCGGAGAGTTTTTGTGTTCTTCTGCGGCGGGTCTTGCAGAACTTAGCTCCGACCGCATGGACAGTTTCCACGAGCTTGTCATTCAAATCGTCCACTTCATTGCAGTCTTCTAGGCACTGAAAACGGTTTTGTAACTCGAGCTGAAAGGTTTCGGGACTTTGGAAAAGAGCACGAGGGGGACGGAGCGTTGACTTCATTAGACGAGACCTCTCCAACTTAACGTTTAGGTTCAGTGTGCCTCTAACCATTCGGTGATCGCTGCCGGTTTTCACCCTCGCGATCACTGAGACATCACTGAACAGTTGTCGTCTGGTCGTCATAATGAAGTCAATCTCATTTTTTGTCGAACCGTCGGGGCTCGACCAGGTCCACTTCCTGTGGGGCCGCTTCTGGAAGAAAGAGTTCATCATAAAGTTTGGTATCCTATAATTAATTTTAAAAAAATTAATCCGATTTACGCAGTATGAACTTCAAGATTTCTTGGCTCATGGTGCGTAATAAGGGGTGGTAGATTTTACGCCGCTACCATACGGCGAGGAGCCGAGTCTATCTTATCAACTTTGTCGGCTTTGTCGCTCGTTTAGCACCACCCAGGGGACACGTGTAGGGTGAGCCTAGGATTAGGTGGTCGAAGCCTACGGACGCGAGCGACCCAGTCGCAGAAGTGAATGACAGAGTCGGGAAGGGACGCCGTAGACGAAGGTTTATCGACCAAATTGGCGATACATTAAAAATGGGCCAGTCTAGGAGTACCCTTATCCGATGAGCGTGTATGCGTAGATATATGGATGTAAAGGAGGCGAGAGAGGTGTGTCAGGATCGCGCCAAATGGAAGTCCGTAGTCTCTGCCTACCCCTCTGGGTGACAGGCGTCAGTGTTTGTGTTGTGTTGTGTGAACTTCAAGATACTGTAAGTTCATACTGCGTAAATGGTATCAAAAATCAACAATGTTATCTGAAGGTAGCTGTGGTCTATGGTGACATTGGGACGTCGAACACGTCAGTGTCGACCCCCGTGACCATGAGTACTTGTCGTGTAAACTGCTTGAAATGCGGGGACTATAAAATAAGTTAATATACGCGATAAAATACGTGGAAACTAGTTTTATTTAAATGTGTGGTGTCTGATGTAGTGGTCATTATATAAATTCATCATATAAAAATTACGAAAAATTTGAATTAATCCAAGCTCAAAAGTGCCCAATAAAGTGGCTGCACTGCTACGTTGTATTGCCAAAGAAATACATTGATCTAAAACGATTTATAGTGGTTCTGGAAGCCCTATTCAAACATCTAAATTAAAATAACCGAACGAAACAAATATTGAAATAATATAAATATTTTTTTTCTACAGGGATCGGATCCGTGATCGTGACCAAGGCTATTTGAGCGATCATCAATCAAGGTGAGTTTTCATAAAAGAATTTAACACATCTGCTTTTTATTAGATATGAGTATGATTTATAACTGTATTGGTTAGCAGTTAATTGATGACAACCGTAGACTCCTTTTAAATTCTAACTGTAACTTCAAAGATGGCAATATCTCTGCACTTTGATTTTTAATCAAGAATAAATGTTGATACTTATGAGCCACATCATCCGCTAAACAACGGTCCGCTAACAATCGGTTGTTGCAAACAAAGGATGTAGGTGTAAAAAGAAGTCGGCATTATGTGAAAATGTCTAAGATCAGCCTAACCGTTATATTAGATTTGATATACCAAAAACATTCGCAAAAGTACATATATTCCTACCAAGAATGAATTGCGAGGCTATTGAAATTAAAAACATCCTATTTTCAATAGAGTAGATGGTTGGGTGTTACAAATATATATATATATATATATATATATATATATATATATATACCTGGCATCACATAATTTATCAAATTAAGTCCTAAACTCTTGCAGACACAGCAAGACTTCAAGATACTCTATGCTAGTTTTACGGAGAACAGTAATAAAATTAATATTTAAAAGTGGTGATGAGAGGTGATGACAACAGGACGCCAAACACCTCAGTCTCGCATTATCTGCGACCATGGGTGTTATAATGCTCACTAAACGTCCGCAATTAAAAAAACTACGCGATGAAATCTGTAAAATTAGCTTTAATAAATTTCAATTTTTTAATTTATTTATCAGTCTCTACTTATTTCGGTGTTTCAACCACTATTTATAATAAAACACATCGAATTGCACTTAAAATTTTTATTTATTTGTCAAAACAAAAACCAAACACATTTACTGCATTCAACTCTTACATTTACAAATAAAACATAACTAAACTGAATAATACAATTATCCAATGTTACATAATATACAATATTTTATTATATACTATATTAAAAAAAATTATGAGAAATCGCCGCTCCTAGTCGGATTCCTACGGCGATGCGCAAGCTTTCCCCATCAAGTAATGTGCCGAGATTACTTGATGGTAAAGCATGTAACCAGTGACTAGAGTCCTTAGTCGAAACAGCTAGAAGTCTTATCTTGGTTACTATGTAAATTATGAAACAATTCCTTCTGCACACTCTGTACCAACGGATTATCCCACTGTTTTTGTTGGTTAACTTCCAGTGGAACATTTTCGCAGGGAAAGAGCGTTTGCCATGTCTGCCCTGCCTCCGTAGTCTACTTTATTATTTAAAATTATGTTACATACTGTTACGTTTTAATTTAGTTGAAGTAAAATAACAAGTAAGGGTAAAGAATAATTAGAATTTATTTATACACTCAGGGTCGGAGGTCGGTTAATACGATTGATTTTGATCTAATTGCCCTCACAACGATACTCTCCTGCGCTCTATTTAGTCTGCCTCTGTTCAGTAGGAAGATACTGCCGTGCATCCAATATTAAATCTTGGCAGCTGCCGTTCAGTGAGCTCAGCTGTCTCCCGTCCCTTGTTCACTAAACCAGTCCTTAGGGAGTTCCTGAAGATGTATACATTCTAAGCATTAGTACAAGTATATAATAGAAATATTTGTGTACCGCTAGTAGCAACAGTTGTGCAACTATGCAGAGCAGAGCTAATATGAAGCTTTACAAAAAATACAGGTAAAAGCATGTAAATCAAGTTCCCTGGGATGATATGATATGCAGCAATATTTAAGTTCAAAGAAAGCAGCAACTTGAGTTAACTGATGGCAGATAAAATTATATTTTGTTTTAAATAAATTTTCTTAATTAAAATTAAAACAATAGGCAACCGTTTAATTAAATAAGCGATTTAAGCAGCAGACAATACGAGAAATAGTCACTGTGAATCAGTGGATGTTTTATCAGACAGTTAATCCTGAGTCGTGGGTTCGAATATCCTAAAATAGACTACATTCTTCTAGCGAACACATATAATCGTGTATAATACTATACTACTAAGCGTTAATAATATCATATATTTATTTATTGATTAAATATTTATTTTACTTTACTTTATAGGTTATTGTGTATATGTTATTTAATTTAACTTACATTTATCTTATTTATCCTTTTTAAATTATTTATTTAAGTCTAAACTAGATGAGAACACTACAAAACGTCCCTAAATAATAATAGCAACTTGAATTACCACTAATCTAGTAGATGGATTATTTTACAAACTATACATTTACAACGAAAAGCTTACATTAACTTACAGCACTCTAAATATAGCTAATGTATTACTATATAATACATATTACAATTAAAGAAAATAATGCTAACGAAATGCAAGGAGTAAGCATCTATTTCTACATACCCTTAAAAGATAAAATAAAATAATTTGCACAACTTACCCAGTACGGGAATCACCTTAAAAACGGTTAAGATTTATATTTTTTACAGTAAAATATTTAGAAGAAGTGACTATAACTAACAAGGCTGTGTTAAAGATCTGAGGATAAAATAAAACAACGACGACGACGTGACACGTCGGTTCCCTATATATAATGTACTCTGTGCACGTCGGTGTCGCTCGCAGCCAAAGAGAATATAATCACTACTCGCAGCTATGACCTCTGGCTATGACGTTCTCATGCCCGGTTCTCGATTCTCGTTTAGCACTGTGCTTGTCTCCTACGCCTCGCCCTTCGCCCGAGTACACACCGATCGGACAAAACATGAAAACGACGGCGCGCCAATATTTTAGTGATATTTTTTTTTATAATTAACAAAATATAAAATTTTACACGTTACAATACTCGTAAATCACTGACAGTATGCACGAAAGCAAGGAAAGCAAGCAATTCAACGCTAAAAAGTTTCGAGTTTATCGAAAAACAACGGGGCACATAGCAGTGATTCCTTACTGACAGTTTTTATTCCTGGAGAAATATGATTGAAATTTTGAATTAAAGTGTATCTTTAAGAAGTAGATAAATTATTGGAAAAAAATATTTCACATTTATTGCTATCTGGTTCAAGTTCAATATTTTTAAAATTTCGAAAACTATGAGTAAAATCACTGAGGACGTCATCTGCTCTACCCCCCAGTGTACCGTTGTCCAGGTACCAGATATTCAGCTTGGATTTCAAATTTGAAATAATGGGTTTAATTCCCAAACTGAAAAGTGCTGGACCTCGTGGGTTCACCCTGCTGAACACCGACAGCAGAATCGATAACATGGTTTTCGTAAAACCAGTTAGTAATTTGACTGTAACATTGTCAAACGTAACGATAAATTTCGGGGGTATTGTTAGCCACATATTTCAGCAGGGTTACCCTATCGATAGTTAAAAGCATTCCTTATGTCAACCTTCACAAGAACATCGGCGTCAAAGTTTGTTAAAAATCTACGCACTGAATGTAGCGCCGCCTCACAGCCACCTCTGGTGCCAAAGCCTAGTTGAGTAGGCTGAAATTGTGTCTTAAGGTTAGAGATTATGTGCCTGCAAGCTAATTTTGAAGTTGAGCGTCAAAATGTGGAACCAACGGAAATAAGAAGGATACTCGCCGAATCATTATTTAAACAAAATGTAAATGCGTGTACAAAGAATTTTACATTTCATAAATCACCATCAAAAGAAATAATAAATATTTTAAAACTATTGACATTAAGAAAACTGCAGATCTGTGAGGGATTTCCGTTAAAATTATTGCGTCTATAATAGACACAATCGCGCCTCATCTATTATTTTTAATATTAGTATCGAATCTGGAGTGTTTCCTGATTTAATGAAGCATAGTAATATAATATCTTTATTTAAATCTGGTAGTACTACCAGACTGCCATCAACCCTGCCAATTTTAGATCTATTTCTGTACTACCAACACTTAGTAAGATTTTTGAAAAAAATATTCTTGATCAAATGTAAAATTATTTAATATAAATAATTTACTTCATATAAATCAATTTGGTTTCACCTAGGGTCGCTCGACAACTGATGCCAGTGTTGAGCTGATTAAATATATCTTTAATGCATGGGAGAGTTGACAGAATGCTTTGGGTATATTCTGTGACCTATCCAAGGCCTTCGATTATGTTCACCATGAAACATTAATCAGGAAACTTCAACACGGTGTAAGAAGTGATGCTCCTAAAATAATTATTTCATACCTAGTCAGGTCATAAATTCTGTCACATGTTTAATATAAAATAATTGAAACAAGTTTATTCATTATGTAACCATTTAAATACCAAAATGAACTTAACAAAACATAGATTCTTATGACACTAAAGTTTATTCAAAATGACCTCCGTGATTTTGAATACAGCCCTACAATCTGCGCGGCCAGTCGTCTATCGCATCACGAACGAGGTCCATGTCAATATCGGCAGCTGCCTTAATCAAGGATGTCTTGAGTGACTCCAAATTGGGATGAGGCTTTGAGCATGCCTTTTCCTCCAAGTGTTGCTATATCTTGTAATCTAACGGATTCGAATCTGGACTGGAGGAGGGCCAGTCTTCGTGCCGGATGAAGTCGATTTCACGCGCCGCCAGCCAGTCTTGTGTGCTCTTCGCTCTATGAGCTGGCGCCGAATCTTGTTGGAATACCCAGTGCCTGTTATTGAACATGGTATGAGAAACAGGTTCCACAAGGTTCGTCAGGACTGTATTTTGATACACAACTGCATTCGTTTTTACACCTTTCTCACAAAAATGTACCTCTGTTAAGCCCCAATAAGAAACTCCCAACCATACCATGAGCGAGGATGGAAAATGACCTCGTTGGACGCTTTTCCACTACTGTGTGCGTACACCTTATCATTTTGTTTGTTGTACCTCTCTTCTACGGTAAAAAATTTTTCATCCGTAAAAAGAATTTCCCGATATTTTTTCCCGCGTACCGCTTCAACAAAGCGCGGCATCTCTTCAGTCTCAGGTCCATTAGACGAGCATTCATTGTTTTTCTTCGATATGCCCGAAGCCCTAAGTCTTCATTTAACACCCTTTTCACCGTGGTTCTGCTTAACCCCAACTAAAGGGCTAACAGTTTCTGCTTACGTTTGGGATTTCTTTGAATTCGCGTCTTCACAGCTTTTATCACTGCTGGAGCCCTAACAGACCGAGGGCGACCACTTCTTGACCTGTCGTTGTATGTACGATAAACGAATCTTTTGGTTATATTCAAATTTTTCAGTATGTCAAAAATTTGAATTGGCGCGTAACCGCAACGATGCAACGCAATAACTGCAACACGGTCTTCTTTAAGCGTCCACTCCATATTTAAAAATGAGTATAATTCTAAAAAGTATATTTATTTTCAGAAACAATTCTAAATTCGAATTCAATAAACTTTTTTTGTGGCCAGCATTCTAAAATAAAAGTTTTTACTGTGTGACAATACTTATGACTTGACTAGGTATTTAAGTAAAATAGAACGTAAAAAGTTGTCATTAACAGTATGAGTTCTTCCGGGTCGGTGGTACAAATGGGCGTGCCTCAAGGCTCAATTCTCGGCCACTTTCTGGTTCATGTATACATTAATGACTTACCTTACATAGTAGGGGATAACCATGGTATAGTATTATTTGCGGATGGCACTTCTTTAATTTTCAAATTAAGACTACAATTAATAAAATTGTGACGAAGTAAATAATGCTATATCTAAATTAGTAAATTGGATCAATGTTAATAATTTGCATTTAAATGGCACTTAAACGAAATGTATGAAATTCATGACTACAAATGTCGTACAATTAAATACTAATGTAATTTTAAATGGGGCGAAACTGAGTCTTGTCGATACCATCATTTTTCTTGGAATCACACTAGACGCGAGGCTTTAATGGAGCCGTCATATATCAAAATTAGCAAACAGACTTAGTTCTGCAGCATATGCTGTAAAAAAAATTTAGAAATCTTACCAGTATGGAAACAGTTAGACTAGTTTACTTTAGCTGTTTCCATAGCATAATATTGTATGGTATTTTGCTATCGGGACTTGCAGCTGACACTGAAATTATATTTGTTTTACAGAAGAGGGCCATAAGAGCGATTTATAATTTAAAGCCTAAAGAGTCGCTGCGACAAAAATTTAAGGAAATTAATATATTAACTTTGGCCTCTCAATACATTTATGAAAATGTAATGTACGTACACAAAAATAAAAGTAGTTTTACAAAAGTAAGTGATATTCATTCTGTAAATACTAGGAACAGACACAAGCTAGTAGTAGTACCAGTTACTCGACTCCACCGAGTCAGTAATTCATTCTTGATGTATACGCTTTTACAACAAAATCCCAGAAAATGACCTGCACAAAATTCAAAAACTTTATTAAACTAAGTTTGTATAAAAAGGGTTATTATAATAAATAATATTAAGAAATTCATGGATGATAATAGCATCTGGGAATGAAGTGATCGCTACCAAGCAATCCTAATTTGTTGTGTTGTTAATTTTGTATTATACATGATCGTAAGCTGATTTAAAAAAAACCCGCTGGATTCCTTGCTGGTTGTTCCCAGGAAAGAGTTTTTCTCGAACCAGTGGTAATTAAACAAAAGAGTGACTTTCAATAAGTATTATTTGTAATCTATATTGAATAAAATTTTTCTGTTTCTGTTTCTGTTACCGTTATCCTTTTTTAAAGCACATAATCTTGCCTCATATAACAATGCAATGGAATTTGGAACATTACCAGAAAGCATAAAGTTACATAATTTTGTATTGTTATTAAGAAGAAATCCGCTGGTGTTACCCGCAGAAGCGCTTACAAGATCTTTAAGATGTTGAGGTGTAATTCCGTCAATGCCGCCTGCAGAGCCATTCGAAAATGACATAATGCTTCTAAAGTGTCTTTTCCAGAATTTTCTAAAGGTTGCGTAGAAGTCTTGGGAGGCAGCAGCAAACCTTGAGAAGGATTGACCGAAGGATCTTTCTGACGAAGGCTTTCAAGAGTTGACATTACGAGGAGCGAGCATGTCGTCTGAGAATAAAATACGGGATGCATTTTTTAAGTCGCCATCCATTACTTTCGACTAAACTACTTTTTTAATCAAATTTAGGACAATGTCGAGATAAATAAGCATTAATTGGGTAATCTAAGTTTTGAAACGATGTGTATTTTAGTTGAGACGTAATTGATTTATTTATTAAATCAAAATGGGAAAAAGGGAATACGCAAAAGTAAATAATTTGTACCAACTCTTTTTACTACTAGTGAAACAATTTTGAATAGTGCATGACAATGCTTTCGCAAGCTGCATCCTCGCACCTCTAGGAATTCTTTAACCACTAGTACATTACGATGATAATTGAAAATTTGCTCCGAAAAAAGGGAAAATCTTGTGTCATTAGAGGAATTACAATAGAGTTATGAATTTCTACGGTAGGCTGTTAAGCCAAAATACTTTTACTATGGCATCGTTTAATATGTATATTTAATCCCCTTTTACCTTTAAACAGTCTACCGTTGGTACAATTTTGATACTGTAGGAAATCCGGCTGTGAATGTAGCGGAGCGGAGATATTCATTAAAAAATCTAAACATAAATTATGCAATTGAACAATTTATTTAAAAAAGAAATCAGTATTCTTATTTCTGAACTGAATAGCCAGATCTCCGTATGCATGCAGCGAGATTTATGCAACTTCAATACGAGCACGCATTGAAAAAGCGTTTGCATGAAACCTAAACTCCTAAGACTGCCAGAGATCTGTTTATTGGAAAGAGCTGACTAAAAATTGAAGACCAACCATGGTAGTATCATTTCCGGGACACGTGAGATATTTGAGATTGGGAGGACCTACCGAGTTTTGTCGCCTGTGGTTCCACGTGTAATTGGGAGTTATGATGCAGGAGCAAATCTTATTCGGAATAGTGTAGTAATCCGATGATATCGCAAACATTAGTCTGAGAGAGATTAGAAACTAGGCTCTCCAAAAGCTTAAAAACGGTAAGTCTACGGACGAGGATCAAATTACAGCGGATCTTCTGAAACCGGATTGATACCAGGTACCTAATTAAAGTCCTTCTGAATCTTTTCGATTCTGTCCGCCATGGTGGCACTACTGCGTAGGCGTGGAGCAGAAGTTCAATGGTATCATTCTTTAAGAAAGGCAACAACGCTCAATTTAAGAACTACAGATTGATTTCTCTTCTGAGTCGCTCTACGTTATGTTTTCGAGAGACATTACGAATCGTCTTGTACGCAGAATTGATGACTTCCATCTTCCCGAACAAGCCGTCCAGTCAAACTTTTAATTCCTTTAAATTTCAGGTAGCGCTATAGTACTACAGGTGCTACTAATCTAAATACAGAACCAGAATATGAAACATATCCAACTGCAGAGAGTCATAAAACAGTTTGACGTTATCTTTAAAAATGTTCACCCCTGCCTTTGAAGATACTTTCTAGTTATTAGACTGGAAACGACTCACTGTCAAAATCAATTACAGAATCACTAGAGGACCATGATCATTATGGCAGAATCGTTAGAAGGCCTCAGCACAATGCTCAATGACCACCATAGTGTGCCCCAACGGATAGGTCTTAAGACACATCATGGACAGGACAACATGTGTCCTTGTCACTGTTGTTAGGAGCATTACACTCGAAGTTATTGGCAAGAATGTTTACCTAGGACAATTTGTAAGCAGGGAGGAGGAATAGTCCTCTCCCGAGAAGGGACCGCCATGAAGTAACCGGCGCTGGTGGGGTCGCGAATGTGTGCGAAAGCGTTCCCGTGGCCCTGCTAATATGCGCAGAAGGTAGAATGGCCATGCACCGATAAAGCGGAGATGCGTAAGCATTTCCCCATGTAAAGAAAGGACAATTTTAGCCTAAAGCGCCCAGAATCAGGGACAAAAACCTGGATGTGATAAAGACTTCACACTAATACAAAACAAACAGATTTAAAAACCAACAATCTTTTTTATAAATGTTGATTCCGGATTCATTAGAAGATTTATTAGACGTGGCTGAAACGTGGTCCTTTACTGCCGTCCATATGATGAAGTTCAAAGTCACTCAACGTGTGATGAAAACTCAGAATTTCTCTGCGGGATAAAAGCCATAACGAGGATATCTGTAGAACAACAATAGTAACTGACACAGCCCTGTGGATCAGTCAGCTGACGTGGCATTAGGCAAGCCATATAGTTTGAGAAAATGACATTTAATTTCGAAGAAAGGTTCTTCAGTGGCAGCCTGGTACATGATAAAGTTTAAGTTTTCATTTAAATAACAAAGATACAATGGAATTGTACTTTGAAATTTTCTTTAAGCTTACTTAAAATTATTTTAGTCTTAATGCGCTATTTATTTTTACTTGTGGTCGCCTTGTGGTCTATATTCAACCGTAATTTATTGCATTTTTAGGTTTGCGTATTAAGCAAGCTGTATTTAATATATAAAACAATATTTTATTATATAGTATTTTTTATAGGATAAGGGTGACAAGCGAGCACACAGTCCACTTGATGGTAAGTGCTTGCTCTGATCCATAGACATCTACATTATTGAAAAATCTACAAATTTTGTTTTATTTAAATTAGAGGACGTTAGGTATAACTTAACATGTACCCACATGTTAAGTTATACCTAACGTCCTATTATATATATTAGGAAAACAAGTGTGTATGTTTTTCTTTACTAAATTGGTTGTTATTTTGTCTGAAACTGGGGCAGAGTTGTTTTTCAATTTATGTATAACACTAATTATTTTTGATAAAGAGATTGGAGTAAGGTAGAATGAGTTTACGAATAATTGCCATTTAATGTGTGTCGAGTATATACCTTTTGAACGATGATTTTTTTTTTTGTATAAATAAGTGAATTGCTAGGTTTTTTTTATAGGATAGGGTGACAAACGAGCACACAGTCCACCTGATGGTAAGTGGTTACTGTGACCCATAGACATCTACATCTATCATCAATAAAGACTCAAGATGCAGATGCGTTGTCACCCGTATGGACTAAGATGGAATGCCTCTTTGCCAGTAAAAAGGGTCTCCGGTTGTCTACACTCACCATACGAAACACAGCAGCGTTAAGCTGCTATTTTGCGCTGGTTTTCTGTGAGAGCGTGGTCCTTCCCCGGTCGAGCCGACCCATTCGTGCTACAACTATACTACTAATATAGCTGCAACATGGCTCTACCACGTTAAAAAATATATCTTTTAATATATCTATTATCTCCAATAGATGCAAAAATATTCTTTAAACTTATTAAGGAACTTGCTCATTGGCCTTATCACTGAGTTTAGAAATAAGCGTCGATAGATTTGTGTTATGTTTGTCTTTTTATTTTACTTGTTATATATATATTCATGTAATATTTGCTAACATTTCTAAAGGTTATTCAAGTTTAGTATTTATCTTTTATAATGTAAAGATCTTGAAATCGTGGTCGCTACGTTTGCGCTGTACCGTCTTACAATGATAATTATTGATGTTACTAAAAGTTATACAAGTTACATTTAGTATACATTTTTACCTTCTTGTTGTGTTTAGAAGAGATTATTTTTGGGAGATTACACCGTTGTACCCGAATTGTCGTTTTGGACTTAATTCCATTAGCTTTTTTGGACACCTCTATTTTGTTTTTATTCTTTCTGATTTATGGGCTACTTTTTATAGGGTCAGAAGACTTAGGATCAGGGTCAGGGTGCAGACCGCGAACTCAAAGGTCGTGTGTTCTAACTAATTAATTCTAAAGGCTAATTTCGTAAACCACTACATTTTGTTTTACATACGGAAATGCCTACGCATATCCGCCTTGCGGGGCCAAAGACAGGTTATGTCTGACTCGCACCGACGAAAACTTCATGGTGTTCCACCTTCGCTGCATATTGGCAAAGCTACGGGACCGTTATCGCACACATCTACGGCCCCACCGGTGCTGGCCGCCCCATGGCAGCTCCTCCTCGGGGGAGCACTTCTTCTCCCTCTTTTCCTTCCCACATTAAGTGCACCTGGAACACAAAACTAACCTTCCTCCACGGCTTCTAACTCCACCTGAGCAACGAACGTCCCCGCTTCCGAAACGCTGAGGCCATGGGGCCAGGAAAGATCGAGCACTCGGAAGCACTAGCTTTCCAGACCCCAGCGGCGGATCTGCTCTGTGGCTCCGCCGCCAACCAAGTTTGGACCACAGAGCGTAGGGGGTGCAGATCCTCACTATACTGATACTTCTCTCTCCCCGCGGCCTCACCACCACTGCATTAACAGTGCGGCCCCGCCAGAGTTGCGGGAGATTGAGCAAGTAGCGCATCGACATATTAACACTCCTATTCCCCCGCGATTTCACCTCGACTGCTACGGGAAGGGGGAGAGAGGACATCCCTTTCGTCACAGTTCACCAAAACGCATCCGGAATTGGCTAGGTGACGTCGTTCGTAGCGGCTACCTCAGGCCAGGCATATGGTTCCTCTTTGTTCGCCGTGGGTGACCCGTTTGGGGGGAAGGGGTCGTAAACACGTACGTATAACAAGCATTTTAAGCTTACCAGGAGTGGTTAAAGGGAATACTATTAATGTTAATAGCCTTGCTATTATTTTTCTTCAAAAAAGCATTTAATGTGATAAACGTTTGAAAAATTTGTCATGGAGAAAAAGTAAATATGTCTCAGCTGATCAGCTGATCTTATGTTTTTACATGCATTTTATGCTAACTGTTTTTGAATAGCTTTATATTTTGTGATTAATTTATGTTATTTCATTGTGTAATCCGACAAATGCCGATAATTATAAATATAAAATCTGAGGTATTGTATTCAGTGATGAAAATAAAAGTAAAGTTCTTTATTTTTTTTAAAGTTCTAAATATAAATTAAGTCAACTGAAATTTCCACTTATGAGGCTGAACTAAATATTGGGGAAACCGAAATATCTAACCTCTGATATTTAATATATACTACTGGTATTACGTCTATTGTGCGTACTTACAAACTACAAAAATGATGAAACACTTCTAATACCCTTGTAAAATAAATAAAACCGAATAACAAAAGATTTGTAACGCATGTTTGGAAATAAGTATCTGAAATCCTATTGTTAACATACAAAATATAAGATTCACAACATTTCCCAGTTTTTCAAGCTTGGACTTATACAATTTTGCTGGCGTCGCTCTATAAAATAAGCGTCAGATTTACGAGTACATAAATTAACGTACTCTTATATACGATAGATTACCTGTGTGTGTCCTTATATTTTATACATACTTGTTTAAAGACAATTCATTTAGTACAAAGAAATGACCTAATGCAATAGGCAGCCGTTAAAATCGAAGACGATTCTAACAAAGAAGAGTATTTTTTCGTCTCTCAGATGCACTCCTAACGGCTACTAGTGTGTTTATAAAAAATTTCATTATAATTATTTTCTGTTGGTACTTAATCTTGCAAGCATTTTGATGTCTATGGATTGTCTCTATTTACTCTATATGATAGTATATACGCGGGAATAGTAACGCATCTGTAGCAATCTTTGTTTGATATTGACACTTATCATTGGTGGGCTGTTAGCTCACTCGTCACTCTTGTATTATAAAAATGGTACGAATATTTGGATCATTCCCAGATATGTGATGGCTCTCCAGCACCTTAGAAACGGCAAGGCCCTAGGCTAGGATGGAATTACAGTGGAGCTTCTAAAAGCGGGCGGAAAACCGGTACTTGAAGTCATTCAGAAGCTCTTTAATTCCGTCCTCCACGATGGCACTACTCCAGAGGCGTGGAGCAGAAGTGTGGTGGTTTGTTCTTCAAGAAAGGTGACAATGCTCTCTTGAAGAACTACAGAACAATTTTGCTTCTGAGCCGCGTCTACGTGTTATTTTAGCGAGTCATTACGAATCATCTCGCACGCAGACTTGACAACTTCCAGCCTCCCGTACAAGCCGATTTTCGAAGAGGTACCATAGACCACATACAAAACACTGAAGAGTACAATTTTCCACTTTGCCTTGCGTAAATGGACTATGAAAAAGCCTTTGATTCCGTCGATTTGATTTGAGCTTTGGTACAGTGCCTTCAGAGGCGCCAAATTGACTGTCGATACTCGTATATCGAAGTGCTCAAGTGTTTCTACAGTAGGGCTACGATGGCTATCCGAGTACACAATCAGAGTGTGAAACCTATCCAACTGCAGAGAGGTGTAAGAAGGGTGACGTTATTTCCTTGAAACTCTTCAACGCTCCATTGGAAGACGTTTTCAAGCTACTGGACTGAAAATACGATTTGCCGAAGATGCTTATGGCAGAAACGCTGGAGGACCTAAGCACTATGCTCTATGACTTCGATAGTGTCTCACGACGGATTCATGTTTAATGCCCATGTCACACTTATGCCGATAGTTGTTGGGAGCACTAAGCTCGAAGTTGTTGACGGGTATGTTTACCTGGGTCAAATAGTTCGACTAAGTAACTCCAATTTCGACCGAGAGGACGATCGACGGATTCAACTCGGCTGGGCTACGTTCGGCGTGGGACGCCATACACTTCGCCTACCGCCTACGCCAGTACGAGACTGCCACTCGAGAACCTTTTTTCCCCATCGGTTGTCGGTTCTTCGAGCTATATGGCCGGCCCACTGCCACTTCAGCTTACTAATCCGTTGGGCTATGTCGGTCACTCTGATTCTACTGCGGATATCCTCATTTCTGAGTTTATCACGCAGAAAAACTCCGAGCATAGCCCTCTCCATAGCTCGCTGAGCGACCTTGAGCGTCTTCATACAGCCAGCAGTGAAAGACCACGTCTCAGTTCCATAGGTCATCACTGGCAACACGCACAGGTTGAACAATCTAGTTTTGAGGTTTTAAGGTATGTCTAACGAGAAGATGTGTCGTAATTTCCCGAACGCTGCCCAGCCGAGTTGAATCCGTCGATCGTCCTCTCGGTCGAAATTGGAGTTACTTAGTTGAACTATTTGACCCAGGTAAACATACCCGTCAACAAGACTGGACCACTAGATGGAGTGACGACTTGGTAAGACATGCAGGAAGTCGATGGATGCAGGTAACTCAGAACCGTGCTTTTTGGTACTCATAGACCTCCCATGTTCAACAGTGGACTTGTCAAGGGCTGTAATGATGATGATGATGATGATTGTAATAAAGGTACAAACGGCGGACTTAATGCCATATGGCATTTTCTTCCAATCACATCAAGAGTTTGAGAGAAAACCAGCACGGTGAGAGGGAATTTGCAGTACGAGATTGTTATAAGACCGAAGATTGCAATTATGGGAATAACGCAGATATTGAAACTTACATTCCAAATACTCTGGGGCCAATAGATTGTTAAGGATAGTGAAAAGAGAACTAGGAATTATAAGATTCCTGCGTTGTGGGATATTCAACCATAAAGAACCCCTTTGTCGTATCTCCTCAATTTCATGGCACTCCCCTTCTTGCCTCAGCCAGTATCGGAATCCTCGGAGTTGACATATCAAGTGACGTGAAGTTTCGTGGTCACTTGGAAGAGAAGGCCAAATTGGTCTCTAAAAAGCTTTGCGTGCTCAGCCGAGCGGGACAGTATTTCATGCCGGCACACCGCCTGCAACTTTACAAGGCGCAGGTTCAGCCTCACACGGAATACTGTTCCCATGGAGTGCTCTGAGGAAATGTTCGGATTAATCCCAGCCGCCAAATTTCACGAACGCACATTGCGGTAGAACTCCCGATACCATCCACACCATCTGAATGATTGGCGGTCCACCACTGTGAGATTTAGAAGATGTTTTCTTCCTCGTACAACTTTCTTGTGGAATCGATTACCATCAGTGATTTTTCCGGACCGATAAGACTTAGGGACCTTCAAGAAAAGAGCCTACTCCTTTTTAAAAGGCTGGCAATGCATCTGCAATTCCCCTGGATCCCCTGGTGTTGCAGTTGTTCGTGGGCGGCTGTAGTCACTTACCATCAGGTGAGCCGCATGCTCGTTTACCCCTTTACCACTTTCGAAAACCGAAAACGAAACAATCATCCAAGAAGGCATCATCAGTAAAGTAATCATTGTCATTATATGTTTTTCACATTTATCATTATTATTCTTTAACATACAAAGCAGTAGGTACTTTCTTTACTCATGTGCTAGTCGCTACATTCGACCGCAATTCATTTTTTTTTAAGTTTGAACGTTATTGGCATTCTTTCGTCAAAGAGTATATCTCTATTATAATTGCGTAGGTACACAATTTATGAACTTTGTTCTATTACGTCAGCTGTGAGCAAATACGTCATTAGCGTGTGTTGTTCGCCGTAATTTCCTGCAACAACAATGAATTTTTTTTGTAATATTATTAATGTATATTAAGTTTTATTTCACTTTAAACTGCATATTATGTATAACATACGGATATCTATTATACGGAATATAAAAATGCTTTTTTGGTTTGAGATACTCTTTAAAAGAGGAACATTTGAAATCACACAATATTCACAGCTCATTCTTTGAACTTATTCAGTCAATCTGTCTGTAACTAATTTTTTTTAATTAAAATGGACGGCTCCATGGCGCAGTGGCTTAGCAATGAGTTGCTGAGCTGGGGGGCGCGGGTTCGAATCCCGCACGGAACAATATTTGTATGGCCTACAAATACTTGTTCCGGGTCTGGATGTTTGTCCTTGTGAAATTTGTGTTTGTAAACTGCCTCCACAATACAGGAGAAAATCCTAGTGTAGGGGTAACGTTTTCTAAAATAAAAAAAGAAATAAAAAAAATATTTGTTGGCAAAATTTTTAAAATTCTTTGCTTACAATCTTTTTTATTCGACCGCAGACCACAGACTATTGTATGTTTGACATTGGCAGTATGAATGTATAATATGAAATTAAAAATGTCTGTTTTATTTTATTGTATTTAATATATTAGTAACTCATATTATATATAAATTTTAGCTTTCCGGACTCCTTCTCCATATGAACTTTTACTATGCCAAACTCCTCCGTGCGTGCTTAAAAAAGGGGAACAGAGTCTTCTCATTACATGTTAATAATATATAGATTTTTGATATTTTTATACCACATAATACCATTAAACATATCCTTAGCTAACTTGTATTACATTATATGATTATCTATACTTTTATGATTGATTGGTTCTGGGAAATTATGTACTTCGCCCAAAAGAAGTGAAATTACTCAAAGCTAAGCAACTCCTTCTATTCATTGAGGACGTAGGGCTTAGGAGTGAACTGTAACATAGCAGTGATCACAATAGATCTTTTAGGTTGTAGAGATACTGGTCTCTCTAGATCTGCATAGCTGCTCGTACATAATAAAAAAATATATGAGTACTGTTGTTTTAAAATATTGATTCTGTTTTATATCTTCTTATTATTTATTACACTCAAATATTATTGTCCTGTATATCATTTAAATAATTATAAATGTAAGCCCAATTGGCGACCATACGTCTATTCATGCAAATCTCACTAGAGAAAATTACAAGCGAAATTTAAATTAGGGCACTGATATTTTGTCTCATTAAAATTTACTAAACTTCTATGCAATGTAAGCAGATCAAAGAGCTTAACATAATACACGTGGACTAACTCTCCATCGAGTGCATCTAGTTACCGTGTCCTATTGAAATTCAGTTTGACTTAGCGTAATGAGTCTGCGTTTCGTATAGTGAGTTACGACAACCAAAGGCTATTTTTACTGATCGTTACCAGTAAAAAAGTTTTCAGGCTACTGAAATACTAAGATAGAAATATTAGTTACTTAAGGGTTATGTATCTGCATTTTGATATATAATCAAGGACAGATGAATAGTTGTACATGAGCCGCAGCGTCCACTTACCATCAAATGTTTCTATATGTTCGTTTTATACACTTCCTTCAATGAAAAAGAAAATTATAACATATAAACATTTATATACTGGTATACGGTAGTTAACTTAGAATCGTTCTACTGCCGTATTATTCAGAAATTTTAAATTCTTGTAGAATAATCACTTTCCATTAATGCATTTGTACTGAGCGTAAAATAGAGTTTAAAAATGTCAGTAAGGCATTCAGTCTGACCCAATTTTATCTACTCGTATACATGCTAGTTGCATTCGTAACGACGGAATTACAAATGGAAATTCTACGTTATAAGTATGTATATTATGTATAAAGTAACAAATACTAGACTGTCTTTTTATTACATATAGATTATTGTTAATCACATTAAAGGAAAAAAATCTTTAGCGAAGCGTTTTAATGTGAATCCTATATTCCACAGTAACCAGAAACAAAGAGTGCGGTTTGAAACGACGCCAGATTTAGCATTTAATTAGATGTCTCGGGAAAATCGCTATGTAAAGCTATTTAATCCTATGGAATGAGATAGGGCTCTGTGTACCATTTGAAATTCTATTAGCATTGTAGAGTACGTCTGACAAATACTTAACTATATAATATTGATGGTGATTTATATCCGGTTTAGAATACATTGACAACTCCGGTATACTGTCGAATTATGTCAAACATATAAATAGTAACATGTCAATGTGTGATGTAGTGATCACACAACAAGATGGTAGATAACGTTTGGATATAGTAACATAGAAAATGAGTAGACTTATAATACCTGAGGATGATGTATTCTTCTGGCCTCAGATAATTACTAGCATAGAGAATACTAAAATAAGAACAAAATTCTAGTATTTGAACTCCTTATACCATAATGTGATAGTAATACGCGTTTTACGTGGTACAAAATAAGATTATCTATATTATTCTCACCTTCTTTCTTTTACAAGGTTGTTGCCTTTTTTTTATTCCATATAGACGTCAATTGATGTGCCATTAGTCAAACAAAAAACGTTGGCGATATATTCATTTAGCCTGTTAATTAGTAAAATTAAGAATTTTGATTAATCCAGTAATAGTAATAGAAGTTTCATCAGACATCTTACAACAAAAAAGTATTCGAATAATGTGGAATTTCTCACTATCGTTATAAGTTAAAATATATTCGTTGATAAGGTTATTATGAAATCTACTTAAATTCAGCCGGTATGTTTCAAGTTATCTCTAGCCTTATTATACGGGTTTCACGGGGAAAAATAACTGTATATATGGAAAATCGACACCAGATTTGCTTCACGGAACGTACACAGAGACTACACTGCTACAATAGTATAATACTCGTAACCGCGGCACGACCGCGGTCTGCCTCTTCTTTTCTCGCTCCATCACATCTACCAATAAATAGATTACTAACTTACGAGTATTTCCCTCTTTCTTCGCTGCTCCTTTAAGATATTATCCATTCATTAATTAGAACCTAATAAGATATGCAGAAAGGCTATGAATGCATCAGGCTCAGAACCATGCTTTGTGACATTACTTGGGATAGGCCTATGGTCAGAAGGGAAAATATAATATAATATAATAGGTTTTGGTTAGTTTTTAGATTTTAGATAGATTTACCTGTACAGATTTACATTTTGCAGATTTACACTTTAGTCTGTATAAAATAAAACATAAAACACGTTTGTAATAGATTTATTGGTAGTTCTATCGAGTACAGCAATATTATTCGGAATTATATCGGAGTTCATAATCGGCCAGAAGCTTAGAGTTATTGCATACATATGTATCCATATAGAGAACCTACCATTCTACATAAATGGAATCAATAAACTTGTTTCGCTTTGACTCTCGAGTAACCAATGTTAGCGACAATCGACATCGATATACCCGTTTTTGTTTGTTTATTTAGTTTTTATAACATGCTTTATTATATGTCTTAATTATAAGGAATATAGGACTAGACTTATTATTATTCGAGCGACCAAGTGAATTGTTATCGAAATACAAGTGATGATAATTATATTACATTGCAAACATTCGTGTCGCAAACTTTAAAAATTAATAGTTAGTTAAAGTGACAAGCGAGTTGGATTCCACTTGTAATTCGAATTTTACTTATGCTGACTACCTGTTCCTCGCGACTTCGACCGCGTGCAATTTATTACGATTGGATTTTATGCGTTTTAATTTTTTTACGCAGAACCCTATTCCTTTTTTAAAAATAAATGTAGCCTATGTTACTCCTTATAACATCAGCTATCTGCCAGTGAAAGTCCATTATCCGGAACCTTATTAGATTGTCACTCAATGTAGTGGGGGCCGTCTTATATCTCTTACACGTTTTACATCTTGCCGATACGAAGCTACTCGAGAACCCTTCTTCCCTGTCCATTGTGGGTTCATCGAGATATACGGCCAGCCCATTGGCAGTTCAGCCTTCTGACCCGTAATGCTATGTCACTTATCATGTAGAGAAGCTCAAAGCCTAGCCCTCTCCATGGTCCATTGAGCGACCTTAAGTTTATATGACCAATTCTATATGACAAACAACACTGGCAACACGTACTGCTATATACTCTTATTTTAATGTTTTAAGGAATACATGACGAGAAGACATGTCGTGATCTCACGAACTCAGCCGGAGATTGCCCAGTCGATTGACCTCTATGTCAAAATTGGACTTACCTAGCCGGAAAATTTGTCCTAAATAAACATACTCTTCAACAACTTCGGGCGTAGTGTTCCCAGTAGCGTCCGACGCCGAAGCTGAATCTGAAGCTGAAAGTTTGATTGCGGTATAATAAGTAGAGATAGACTTGCGAATCCCGAATTATTATTTTTATGTGCTAAAAGTCTAGTCCTAGTATCCTAGTGGTTCAAATTCAACTGTAATTGATAAAAAAAATCACTTTGTTTATTAAGCAAGCTGTATTTCACTTTTAACTACACATTGAAACACATATAATTATTAAAAAAAATAAACGCTTATTACAAACACAGACTATTTATTAAGGAACTTTTGGCATCAGACAAAATTAAGAAGTACTTAATTATTTTTTGGCAATATTTTAAAATCTCTACTCTGTGCATTACAAATTGGCAAGGCCGTGCACTGACTTAAGTGCGCTAGATGCACTACACGGATGACCTTCGTAAAAATCTTTGGTTTTTGACTGTTGAATCAAAATTTATCCATACTGTATTGTCGTAAGTCCTCATTAATCACATCCTTCTCATCATTGGGGTGTGTCATGGTTTATGCGTAACCCTCCAACGCAACTCTCGTCGATACACTCCCCATCTTGACTACGTTGTTGATAAGAGCCTTGCAAATGATAGGTCCAGCATCCCCTCTGGAAAGACGGTCGCCCTTCCGGTGAATTCCATTCTCTTGAAGCTCCCATAATGTCCCAGCGCAACTAGTCTACCTCTTCTTCGAATTATAGGATCTTCTCGTCAGTCCTAAGGGTTAAGTGTTAAATGTAGCCAGGAAAAGTCGTCGAAAAATAATTTAACATAAAATAATATATTAAATAAATACTCATAGTACATACCTACATAATTAATTTAGTCAATTAAACAAATCAAATTTAACAAAACTAATCAAAAATAACCGTTGTGTACAATCGATTGCATAATTATTAAACGATTCATTACCTATCAGGAACCTAGTACCGGTAATTAAATTTGTTTAATTACCATATCATTATATAATAATCATACCAATATTAGCATATGTCTTGCGGTAATTTATTGTGGGGACATGCAGCTAACGGGAATTTTGTTTTTATTTTGCAAAAATGTCAGTCCGTGCAATTTACAATTTGCGCTCTCGTAATTTGTCATTTGAATACTATTTTAAGAAATTAATATTTTGCAAGCCAATACATATATTAAAACTATTATGTAAATACGGGTAAATGAATGTCTTATGCCAAAAAATAATGATCAACATTATCGAAGTTAAAGAAATAGTAACAAAATTAATAATCCGAAATTTTGATTTTCTATATTTCACACGAATATCTATACATCTATATAAATAAATAAAATTGAAGTGTCTGTTTGTAATTTAAAAATTACAGGCTTTTACTAAATGCATATGAAAGTATATACGGTACAAATAACAAAAATACATTTTTTTAAGTTTTTGTCTGTCTGTCTGTCTGTCCGTCTGTCTGTCTGTTTGTTCCGGCTAATCTCCGAAACGGCTGGACCGATTTTGACGGGTTGATGCTGATGTCACAAGGAGTAACTTAGGCTACTTTTATTTTAGAAAAAGAATTAGGGTTCCGCGCAAAAAATTAAAACCCCAAATAGCACGCGGGCGAAGTCGCGGGGAACAGCTAGTATTATAATAAAATATCTTTTAATATTTTTATTGCGTCACACGTGAAAATGCGCTGCTTGTAGCGCTTTGAGCATTTTCTTCATTTTATTTTAATACTAATAAAAATATTTAACTAAGTAACCAGTAGGAATTATTACAATATGTCATATAATTTAAGAAAGATGTGATAATGTTCAGATTAGATTGTTTTTATAGGAGCAACTCATAAGCACGTATATTGCTATAGTAATGCAATAATATTTACTTTTCTTTACAACACTTATGACGTTCACAAGATCTCGATTTCATGCTACTCGTATGCGCTATGCGGAGATACCCAACGATTTGGAAAACGTATTCGTATTTGTGACACTCAACGAGGGTATACCATCCTTATCGGCATTTTTACTCATCCTGCACTAAAGAATATTGCTTTCTCTGCTATCCTTAATAGCAACTTATGAAGTAAAAAAATCGAATAAGGCTTATGGTTTAGTGACGCATTGATTAGGCATTGAGTTGTGGCGCTTAGTGCCTCGGATTTGAATCACGCTTATAACACGTTTCTTTTGTATGCCCTACAGACTATAACACATAACCTACCAAAGGTAAGATGATCCAGCTCGATATAACAAAAATGTCTACCAACAAATTAAGATATGTGACGTATTGAAATTTTATTTTTGAACAACACAAGAACATAATACAAAAGAGTTTATAATATTCAACAGGTCTTGATTTTTGTCTTTCTGCAGATTATGGATAGAGAAGAATACCCAGGAGCGGTAATAATAAAAAATAGATAGAAATAGGTTTTATTTATGTTCTGTTCGTGCCGAGTTTTTCTTTCATAGACTTTCCAAGAAAGCACTTGTTAAAAAAAATATAAAGAAGAGTTGCTCCTAGTAAACGATAAAAGGGAGATTCCCTAAACACGATTTAAAATAGGATTAATTTAAAATAAAAGAGGATATAATTTGATAAATTTACTGAATGAATCTTGAATGACAAATATGAAAGTGTACCCAAAGGTACCTGATGTACCAAGTGGTCCATATAAGTCTGCCATGACTATATCGCCAATGTTTTCTGTTATTATAGATTTGCAGGGACCCACATATGTTATATTGCTTTTCTTAGATAACTGACATAAATGACAAGCCCTTAATTGGTTTTTAATATATTTCGTTAAACCTTTCCATAAGAATCTATCTCTCACATATTTAATTACCTTATAGGGTCCTTTATGACCCATTTCGACATGCACTTGATTTATAATTTTAGATAACAAAAAGAAGCAGCCGAGTCAACAAAAATTGATTTGCATATTTTATCCATTTCAATAAGGGTTCAAAATACCGTTTTGCTTGATTTCAGTGTTTACTCTTTCGCTTCCCAGCTTTCTGACGTCAAGTTGTACGGTTACATAATGCTGGCATCTGCAGAGAAATGTCTGCTCCACTCATACTATTCTATTAAACTAGTAATAGATTCGAGACGAGTTTCGTATCTGACATGAAACTATCGTCTCTTGGGAATGGTTGGAGCGTCCATTTTGAATTAGATTATCGTACAGAGCATTACAACGTTGAACTCGTACATCTTTTTTATGTAGTGACTTTGTGACGGACGTAAATTGCTTTAATTTTATTGTAGGTTCTGTGACATTCTGTTTCGTAATTGCTACACCTATGTTTCATTGCAGTTTTATACTTACATAAAATTAATTGACATCACAAAATATAACTTTAATATAATCAATATGAAGATTATAATACTTCTATTACCGCAATAATAATACCTTTCGTTCATTGTATGAAAGTAATTTTTACAGATTTTATTGCGTGCAATTCACTAACCTATTTTCATATATTATTTATATTTTTTTTCTGCCAATTCGGTAGCTTTACAGCAGTCATCGGTCAGTCACCACTTTATAAACTAGTTTCATTCAATGTGTAGTATTCGCCTAAACGAGAAATCATGTTCATATTATTTTGTTTCTAATTATATCGAAATGTACTGCCAACTTATTACTTAAATACCATCCTCACTTGCACAAGTTGTTCCCTGCTGATTGACGGAGGAGGCTCTGGTGGGTGATTGATAGCACAAAATCTGTTCAAAAAGCTGACTCCGAATTCCGCAGGTTACCTTAATAAATAATGTCCAATCCTACATCAACAACAAATCATTCATCATTCATTAAGGCCTATCAAAATCTACCGCTCAACTCTCCAAGAGTTCCACATAAATTGCCTCACAAGGGGAATATTTGTCACAGTTACCATGCGTGGCACCTTGGCAGTTGCACTGCTACTACACGGTATAACAATGAAATATTTGTTATAGAATGTAATATTTAGGCATATTATAAAGTATACACATCAAAAATATTTATTCCTAAAGTACATAATATAGCTCTCTTACCCCTGTAACCCTGAGCGGTTGGCAGAGAATATGGGGCATTCTTTTCCCAAACCTGGTCACAACATCTTTTAGAAATCCAATATTGTTCTTATCACACAATTTCTTACTTTTTAGTGACCGCATTTCTACAGCGTTAATTTTACTTTTATACTTCTGCTACACCCAACATTTAGCTTACACATCAAGACTAGCAATGCATTATAAATTGAAGAAATTTCTAAAATGGCCCAATTAATAAAATTTCCAGTTTTAAATTTAGTATAAATTAAATTACAGTTTTGTTTTCAAGTTGATGAACTGCAAAATTTTGTCTTCAGTAATTTTTGACCACATATCTCGTTGAATGTTGCATATTAAAAATGTCTGAATGAGGTATGTGTACATTTGTTCTCATCGTATCTATCGTTCTGAGTACAGAGCCAAATTGCATCATACTATCGTGTATACCTCGGGTTAGTACGAGTAAAACTATTCAGGCCACGTTTCTATAAAAACCACATTTAAAAAAAATCCAGCCTCAAAAGTTTTGCAGAGAGTAAAATTATGTTACGTCAGTACACCCACTATTTTAACAGACGCGGTTTCTAGTATTTTATTTAGTTTCATCGTAACGTTTTTTTATTTTCATAGTGTATATATGAAATGAATAATCATAATTATAGAGGTCATATTGTCAAAGGTTAATATATACCGCAAAAGGGTCTGTCTCAAAATTTTTCTACGTCAGTTCAGTATTTCTGCTCTTTGGACTACGAGTGTAAGTTGGGTACAAGCTAAATTCTTATTATTTATTTAAAAAAAGAGCGAAGCGACCCAGAAACAAGTCACATAAATATTTATAATTTCAAATATTAATAGAGATATATAGGTATTCGAAGGTATAGAATGTATGAATTCATATTCATCATATAATATCATCACATCCATATCTTGCTAAATATGACTCTAAAACATTGAAAAAGTAACCACAAAATCAAATTATTAAAAATTCAATTATCACATAGGTACGATCTCATGATAATACAATAAGCAAAATGGTTAACACAGTAATTTAAATTTTCCGACTGCGTATAAAAACCTTCCACTACCTCTTTTATATTTGCAGATGCAATATATAAATATTATATAGCCTATTTCACTTCCACAATTAATACAATTCTAACGACACCTCGTAGTATGATAAAATCCATCAAGTCGTACAGGCTACGTAGCGTACCAAAGAAATAGACATACATACATACATACTCTCGAAAATCATAACCCTCCTTCTGATTCCTACTGCACCAGAAGGAGGGTAAAAACAAATCTATCTACAGAAATAACTATATTATTGAACGTTCGGTAGCGTAGTGGCTAAGCAATTGGCTATCGCTGCGGGTCACGAGTTGGAATCCCGTACGGAACAAGTATTTGTATGGCCTACAAATAATTGTTCCAGATCTGGTTATTTGTAAATTTAGTTATGTGAAACGACTCCAAGTGTCAAAATTCCAAGGAGACACTGCTATAGTTGGGGTTAATAAAAAAAGTATAAACTAAAAACAGTAAGTTTCATTATTATTCAACACTCTTAACATTATGGTTGTCCCGCAGTTTTGTAAGTGCTTCACGATGTGCGTCCTGTATTGGGGAATCTGCTCGATCAGCGTGGTATCGGCACTCGGATGGCTGGCGGGGCGGCCCGCCTCAAGGCCATCGTCGCTCTCCTTGGGACTCCCTCCCCAGCTTACGACAAGAAGGCAGCCTCAATGACTCCGGGTATAAGAGCAACCGAGCTGACAGTTTCGAACAACGGTGCGTCAGAAAACATTATTACGTAGTAACAAAAATCTCACCCCTCCCCCCCCCACACACACACCTTTAATTCGTCAAAAATAACATTAACCACAATCGCCACTATGCTTTCCTACACCTTTTTACCCATAATTTTACAGAAATAATCGGTTGTGTTACATTGTCTAGTATGAAGGTGTCGCTTTAATAATAATGATGTCCTCCAGACCAAATTTCAGTCAAAGCGGCCATTCTCAACGTAGACTAGCCATTTGCCAAAGACAGGATTATAGAACCTGAGTTTATGCGCAAGCAGTTGCACTCTCTATTCCCTCACTCTCAAATCTGACTGGTCGGTCACTCGACATGAGTTTCCGCTCAGGCGCAGGACCAATGTTTTCACGTGTTTTCCAAGGTACGGGGATGAAACACCACCAACTTCCTAACTCCGGGCTATATATATAGACATTTTTTTATATACACTAAGGCAGTTATCCTCCCTATGAGTCAATTTTTGGTGGAGGCCTATGTTCAGCTGTGGACTATAATAGGCTGTAACGGTAGACGGTAATAGAATAAGGGTGACAAACGAGCAGAAGTCCACCTGATGGTAAGCGGACGCTGCAGCCCATAGAGATCTACATTTATCATCAATTAAGAAATAAAATGCAGATGGACTGATATGGAATGCCTCGTACAAAATTCAAAATTGTATCCGGTTCTCTACACTCACTATACGAAATACAGCAGCATTAAGCTGAGAGCATCGGCTTATCCCTTTCGAGGCGACCCACTCGTGGTACAACCACAATAATATGTATAGCAACAGCATGATTTTGGCCCGACATGGGATTCGAAACCGGGGCCTCACGATCAGAAATCTCGATTACGACCACTATACCAACGAGACAGTCGTTTTAATAATTATTAGTTGAATTATAAAAGCAAAATGAATCGATATATCTACACAAATAAATTAAAATTAAGTGTCTGTTTGTAATGTTAAAATAACAGCTTTTTACTAAATACATCATCATCATCATCATCATCATCATCATTACAGCCCTTCACAAGTCCACTGCTGAACATAGGCCTCCCCCAAAGAATGCCACAAAGTACGGGCCTGAGCCACCTGCATCCATCGGCTTCCTGCATATCTTACCAGGTCGTCAATCCATCTAGTGGGGGGACGCCCTACACTTCGTCTGCCGGTACGAGGCTGCCACTCGAGAACCTTTCTTCCTCATCGGTTGTCGGTTCTTCGAGCTATATGGCCGGCCCATTGCCACTTCAGCTTACTAATCCGTTGGGCTATGTCGGTCACTCTGGTTCTACTGCGGATATCCTCATTTCTGAATTTATCACGCAGAGAAACTCCGAGCATAGCCCTCTCCATAGCTCGCTGAGCGACCTTGAGCTTCCTCATCCGGCCAGCAGTGAAGGACTAAATACATATGAATGTATATATGGTACTTATAACAAAAACACAATTTTTTAAATTTTGTCTTTCTGTCTGTCGGTCTGTTTGTTTCGGCTAATCACCGAAACGGCTGGACCGATTTCGACGGGACTTTCACTGGCAGATCGCTGATATTCTAAGAAGTAACTTAGGCTACTTATATTTGAGAAAAAGAATTAGGGTTCTGAGCAATATAATTAAAACCCTAAATTACACGCGGGTGAAGTCGCGGGGAACAGCTAGTAATTTAATAAAACCTAACCAATTTATATTAATATAGAGTAGGTATTTAAGGCTTAAAATAATAAAATAAATGATTAATAGAATCAGGAGTTACTTTGCGAAAATCCATTATATTAATTAGTCATGATCCGCGTAACAAAAAGATTTGTCTTCCCTCAATCCCTACACCACAACACTAGGAACACACCACCTATATCTATGTATTTTTGACGTTAGTAGACGCAATTGAAAGAGAGCGGAAGGTACTAATAACTAGGTAAGACGCAAGGGTTATTTTTTTGTTAGCTAATAATTTTTTACATCCTTTTAATTAAATATTTTTTATATAAGTCAGAATTTTCAAATTTACCACATATGATGTATATAATGTTTCGTTATTTATATTTGTGCTGTAAACTCCTTAATGTTATTATCTTTAATTATCTTGTTTTGGAATACTATCGAGAACGCAATTTTGTCATTATTTTATTTTTCATAATCTGATGTTATTCTGTATTACTTACCGAAATAAATAATTTAAAAAAATCCATCAATATAAAGGTACGTACTCATTCCCGAATACTTAAATACTCTACTATTATCACTACTGACTTTCTTCGAGTTTGTGCACTCCATGTATGAAATACAAACTCCTTAAATAAATTAATAACAAATAAGTATTTCAACAAAACGACTTGGTTGAAACTCGTTTTGGTGTAGAATTCGTTAATATTTACAAAGCTCAGGTTTTGGGTATCATCATCCCAGACGATGTAAATTTGGACATTACTTCTTATGCAAATCAAGCTTTAAATGCTAATTTTGTTTGGCAAAACGTTAGATATTACATTTAATGGTATCTTAAAAGTTAACAGAACTTAATGTAATAAATGTATTTTATAGAACTTTGCATAGAAACTCCTTTAGTGATTACTTGCAAAATTCATACGAAGTGAAAACAAACTACGTGGGATATCCATTAGTGGAAATAGGAGGTAGACAAGTTCGTTCAAGCGTTATAATCGAGCCCAGAAAGGATTACAAACACAAACTTTTTGTTCTATTCTGCAGTTTTAAAATTTAATTTAAAACAGTTTTAAAAGGTTTCATGACGATAATTTTATATATTATAAAGATTAACAAGACTTTTTTTTAAATTATGATAATTTGATTAAAATAAAAGAAAGTATTAAGCAATCTTTATTAAAATAGTTGTGTATTTATGACAATGATGATATTTCTAGTGGCCGGTTATCGACCAAGATTATTAAAAGGAATCAGAATCTATCAACAGATCCACAGATAATTAAGTGCCACGACTCAATAGCTCACACGTAGTTTCTACGAGTATATTTTAAATGTTCCGTTATAAAGCTTATAAATGTCTAAATGAAACTAGTTTTCACGGATTTTATCAAATATATTAACTTATTTTATATTCCCGACGTTTCGAACACTTTACACGGGAAGGATGAGGTGTTCGGCGTTCCAATGGTATAGTTGAGCACGGCTACCTCCAGATTAAAATTATTAATTTTTAGTCCGATCTACGCAGTATGAACTTGTAGTATCTTGAAGATTTGCAGTTGTATGCTTGGGGTTTAATTTTATTAATTATAGGATCCCAAGCAGATGGTAGCACCAAGCCATCTTCTCTATTGAAATAAGGACGTTTTCTTGATTTCAATAGCCTCGCGAATGATTTTTGGAAGGAATCGGTGTTCTTTGGTGAGAATTTGTGGTGTAGGTGTAAGGATTTCTTATGTTTAAACTAATACTACACTATATACACTATATACGTGTAAACATAAGAAATCCTTATAAATATCGTTTTCCCACATAACCGTTTTATAGTGTACCTATGAATTACATGGAAAACCATTTATAAAAACAAAATAATGGTTGCATACTAAAAACGGCTCAAATTCATTTTAAGTTGTCAAAATTTTCACTTCGTTTATTATAAAATAAAAATGTTAACGGAGTACAACACGTTTGTTGAATATTGAAATACGTCATTAATGTTCAAATATGTTTGTACGTAATGCATATAGTATATACATGTAAACTTGCAAATACAATAGCATCATAAATAGCATTAGCATAAATCCCAATAATTTCCCAAATGCGTTTAGTGTAAGCGCAAAAAAAAAGGCTTTTAGTGGTCCCAATCTCTTAGTTTCCGCTGTATCAACAAATATACGATGAGATTGGAAGTAGTTAAATAACCAGTGTATAAGAGGGATGATAAATCACGCCAATCTGAAGGGTGTGTCACCCAGTGGTTAATAAGAATTTTGCTGCGACGCTGTGTTCTACAGTATTTATTACACTGGTTACTATGTGTGTAACATTGGTGCATATTAGCGCTCCCAAGATACAGGAGAAATTCAAAGTGTAACGTAGAGGCTAATTTAAAAGAGAACAATCATTACGATTTTATATTCATCATACATATACATTTTATATAATCTATACAAATAAATAGAATTGAAGTGTCTGTTTGTAATTGCAAAGTAACAGCTCGTACATTTTATATAATATATACAAATAAATAGAATTGAAGTGTCTGTTTGTAATGTCAAAGTAACAGCTTTTTATTACTAAATGCATATGAAAGTATATACAGTATTTATAACGAAAAAACATTTTTTTAAAAGTCTCTGTTTTTTAGAGTCTGGACTGTTAGTTCCGACTAATCTCCAAAACGACTGGAGCGATTTTGACGGGACTTTCACTGGCAGATAGCTGATGTTATAAGGAGTAACTTGGATAGTTAAATTACGTTTATTTTAGCAAAAGAATTAGGGTTCCACGCAAAAAAAATTAAAACCCATAAAATTCAATAGTAATAAATTCCATGCGGGTGAAGTCGCGGGGAACAGCTAGTTTTATAAATAATCCAATTTGTCCCGAATTTCGATATTCTACTTTATATAACATACAATTTCTTTGAAAAATTATTAAAGATTTGTTTTAGTTAAACAGAATATTTAAGCGGATTAGTAAGCTGAAGTGGCAATGGGCCGGCCGAAGAATATAGCTCGAAGAACCGATCACCGATGGGGAAAAAAGGTTGTCGAATGGCAGCCTCGTACCGGCTGAATGGCCGAAATAAAAAAATAGATAATTAAAAATAAATTAATTCTATTTAGTCATACATAAGTTTTCGGTAAAGTGGAAAATTTTTACTATAACTGATATCGTTTTTATACGTACAATAGGTTGATAGCAAATTTATCAAGGATCATTCTGTACTTACACACATTTCATGTATCGTGTACGGTTTTCTTTCGAACTGGAAAAAGCCGCGCTTCGGGGCACTTTCTTGTGGATAAAAGTTGACTTCGCTCTATAACGTACATATTATGCCGATAGTAGATAAATAGACAATTTTTTCATACGCTACTATCTAAAATACTTGAACTAAGTATCATGTCATGTGAAACCGCGGGACACAGCTAGTAGTTACATAGTTATTTTAATTAAAGAAGGATAATTAAAATCGGTTCATATACTAGAAATCGGTGAACGTACACAAAAAACATACGCAACGAATATTTCGATAACTTCTTTTTTGAAACTCGGTTCATAAGAACACATACAGAACTGTTATAGACTTTTAAAGTCATTTGGCAAGTATAATTCGTTTCGTGAACGATTTTTTTAACTGTGATTTCAGCTTCGAAATAATGACTATTATTACGACATTTTGTTTAAGTAAACAACCCTTTTACTGCTTAATACGGACCCAAGCGAGGCTCTCGACTCTTTGTTCATTTGAATTTAGGTTTTCATATTTTTGTCTGAAAATGCTGGTGCATATTATAAGGAACATAAGGGATTATCGATGCAAGTGGGTTAGTTGATATTAAAATAGTTTTGATGCATATATAGATGATAGAAGTATTTATAAAAGTCTTATTACAGTGCCTGTTTATACTTATTTTACTTTTTGATTACAGGGGCGTGTTTGATCGTCAAGACAGCGTCCGTTCGGAATACACCAGTGATAGGGAGTCTACACGTTATGGCATCGTGCAACAAGCATCTATAGACAGCACTGACTCAAGAATCTGCTATCTAACTTCGAGTGAGGTAAGTGGCAATGTTTTAAATACTTTCATATGTTTTGCAATTACAACGATATAATCTTTAACATATTAAACTGACAAAAATATTGAAAATGTGTCTTCACATCTTAACCGTGCATACACATCAAATTCATCCAATTTGAAACTTGTTATATAAAGTAACTCACACAACATGTTTTTTTGGTTTATTTGCTCTCCTCTGTGAAAACTGTAAATTTTGCGACAAATTTTAAAACTTGTTGCTATTTGCTTTCGGACTGAATAAAAACATATTTAACGTATGTGTATGTCAAGCTTTACGTTCGCATGTATGCTTGATTTGTTTCGCAATTAGTTTCTAAGCTTGTTTTGATGTTATCCAAAAATTTGGTAAACATAGAGTCGGTACAAATAGATACTCACTATATGTATCTGGCAATTATTACTATATGCATATAAATGAATGTTTCTTCGTCCTGTATGTATTACTATACTATTTATCTAAGTATAATGTCATTAAGTGAGTTGCTGTGTGCGCAGCCACAAAGGTTTCTGATAAAAATGTAATATTAGTTTCTTTGCTTGTTCGTTTTTTTATGCCCTGGGATATATTTATACCATTCGTCTAATTACTATGAAAATTTGCTGAGTTTTTGTACAAACGCTAGTAAATCATACTGCCCAACAAGTGTTGTATGGTACAGCTGGTTTAATAAAATAAAATATTACGCATAGGTAAAGACAGCTTTCTATAGGATAGAGTGACAAGCGAGCACACAGTCCACCTGATGGTATGTGGTTGCTGTGACCTATAGACATCTAGTTATCAGTTAGTTTAGTTTCAACATGTCTTATTTTACTTTATAATTGGGACTACTTGTTAACATCGTAGTAGAATATAGATCAGGAGAATATGAACATGAAATGAATTTACTAAGTTAAAAGTAATAATGTTAATTATATTTAGTATTATATTAAATATGATAGTGATTGTATATGCAAACAAATCTTTCACCCCGCTTATTTGGGCATGTAACGTGTTGCCACTCGACCTGTCTAAATTGTCAACTGCGCTCGACATACAAACTTCATTCTTTGCCTACACTTATTTGTGCTTACCTGCTCTTAATCTTTATATATAACAATTACGTGTCACGTTGTTTGTCCGCGATGGACTCCTAAACTACTAAACTGGATTCAATGAAATTTTGCACACTGTGTACATTTTGGCCCAACTTGAGAGATAGGATAGTTTTTATCCCGCTAAATGACATTCAAATTTTTTTTATTGCGAATTTAAGGATTTTTATAGGAAGGGTCGTTGGAAAGGGCAGAACAACGTCTGCCTGGCGAGCTAGTATATTATAACACTTTCATTCACTTTCGGACTGAAATAAATTAATTACACTGCTTACAAACAGCAGTTTACTATAAAAATACCATTAATTAAAAATAAACTAATTTACGTTTCGATATAATTTACGCTCACTATTTTTATATTTATTCACTATCCATAATTTTTTTTAGTATTGAATTTTATATAATATAAATGATGTAAGGGCTAGTGTTCGACCCTAGTATAAAAATGAGACATAAGATCGATGATAAGTCATCATTTATAAAATAATAAATTACTTCCGAATACATAACCGGAAACCCTTTTTACTGGAAACGAGACATTTCATCTTAGTCCTCACGGGTGACGACGCATCTGCATTTTGATTCGTAATCGAAGATAGATGTAGAGGTTTATGGGCCACAGCAACCACTTACCATCAGGTGGACTGTGTGTTCGTTTTTCACCCTTATCTTATTAAAAAAAAGAATATGAAAATAAAAGAATATGTTATTTTTTTTAGTTCTTTGAAGTCGGCTTTTACTTTTTATTAAAAGTTACTACTTTTACCCTTTTAAGTGTAACTAAGCAATATCAAAATCTAAATGTCGTTTAAATAGTTACTGAGTTACATTAAAATTTTCTTTCCCTATTCTGCTGCTCTTGGGGGTAGAAATTTTTCTTCAAATTTAAATGGAGTGTACTATATTTAATAAAAAAAAGAATCATCAAAATCGGTTTACAATTGACAAAGATATCGCGTAACATATATACAAAAAAAGAAAAATATACTATTGAACTCTTAACGTCCTCGCTTTTTAAGTTGGCTAAAATGTACGGTAGTCCAACTTTACTGATCATGGCTATTTTTTGACATTTTACTTCTCTGTTTAAATGTAATCTGTGACGTATTATAAAGTGTAACATTGTGTACATTGACGCCATTTCATTTCTATATATATGTTATGGACCAAGTGATTATACGAAAGACTATTTATTATGCCCGGGTTATACAAATAATGACATGACATGACAAGTCAAATCGGGCTAACGACTGGGGAAGTGGGGAGGCGGGGAGTGATGCACTCGCACCTCTGTACTCTGCAACACAAGTTGCTATTCAAAATGTATTCATTCACTAACGGCTATGCTGACATTTGCACGTCCTCGTGCGTTTAGTATTATAGAGTTCAATCTAACAAGGAAATATCATCAGTTCGGTTGTTCTGATATTCATCCTAATCGTTTCCTCAATTCTGAATGGTAACGATCGTGTTATTGCAGAGAATACAAGAGAGCTCTTCACTGGACTCCGTCGCTCGCAATGTGCACTGCTTGCTGTAGTCGACCCAAGCGATTTGATCGCTCCTTATGGCTGGTCGTCTGCCTCTTGCTCTTCTGCCCTCTACTTTATACCATATTATTTACGGGTTACTATGAATTAAAGTACAGCAGGCTTGATTGTGCAGTGATGTCATCTGTGATTCTATCCAGTCGTGGGACCATTGACCAGTCCTCCATACTTAGTGTAGATAATGTCCACATTCAGAACCGATCTTAAGGAGGCATGCATTTATACCGTCAGTGAAGGGTATAGGGTTCATGATCATGTATACACTGGCTTCTAATAATAAGATTCTCCAGCACTTTAACAACGTACTGGCCCCGGGCTCTTCTCAACATCTTTCAAAAGGGAGTGGATAACCGATACTTAAAGTCTTCCTCTTTCCATTCCCGTTCTCCACTGTGGCACTTCATCGAAGGCGAGAAGCAGATTTATGAATTTTTTTTCAAGAAATGTGACAATGGTCTTTTGAAAAACAGACTGATTTTTCTTCTGAGCTGTGTCTATGTGCTAATTTAGAGAATTGTTCTAATCGTCTCACACGCAGACTTACTAGACTACATACTATTAAAAAAAATATCAGAAGACCGAAGAGTTCCATGTGCTACTTAGTCTTGCGTATGTATAGTCCACATTCATTCATATTCTGATGTGCCTTAGGTTCCGTCAAAAATTGGGCGATACTATTGCCCTTTATCAGTACTAGGTTGACTATTCGTACCTATATAAAGTGTTTGTACAGTAGGTATCCCCTTTGCTACTGCGGCTATCCGATCACAGAACCAAAGTATAAAACCCATCGACGTGTAGAGAAATGTAAAACCGGCGTTATATCGCCGAAACTTTCCATCACTGCATTGAGTGACGTTTTCAAGCAACTGGACCGGAAAGATACGTTATTTAACGTCCATGTCACACTTATGTCGGTAGTTGTAAGAGCCCTACGTACGCTCGCTAAGTTCTTGACGAGTAGCTTTACTGTGACTAGATAAGTTCATCTTCCACGAACAAGTCAATCGATGGATCTTAATCTGTTGGACAGCGTTTTTTTATTTATAAAACTGAAATGACAAACAAACTTGCATCTGATGGTAAGTGGCTACTTTGTCCATGAACACCTACAGCTAACTTCAAACAAAAAAGGTTACAAATACAAATGCATTACATACATCTTGTTCTATTATCACTTGTTAGGACTCATATGAAATATCAATACAAAAAAAAAACGATCTAGTGAACATCATTTTACCATATCATTTTATTGTTAATGTTAAAGTTCTATTCATAAAAAAATAATAGCGAATACCAATATTGGTAGCCTTTTTTTTCTTTTTTTTATAGGATTAGGGTGACAAACTAGCACACGGTCCACCTGATGGTAAGTGGTTGCTGCGGCCCATAGACATCTACATCTATTCTCGATTACGAATCAAAATGCAGATGCGTTGTTACCCATGAGGACTAAGATGTAATGCCTCGTTTCCAGTAAAAAAGTAGGTACTTCCCCGGTCGAGCCAACCCATTCGTGCTACAACTATACCTACTACTAATACAGCTGTAGCGTGGCTCTACCACGTAAAAGCCTATTGCTGATTGATAAATGCTAACGATTTTTCTTATGTGTTTGTTAAAAAACTTGAGAAAATTCCAATAAAAAAGGTGTCTTAATTTTTTTCCTAACTTAAAAAATGACTGAGATAATGAAGACTAAAGTGAGCTTTCCAGCGCGATGTTATCGTCAAAATTCGGCCGGTTGGACAAAGCGTGGTGACGTTTTCACTCGAGTCTCGCCACGCACTATAAGGCTGCGTTTCCACCAGAGATGTGCGAGAATGCGTAGCGAGGGATGTGTTTGTTAAGAGCCAATAGAATCACTTCGTGTACCTAGCCTCGTTCAGCGCAGCTCTAGTGGAAACGGCTCAGCGGAACGAGGTTTTTGTACATACAAAACAAGGAAAGAATGTGTGCAAAGGATGTGTTGCGAGGGATTGTTCGAGGGCTGTGTGCGAGGTATGTGTGCTCAGTAGAGAAAAGCTCGCTAAGCATCCTCGCATCGCGCAGCGGCCTAGCACATCTCTGGTGGAAACGTAGCCTAAGGGAACTTACTATTTCGCTCGCAACTTCGAACAGGTCACTCACAGTTGTGATTATTATTTTTGACTGAAATTTCCATATAAGTATTGTGTCGTCCTCGAATGTTATAATACGACAAAATATCACCGAATAAATTTCCCAATGTCATAGTTAACTACCGCTACCTTCCAGATTAAAATTTAATTTTTGTTTAATTTTTGTTCCGATCTACGCAGTATGAGTAATAATTTTAATCTGGAGGTAGCTGTGGTTAACTATGACATTGGGACGTCGAACACCTCAGCCCCTGCCGTGACCATGGGTACTGTAAAGTACTCGAAACGTCGGGAATATAAAATAAGTTAATATATGCGATAAAATCCGTAAAAACTAGTTTAAATGTGTAGTGCTAAACGTAAATATAAGAAATCATTACTATAATTTTTACTTTACATTTAACTCGAATTCACATGGCATAGGGAAATACATAAAGATACATAAACTGTCGTAAATTTTTATTAAGTAACGTTAAAAAATTACGTTATTAATAAAGCTGTGAAAAATTATATTACTTTAATTTGAGCTAGACACACGATTCATGCTAGTGAAGGTATGATTATCACAGAGTACTTAAAACACTACATACCGATCTGATCACAGACCTAATTGGGACTCTAACTCGCTCTCGATAATAGTTGACTTATCAGAACTATGCGCTGAACTGCGGCAAAATTGCTTTGCATACTCCATAAGTCTCTTCACTCCATTTCAAATATACAATAGAATGTTGAGTGTCTATGCGTTCATATCTGTTCTTGTTCTTACGTAATTAATAAGCGGAATCGTACTAAAAGCAATCTTTAGAAATATAAAATTAAACTTTTTATTAAAATTAAACGCTCAAGGAAGTAAAAGGAATAAAATAATTTCCACATAACTGCATCTGAAGTCGATGCTAAGATGTATTGTACTCACAGAACAGTTAAAGCCGTTGTATATAAAATAATTGAACCTCACTTACCCACTGACCGCACTTCAGATAGCATATTAGTACGGGCTATTACTTTGTTGCATCATGCGAATTTACTGATTATCTTGACTTGTTGAATTGGTTAGTTATCGGCTCTGTGGTGCAGTGGTTTAGTTGCGGCGCTGAGGGTCGCTTGTTCAAATCCCAGACGAAACAAGTATTTTTATGACTTATAAATAAATGAAAAAAAAATTGTTAAATTTTTACTCTACCTATATATAGCGCTTTAACATCGGCTACATATCAAAGTAAAAGGATAGCCTGCTGACTTCTTAGTACGTACACTTAATACAAATTATACAAAACGAACGCCAAGTCATAGGGTAAAGATCAATGGGGCTTTTGATCCCTTATTAATCTAGGAGCGCACTCTCCTAAAGTTTATTTACTTGTATGTGTCAGGCGACGTTCATTTTCCATGCCTTAAGAATACCCGAGAACAACATGGACAATAAAATCATAATTATTAGAAATGCATCTATTTTATGCATTATATTTTACAGGGCACTGAAGAATAAAATTGCATTTAGTTGCTTGGTCGCAAAACTAACACATATTTAGTATTTTATATTATATTAACTTATTTTATATTCCCAACGTTCACCGGGGGACTGAGGTCTTTAACGTCCCAATGTCATAGTTAACCACGGCTACCGATCTACGTAGTAAGAAATTATAGTATTTTGAAGTCTTGCAGTTGTATACTTGGATTGGGGTATAATTTTATTAATTATAGGACCTTGGAATTGATTTCAATCCCCTCGCGAATCATCCTTGGAAACAATAGGTGTTATTTAGCAAGGATTTGTGATTTTTCAAATCTAATGTAGTGATGGGAGTGATCCGGTAAGTGTTTAAAGACTCCAGACTTCCCGGGGCGTCGATCCTTCACATCAGCTATGTGTTCTTTAACGCAGGTTTTAATTGATCTTTTAGTTTATCCTATATAAGAGAGACCACTATCCGCTAAAACTAGTTTTATTTAAATGTGTAGTGTTCACATAAATATAATAAATAATTTTAATAATTTCATTAGTTTTGTAGAAATAAATAAAATATGATAAAAATAAATGAGGTATAATAACATTATATTAAACTTAATTAAATATGTATAGTAAAACATAAACCCAACCAAATGCTCAAACAGACGAAAGAACCCCTCATCCAGTCGGATACGGGAGAGCAAAAGAAATTGATATGAATCTATGACATCGACACTTAGTATCGAGAAGCACTACACTCTGCATTCGTGCCTCCAGTAGTCTGTCAAGGAGCTTATTTTATTCATACATTTAATTATGATTATTATGACGGTTGGGCTGTCATCATCATCATCATTACAGCCCTTCACAAGTCCACTGCTGAACATAGGCCTCCCCCAAAGAATGCCACAAAGCACGGTCCTGAGCCACCTGCATCCATCGACTTCACTCCATCTCGTGGGGGGACGCCCTACACTTCGCCTACCGGTACGAGGCTGCACTCGAGAAACTTTCTTCCCCATCGGTTGTCGGTTCTTCGAGCTATATGGCCGGCCCACTGCCACTTCAGCTTACTAATCCGTTGGGCTATGTCGGTCACTCTGGTTCTACTGCGGATATCCTCATTCCTAAGTTTATAACGCAGAGAAACTCCGAGCATAGCCCTCTCCATAGCTCGCTGAGCGACCTTGAGCTTCCTCATACGGCCAGCAGTGAAGGACCACGTCTCAGTTCCGTAAGTCATCACTGGCAACACGCACTGGTTGTACAATTTCGTTTTAAGGTTTTGAGGTATGTCTGACGAGAAGATGTGTCGTAGCTTCCCGAACGCTGCCCAGCCGAGTTGAATCCGTCGATTGACCTCTCGGTCAAAGTTGGACTTACCTAGTCGGACTATTTGTCCCAGGTAAACATACTCGTCAACAACTTCGAGCTTAGTGCTCCCAACAACTACCGGCATAGGTGTGACATGGACATTAAACATGATCTTTGTTTTGTCCATGTTCATCTTAAGACCTATCCGTTGGGAAACACTATTGAGGTCATTGAGCATAGTGCTTAGGTCCTCCAGCGATTCTGCCATAAGGACTATATCGTCGGCAAATCGAAGGTGAGTGATGTACTCGCCATTGATGTTGATACCGTATCCTTTCCAGTCCAGAAGCTTGAAAACGTCTTCCAATGCAGCGGTGAAGAGTTTCGGGGATATGACGTCACCCTGTCTTACACCTCTCCGCAATTGGTTAGGTTTCGTATTCTGGTTGGGCTGTATAAATATATAATTGTAAATGAAAATGATAAACATAGATGAAAAAATGATAAAAATAAAATAAATACATAAATAAATAAAAACCCAACCAGATGGAAGCCCTCGGCAGGGGAGACCAAACGGCTGAGGGTTAGGGGAAAAGGGAAAGAAACCGGCGGACGATGCGGGCGGTATCGAGGAGCAACGCCTTCTGCATTTGAGCTTGGAGCGGTCCGTCACGGAGTCCCAGTCGCCTCAGATGACCCGAGAGGCTGACTGTGATTAACCCGTTCGCAGAAACGACTACAGGTATTATTTCGGTCGGCAGTCCGTCCCACATGTCGGTCACCTCGTGAGCCAGTTCCAGATATTTTGTACGCTTATCTGCTTCGGCTTTCACGAGGTTCTCGTCATACGGAACGGTAATGCCAACCAAAAATATCCTTGACTATGCCTGGTCCATCAGCACAATAGTAGGCTTATTCTCAAGAATACTCCTGTCTGTGATTATGACCCGGTCCCAGTAGAGCCTGGCGCGGTCATTTTTGAGCACGGCTTCCGGCATGTACTTATAATAAGGAAGTTTCCGATCCACAAGACCGTATTTCAGAGTGAGCTCCTGGTGTAGAATCCTGGCTACTAGGTTGTGCCTATGCAAGTACTAAGAGTTAGAAAGCGCCGAACAACCGGAGATGACATGCCTAAGTGATTCACCGGGATGGCGACAAGCTCGACAAATGTCGACGGTGCCATCCCTTAGGATGTATCTCCGATAATTTTTGGTCTTAATAACCTGATCCTGTATTGCACAGACAAAACCCTCGGTTTCCCCAAAGAGGTCACCGAAACGTAGCCAGTGGAGGGAGGCGACTGTGTCTACGCAAGGCTCATGTAGAGCCTTGTAGAACCTCCCGTGGAGCTGCTTCTCCTTCCATATGGTCTCCCGGTCGGAAATGTTCTGTACTGCTGGGTCTTGCTATTGCTCGTTGGCTAAGGATAGAGGGGTAAGTCCCTTATTACAAGAAATAACGTCCCTATAGAATGGATCATCCGCTCTCGTGAGAAAGTAATTACGGAGGCTGCACACTTCACTATGCGTCCACCATGCTTCCGCAGCAAGTACAGCCTCATTACTGACGACCTCGGATGATGCATCCTGTGGGACGTCATAATAGTGCGGACTTTTCTATCCAGAGCGTTCAGTTGGGTCTGAGTCCACCTGAGTATGCCAAATGTATACATGAGAACAGGCATGATCTAACCGTTATATGCGTGTGTCTTATTAACGTCCGACAAAAGACTGTTGTGCACTTTTGTCAAACGTGCATGCATAAAACACATCGCAAACTGACTGTTTCATGTTCGCCTCATCGATACCTATGTTCTGTGGCATACCCAGTTATCGGTATGTTTCAGCCTCGGATAGGGTCTTTATGTTGATGGACATAGATAAGTCTAACCCTTTCGACATGGAGGACCGCACACTTATCCGTCGCCAGCTCCATTCTAATAGAATTGCTAAAACCACAAGTGATCTTTAGCAATTCCATAAGATGAGAGCGACTGGAGGCGAATAACTTGAGATCATCCATATAGAAAAGGTGGGTCACTTTTGTACCTCCTCTCCGAAGCTGAAATCCCCTCCCGGAACCCTCCAGTAAGGTACTAAGAGGGTTCAGAGACAGGCAGAACCAGATTGGACTCAGACAATCGCCATGGAAGATACCCCTTCTTATCCTTATGTGGTTCTCCGCAGCCGTCATCCGCTCGCCTAGATGACAAAGGATCGTACTCCACTGCCCCATACACTGCCCGAGGAAGTCTCGAACTGTACAGTCAACCTTATACAGCTCGATGACCCTCTTCAGCCATGTATGAGGCACCGAGTCGAATGCCTTTTTGTAGTCTATCCAGGCGGCGGAGAGGTTCCAACGGTTGCGTTTAACCACCTTGCCAATGACCGCGTCAATGAGGAGTGGTTCCTTGGTTCCACGACCGCCGCCCCGACATCCATTTTGAGCGCGCGACATCACCTGATTTGAGTTCAGGTGACGAGTGATTCTCGCGCTCAAAATGGATGTAAGTGTCTTGTATATGGTAGGTAGACACGTTATGGGGCGGTATTTGCTCGGGTCTGTGGAATCTCGGTCTTTAGGAACCAAATGAGTGATCCCAGTAGTGAAGAGGCTCGGGAGCGACTTTTGGTCGAGAGCCTCTTGAAACTGTCGGACGAGAACAGCGTGACACACCACGAACCCCTTCAGCCAGTAGTGATGCAGTCCGTCGAGTCCCGGACTTTTCCAGTTCGGGGCCCTACGGACCGCCTCAGCTACGTCATCCGGCGTAATGATGACGGGGTCCATGGGCGTAACATTCGCACACTGACTCGCCACAACTTCCGTCCAAGGGCCCTCACTGTGGCTTACGGGCTCCGACCACAGGCCGCGCCAGAATGTGATAGTGCAGGCCTGATTCGGTGCTGGGCCCGTTCCACGTACCATTAGTCGCTCCAATGATTCATAGAGCCTCTTCGATCACTCTGGAAGAGACGATTCTGATTGAACCGTGTCGACCTCTCGGTATATCGCCGAATCCGCTTCCCCCAAGCAGCGATTCTCTGCTTCAGGTCGTCTATGCGCTCCGTCAGTTTTTGCGTTATATCCGGCTGGGACAAACTGATGTTTGTCCCAGCAAACGCCATCCTGACGGTGCGCACAATTCTCGGCCTATTATTGCCCGACCTGAAGCTTATCAGCCTGCCGATGAGGGCCCTTGCCTTTGCAATACGGTCCTCAATCCTTCTTCTCCAGGCTGGGATGGCGCTACTTTGTCTAGTAGCGCGTCCAGCCTTGGGAAGTTTGGCGCCAATAATACGGCAAACTGCCAGTACGGCGCCAAAAAGAATTGAGTCCGTCTCGCAAAGGTCCCGGCTGGCTTCCAAATAGGTCACCAGCATTGGGTTGAGAGCCCTCACGACAGCCCGATTCCGCTTGCTTAGGGGTATGCGCGGTAGTCGCGGTCGATTCTCGAGAGGCGTACTGCGCGTTTCCCTAATCGCCTCTTCCACTATGCTCCTCATTTGCTCTTGTTCTAGGGCGACTATTCCATCGTCGCCTGAGTCAACTACAAGGAGATCTACGGTGGCATCTACATGTGCGGGTTGCTCTGCAACTCGTAGAGCCGCATCTCCTGTTGTAGCATTTTCATTCGACAAAGGAATAGCCTCACGTCGTAGCCGTTCGAGTTCGGCGTCATCAAATATTTTTGAGCGCATGATGTACCGAACTCGGTCTGCCAGGTTTTGCTCGGTAACGGTAATAGATGGCTCCAGCTCAGCAAATAGTCGGTGCATCCTAGCCCGATACCCAAAACCTCCAATTTCTCTCCCTTTCGTCCCAAAATACGCCCGCAATGCATTTTTGTTCATTTGCATTGACCAACGCATGCGGCGTACTCCACCAGTGGCGGGTGCTGATTGCTGGGCCAACGAAGACCCTGCCAACACCAAGCCAGCTGGTGGGGATGATAGATGCGAGGGGCTGCTGGGTGGTCGTGCAGCACCTCGCGGTCGACTGGTGGTTCGCATGCTGCCGCGTCCAGCGCCAGCTCCAGACGCGCCCTGGCGACCTCCAGGCAGCGGCCTTTTACGCGTATACCAGGAGGTGCAAAGGCCCGATTCAAGGTGCTGACTGACTGCGCTGACGTAGCAGTTTTGTCACATAACCATTACGTCAGCGGACGATGAGGTCGTCACTTCCGTACGCCAACTTAATAATGATTATTATTATTATTAAGTTGTGTGTATGCAAAAACTCAAAGTTAAACAACCAGAGAGGACATGCTTAAGCAATTTAATAAGCTTAATGACAGTCAATCATGCCATCTCTTAAGATGTATCTCCTAACTACAAATCTCCAAATCTGTCATATTAAAGCATGACATAGGGAAGTAGTTATACCAGAAAGCCTAGAAAAGTAGAGTGAATTCACTTGAAATGAGAGCACTCGAAAAGATAATATGTGGTCTTTTGACGTAAATAGAAAGAAAAACTAAAAGAGAGTGCGGATTTGGAAGCGTTGTACAACTTTGCAAGTCCTTCGAAAGTTTGAAAAATTAAAAGTAGAAAAACAGCAAGTTGCACTCGAAACTTTAGAATTTATTTATAATCTTGAAACTGGAATTATATTATCATGAATCATAGACTACGTTAGCCTTAACTTTAACGTTCTTCAAAATCAAAGAGGTTCGAAATATTTTTGAATTTATCAGATCGATTTTAAGTATCCAATTAAATACTTTATATTTAAGTTAAAATTACAAACGAGCTCACAGCCTTCTAAGTCACTATCACTGTATAATAAGTTGTGTTGTAACTTAGATATCTCTCTAGATAATTTTGCAACTTAGATCTTTAGTCCTTATCATATAAAACCCAACAGCATTTCCTTATTATTTTCCAATAATATTCTGTGAAAGAGAGAGATGGTATTTAAAATAGACTAGTAGCGAGAAGTAGCGTCAGCGAAATATCTGATACTGTGATCGCCAATCCTGCCAAGGCTGGCAATTACGGCAAATTCTCTTTATTATGGAGTATTGATAGAGTCCATATCCATTACTTATCTGTTTAAAAGAAATAGGTGTAAGGAAGAACATGCAAACTATTATTCCAAATGTTAATCTCACATTCACGTGGTACTTCGTCGTACAACTAATAAAACGTGACGATCGACTTATAACTCTATGCCCTGCCCATCGGACACTTTTTTTTTAAGAAATGCACGCCTTCTAGTATATTCTTAAAAAGGTGTCAGCCCACTGGACTTTAAAAGATCAACGATAGTGTTGACGAATATATTTTTAATTAACATTTGCTTCAGTCTAAAATTATCTAATGGTTAAAGTTTTTTTAAATATCTAAATTCAAGAAACGTGCAGTACCGTGTGATTTCAGGAGCTGTTCTTCATGTTATTGAATTGTTACTTGAAAACATATGATTATGTAATTTATAATTATAAATTTTGGTAGTATTAGTTAGTGTTATAACAAAAACTAATGTCAGACCTAGTTTCAAAGACTAGCTATCCATATCTGCACTGTAACATCACATACAGATAGGGCCTCAGTGTATGTGGAGATACAGGTGCATTCTCTCTCTCTCTCTCTCTTAGTCATATGTAACGGTAATTCGACACGACCGGGAGATCAGGAGCGGGACCAAAGGATTTACATGCTTTGTTGGAATTGGGGGGATCACCTCCAACTTTCTGACTGCGGGCTACCACGTAAAAAATTGATAGTAACTTTAGGTTTTAGTTTATATATATTTTTTAAATATTTCTTTTAGATTTTTTTGCAAATAAATACGTTATGAAGATACAGTTATTAATTGTTTAAGCAAAAATCTCGCTATAAATTTACATATAATCCCATTTTAACCTCATTACGAAGCGACCCAAATCTATTTATATCTCTACCTTTCCATGTTAGACCATTTATTAAAATCGTCCCTATGCATGAATACGTTTAATGATAACTAATTTAGTTACTTATAAAGCAAATCAATATCGTTAAATAGAAAGTTACGCACTGCAACAAAGCGTTTAGGTATACTCGCAAAAATTATAAGGCTATTGATTATTCATGTGAAAAACTGCATATCAAGCTTGTTACTTTGTATATTTAGTATACAATTTCGGAAATTGAAGAGAGCTATATTTCATAAAATAATTCAAATATAGCTCCAGCTCCAGCTAAATCAAGGCCCGGGAGAGGTCGGCTGCAGTCGGGCTCCTTCGGCGGAGTTTGCGCAGAAAGCAACATGCTCCGCTGCGCTGCGAGTTTCCCAATTGTATGCTGAATGTAGCATTAAAATATTATTTTAAGGTTAACTTTCTCCAATTTATAGCATTATGAATGAAGGCCTTTTGTGAATTCTAATAAACTAATTTACGTTGCAAAAATAGTCGTGTCGAATGTCGCGAAAAAGAACTCTGAACCGGAAACTAAGACGTTTTGTTTGTGTAAATACAAAGCTTTTACTATCAAGTGCACGGACAAAGAAGATCTCTTCTATCAACTTACGTTTCACTTGCTAATAGAAATAATTTTTCACGGTTGTTACATTATATTTGTAACTGTATATTAAATAAACTACAGTTAAGTTAGTGCTTCAGACATATCCCGCGTTTAAAAGTGAAGTCAATTAAGGCCTAGTCGTTAATGGGAGTAATTTTCCCATTTCAGAATCATTAAAAATAATAACGTACAGTGGACATTAATCTTAAAAATATAATAAATTCTAGTAGTAGTCTTCCTGCTTATGTATTGCTTGATCCACCTGTGATATTAAAACATCTTTACTAACTAAATATATCTGACCTTGTACATATATATTACTTTCCTGAATTGCCAATGTTGGTTTAATCGAATTGGCTACCTAAATATTGTTTATATATTGAACTTTCTTCTGTTGGAGGAATTGATAATTAAATTAATCTGATAGATAAATATGTGTTTTGCATAAATATTTATAATTGTTGAATGTTAGTTGTATCGAACTTAAGATTAGCTTGAGACTTACCAAGTACCAGGTGCTAAAAAAATGTTCATAATATAACTGTATGGGGGCCACCAAATCAAAGAATGCTGTTTTTATAAAGGTAATTTATTAAAATACTAGTATTTTTTCATCTTCTCTACTTTTTAGACCTTTTGTTTTTTTTTTTTCTAGTTATCTAATAAAAGTGTTAACAAACCTTTTATGTATTTATTTTTAAAAAAATGTTTTGTAATAGTTATTTCTAATTTTAGTAACAATAGCTGAACGTCGTACTCTTTTTTATTTGATTTCTTTTTATAATATTTTTCATTTAATAAAATAATTGTAACTTAACGTTAAATAGTTATTACCTAGCAATTAGCACTTTACACTTCATTTTGTAGGGCTAATACTGAACTAAGTATTAATCTCATTAACGCTAATCGAATTTCTTTATCTTATTATATGAACCAAAGTCACATAGCATTTATGTCCGTGCAATTCACTGTCCGTGTAATTTCTAATAGTAAACACGAAAATACCTTAACTTCTGTAATTATGACTCGCTTTTACACGCTACTTCGTCCGCGTAAAATTTAAACAAAAACGGGCAGATCTATTATAATATTTTTGGCCAAATAGTTAATTTATCGAAAAAACGTACATTAGAAGTAAACATAGCTTTTGCTATTATCTTGAAAGCTACATGTGATAAGGGAAAATGATTATAATAAAATTGTAAATCTTTTAATTTCAAGTAAATAATCTCGTACTCTGTGAACAGTATGCTTGTTTGTCACCCTTATGTTATAAAAAAACGAAGAGGAAGACAGACAAACACAAAGTTAAATTTTAAAGAGAAGTTAAATTTATCCACTCCCTCTCCCGAGGGGTACCGTTTTTGTATGTATAAGAGGTTTATAGCAAATTTGTCAAGGATCATTTCGTACACATACACTTTTCATATATCCTGTACTGTTTTCTTTAAAACTGGAAACACAGACTGGACAGTTGTTGTTGACCCGGGAGGGGGAGGGGGAGTGTATAAAATTTAACTTCGCTCTAAAATTTTACTTTTTGTTTGTCTGTCTTTTATCTATGGGCATATATACGTTACATATGCCCATAGATAAAATTTTACAATTACTCCATTAATTTTGCTAATAATTTAGCAATTAATATTTGGTTTGAACTAACCTCACTCAAGAAGTGTTCCCTGCTCGTTTTTCTCGGTTCTCATTGGGCGTCTAGGGTTTATTGCGTTATTCGCGCAATAAACCGTAAACTACAATCAATTAAATTTTTCATTATTTCCTAAGCTATGCGTCCAAATAACATGCTATAATCACCAAAGTTTATCTCCATAAAATTGTCTTGATGATGAAGTAACTAACATTAGTAAGGATTAATATGCCATGCCAAATAATAACGCTCATAAATCACTTTTTAATGTTCAATATTTTTGTCACAAAATACCCTATTGAGGCTTATGTATAAGAAATATGCCTTTTTAAATGGAGGAAGGATCTATATTTTTGTAGAACATAGTATTTACGTATCACATTACGGCTAATTAATTTCGGGAGCGCTTTTTGCTTAACAAAAGCTGAGAGGTGTAGATTATACAAAACAAAATTAAATCGGACCGGTAGTTCCAGAGATTAGAAATTAATTTATTTATTTAATATTATATGTTATATATATATATATATATATATATATATATATATATATATATATATATATATATATATATATATATATAAAATATATACGTTTTGTTTATATGTATATAGATTAATTCCTTACCTAAAGCTTAATATGTATGATTAGCATCATAATAATCATTACAGCCCCTCACAAAGCCATAGTTAGACATAGACCTCCTCCAAGGAATACTACAAAACATGGTCCTGAGCAACCTGCATCCACACACTTTCCGCATGTCTTACAAAGATCTAACCGCCTAAAACCCGACTAACGGGCGATGATTGCGTTACGAGATTGCCCGTCGATAACCTTTCTACCCCGTCAGTTGTCGTACCTCGAGATATTGTATGTATCTGGAAAACACTTTTTTAAAGGCTTGCGATGCAGATGAATTTCCCCTAGTGTTGCAATTGTTTATAGGCGGCGATAGTTACAATCAGGTAAGTAGTATTATATATATATATATATATATATATATATATATATATATATATATATAATATAAGAAAAAAACGATCGGGCAAATGATCATGCTACTTTTTTTTTTTTTTTTTTTTTTTTTTTTATAGGAGAGGGGGAAAACGAGCATGCGGCTCTCCTGATGGTAAGTGAGTACCGCCGCCCATGAACAACTGCAACACCAGGGAATGGCACATGCGTTTCTGACCTTTTAAAAAGGAGTGGGCTCTTTTCTTGAAGGTCCCTAAGTCGTATCGGTCCGAAAAAATCGCTGGTGGTAATCGATTCCACAAGTACGTTCTGCAAAGAAGAAAACATCTTCTAAATCACACAGTGGTGGACCGCCAATCATCCAGATGGTATGGATGGTACCGTGAGTTTAGTCGCGATGTGCGATGGTGAAATTGAGCGGCTGGAATTAGTCCGAACAATTCCTCAGAGCACTCTGCAACATCTCTTCGCAGTGCCAGTGAGTCAAGCCGATCGGAAAGAGCTTGGTCGTCGACGATTCGAACCACTCTGCGCCGGATGCGGTCAAGTGGAAGGAGCTGGCACTGGGGAGCCCCTGCCTAGATATGGGAACACTATACCATGTGAGGCCGAACTTGCGCCTTGTAAAGTTGCAGGCGATGTGCCGGCTTGAAATACTGTCCCGTTCTGCTGAGCACGCCAAGCTTTTTGTAGGCCAATTTGGTCTTCTCTTCCAAGTGACCACGAAACTGCACGTCACTCGATATGTCGACGCCGAGGATTCCGATACTGGCTGAGGCAACAAGGGGTGTGCTTTGAAACTGAGGGGATACGACAAAGTGGTTTCATTTAGCGGTAAACGCGCAAACTTGTCTTCTGGAGATTGAACTGGACTAGATTTCGTCGCCCTCAATCCGAGACTTTGTTAAACAAAATCTCGACTTCAGACACAAATTAGTTCCGGTATTCGGCGACGTTTTCCCAAGAAATACTGGCACGGCCAGTGTATAGAGCATCACCAGTGCTGCCATCTGCTTAGCAATGTATGTTAGCGGTTTGCAACATATCATTGGTATGCAGAAGAAACAACGTTGGTTATAGCATGCAGCCTTGTGGAACACCAGAGTTAATAGGCTTTTAATCGGAGCACCTTGATGCTCCGATCAGCCAGAAAACTGGTGATCCAACTGCACAATTTCTCGGGAAGCCCATAGGACGAAAGCTTCGAAAGAAGCGCTTTGTGCCAGACATCGAAGGCCGAAGGCCTTCGCTATGTCCAAAGTAACGGCCAATGCCTCCCCCTTGGACTCTAATGCTTGCGCCCATCTATGTGCTAGGTAAACAAGAAGATCACTAGCTAAGTGACCCCGACGGAAACCTTACTGGCAGTCAGCTGGTGCTCCTCAAGGTACCGCATGAGTTGGCAGTTAATAATGGACTCCATTATTTTCGAGAACAAGGGGGTGTTGGCGACAGGCCTGGATCAGAGCGGTTACCATTTTTAGGGATCGGGTGCACGAAAGCTGTCTTCCATGAATTTGGTACAAGGGAGTAGGAGAACCGAAAACGACGCGTCAGAACCGGTGCCAACTCTGGAGCGCACGTCCTCAGCACAATTGGCGGGATTCCGTCAGGCCCACTTGACTTGTGAATGTCTAGAGAGAGGAGTGCTTTGTGTACTGAGCAGTGTGTGAATCGCACATCAGGCATAGATCACTCACACTGTGAGATGGTCGGCGGTGTGTTCCTCCCTTCATCAAGAGTCGAGTTGGACGCAAAAAGGAAGCCCAAAAGGTCGGCTTTCTCTTTTGCGGCGTGGGTCAGTGAGTCATTCTCCCTGTGCAGAAATGGTAGTGATGGCTTACAGGAATTCCCTTGGATAGCTTTGGTGAGAAACCAGAATGCACAGGTTCCCGAAGGAAGGCGAACTAGCTTCTTGCTAATTCTGCCTATGCACTCTGACTTTGACTTGGCAATAACTCTTTTGACGGACCCTGGAGGCGAAGTTATATTTATTTTTAAGCATGCTGGTGTTTACATCCCGAGCCGTCGAAGCCTCACCCCAGGCCTGATAACACTCCTGCTTACTGCGTAATGCAGTCTTACAGGAGCGAACAAACCAAGGCTGAGATCTGCCACCGATGGGTACCACAGATGATGGAATAAATAGTTCCATTCCCTGTAGCACTACATCGGTGACAGAGTCAGCAACAGCGCTGTAATCATCCGGCGAGAAGCAAACCCGCCGCCATGGGTAGGATGCAAAGAAAGACCGCATTCCTTCCCAATCCGCCGACCTATAATGCCAAACACGGCGGCAACCTGCAGAACGCGACCGCGAGGAGTACGTGAGAGGCACCACACTCCGGATCAGACAATGGTCCAAAGAGCCGAGAGACATCGACGGAAACCTGATATTCGTCCGGATGAGAGGTCAGCAGAAGGTCCAACAAGGAAGGTGTATGATTCTCCACACCTGAAAACCACGTAGGCGAAGTAACTAGTTGTGTGAGCCATTCAGCGTGGTGGGCGTTAAAATCGCCAGGTATCACGATTTCTACGGATGGGATCGGTTGTAGCAAGAAATCTGTAGCCATTTGGACTAGTCGATGTGTCGGTCTGTGTCGGCATAACCGCTATGGAACCGCTACGCAGCCAAAGGATGGACAGCTCCATACCTTCAAGACTGCCGAGGCGTCGAGAACAGTTATCCTCTCTGACGTATATGCAAACTCTAGCCTAGGGCACAAAGAAGTGTTCTAATTTGTACCCCGGGTATACGAATTATCAGCCGGAGAGGACACCTGCGTCTCGGTCAAAAAGAGTAGGCCGGCTTCGCCGTCTCCAGATGGTAGTGGACGGCGTTAAGGTTAGAGTGAAGTCTCCTGGTGTTGTAGAAGTTCACGGATGGCGTGGCATGGGTCGCTATGGTTTTAGCGCTCTGTTTGCCCCATGCAGTGTTAATATAGAGCAGGATTTTGCCCCCCCCCCCCTTAGAACACGCGGGGCAGCCACGTTCAGGAAGTTAGAGGGTAGCTTGACCGTGCATGCTCAGTGAGGGAGATTCTCAATTACCAGGGATGCTGGTACCCTCCTGGGGTATTCCTTTCTTTTTAAATTCCACTACCATGTTATGGGGGGAGGGGGGTTGGTCCTCTGACCATCTGCACTAACCAAGCAAAACGCAGGAGCATAGCTTCGACTTTACTTTTCTTTTCTAATCTTATCGATATGAGTATGAATGAGGTTCGTTAAAATGGTCGGTAATAATCTTCCAGAATGTTTTGCTTGGGCTTAGTGAACGAAACACCTATATCCTAATTATGTTTTGTATAATATGTCGGATTTCCACATGACGTATCCATTCAAATATAGCTGTAAATAATAAATGTAGAGTATTGTAAAGTTTCAAAGTTGATGTACAAATATCTCTGAACACATATATATTTTAATAACCATCTTAATCTTATTAAGGAACAACGCCATTTCCAACGTAATAAATGATAAAAGATTAATAATAATAATATAAATAACTAAATATAATTAAAGTTAAATAAAAAAATGAGAGAATTAAAAAAGCTTCACTCTGGTCACCATTATTATAATAAGTAACGTACAAAAAATTATAGAACCTAAGATTTACCTTATTTGTAAAAAAAAATAAGAAAAGATTTTACGAGTTAGGGAATTCGATTTACACGCAAACACACAGCTTTTATATTGCTTCATTTTCAAAGTTCTTGGTATTTTATATAGCCAAGTTCTTCTTTACTTCTTCTTAACTAATAAATCAACCTTAACAACTAAATTATAGACGATAGATCTAGTATTTAGAGTACGGCGCTATAATATAAAATAGTATTAATATAGTATTAAGAGGCCATTATACCGCGGCATATGAGTTCGATTTCCAGCTGGAGTTTGCATTTGTCCAAAACACGAATTATTAGTTTACGATTATTTTTTGTACGTGGTAGAGCCATGCTCCAGCTATATTAATAGTATAGTTGTAGCACGAATGAGTCGGCTCGACCGGGGAAGGACCACGCTCTCACAAAATACCAGCGTATAATAGCAGCTTAACGCTGCTGTGTTTCGTATGGTGAGTGTAGAGAACCGGAGACACTTTTTACTGGAAACAAGGCATTTCAATCTTAGTCCTCACGGGTAACAACGCATCTGCATTTTGATTCTTAATCGAAGATAGATGTAGATGTCTATGGGCCACAGCAACCACTTACCATCGGGTGTACTGTGTGCTCGTTTGTCACCGTTATCCTATAAAAAAAACGAGGGTATTTTGATTGTCCCCATATCTATGACACTGTTCTCTAGCCTATATCCGATCTTACTTCACATAAGCATTACTTTAAGGCTGGGTAGGTTAGAACAAAGCCAATATGTTTGCAAGCATACTGCCTTAGCACAAGTTTTTGACACTCGCGTTTTGGTATCGTCATTGACGAAAATAGTGTGGAAATATGAACCTGTCGGAAGTTAAGGGAAACTGAATTTTATTATACAAAGTCACTCGATGGTGATACAAATTAGACACGATAGAAAACACACTTAGGAGACAGCTTCATATTCTTATTTTTTCGCTATGTTTGAAATGGCTAAGAGACCATCATGATAAGTACTATTATTTTATGTATCATAAGTGATTGTCATTAAGGCATGCGTAACATAATTAGTACAAGTGCCAAAAGAATGAATTATGATTTCTGCTTATAATTTATATCAGTTTTATGATAATAAGAGCACCATTCCATATATTTGTAATAAAAACACTTAAGTTAGAAAAGAAGTGGTATCTGCCTACCCCTACGGGAAAGAGGCGTGATTATATGTATGTGTGTTAAAAATGAAAACATTCAACATATTTTTTTCAAAAGTCTCACTTATCCTCCGAACTGGGATTCAAAGGGCCAATGTTTATTTTTGCACACTGCCGCATCGGTTAAGGCACGGCCATTGTAAATTATGTCAGGGTCAGCTTCCTATTGATTTCGCTTCTTTTAAGCTAACCGACTGCCCGTCCCATATTACGTATTTGATTTATCCGAGGATAACGCGAGTAATTGTTTTAAAAAGAAAATTGTTCGATAAACTTCTAAAGAAATTCTTAATGCAAAGTAGGTACTCGTATCTACCGCCTTCAGTATGCACAAAGTGATCACCTTAATAAAAATAACAATTTCCTTTTATTCAATAGATTTCTCATTACTTTTCTAACAGCTATTTCCTTTAGAGCAATCAATTATGAACAAGTGAAATATTTAAAATAAATGCGTGTGTGTCATGGAACACTCGGTTGGAACGAAGTTCCTTTCGTAGTATATTATTATTGATAAACGTATTATATTATTCACTAACAAATACAAATAAATAAATTACTAGCGTCTAAAGAAGCGTTATTTAAAATAAAATAATACTTTTTTCGGGGCAAGATAAGAAAAAGTGCGAGGGAGATGAATATTATTCCACCTCGCTTCTTTATAGCCGCCAAGACCGTCTACATTACGTCAGAAGGGGTCGTGACAGAAAAATCTTACACTTTTCCTCGCCTAGCAAACAACCGCCAAATTAATACCACCCGATAAGGAACTTCGTAAAAAAAATTACCACCTTTTATTTATTTTATATATATCCTGCATTGTGATCCTGATTTAAGCTATATTTAAAATTTCAAGTTTTCAGCTCATAGGGCAGTTTAAAATTGATTACTAAATTTCACCCGGAACGACAGACAAACAAGAAAGTGACATAATAAAAACATGGTATTAATAGATATAATTTACTTTAAGGAAAGTCTCATTTAACCCATATTTTCCCTATTATTTTTCCTACTTCCAATTTAAAATATAAAAAAAATCTATTAACTCTGCGCTAAATGAAATGTAAGAAACATTTTTTAGAAGAAACATTTTTAGATAAAGAAAATAATAAAGGGAAAGAGGAATCACAATATTTAGAATCAATAACTTTTTTCTTTCCATTACTTAAAGAATAATACGTTAAAATGTTTGTTATCCAATTAATTATTTTGCTAATACTAGATACAAATAGGAATTAAAATACAGCAACATATTTTCGATATGAATCTTAATATTTTTGCAGCGGTTGAATAAATCGATGGAAAAACGCGGTACAATGTGACTCGTTGAGTATTTCATGTTTTAATTGTCATCGTAAGGTTTTATGCCATAAACATATTAGGACGTTTCTCTAATAATAACAAGTTTATAAGTGAATATGTTTATTTAGAAATTATAGCTTAACTTAAGATTCAAAAATTCAAAGGTGAATTTTTCAAAAGAAAATAAAAGTTTTTTTCTAATTTTAAGAACTTAATTAGCCTAGTGGTAGCTTGTTTCAAATTTTCTACTTCTATTAATATTAACTTTAGTTTTTATCCATTTTTCTTTTTATTACAGGTAAGTACGATTACAAATAATAAAATTCTCGTCTACAAAGGTAAGTGATATTTGCTTTTCAGATGATTGTCATTAGTACAAATAATATGATCAAAAAAAGATTGAATTTGAAATTAAACATTTATGTTCTTATAAAAATAGGAAAAGTTGTTCGAATATGCATCTATAAATTCATTTAATATTCTTTTCTCGCGATTGACTTTTAAAATATTCAACTATCATTTTAGTTTGCTGTTCTACCAACCATCAAACATGGTGATTTTCGAATTACTCAATTATGGATAAAATTGGTGGGTACAGTTTTTTTTCTGCCAATTATATGATGTGCCACAACTAAAACTAAGATTTCAAGTTAAAGTGTTTGACGTCTGTTTTACCGATTCGAGTGATTTTGGAATTACTCAATTATGGATAAAATTGGTGGGTACAGTTTTTTTTCTGCCAATTCTATGATGTGCCACAACTAAAACTAAGATTTCAAGTTAAAGTGTTTGACGTCTATTTTACCGATTCGAGTGATTTTGGAATTACTCAATTATGGATAAAATTGGTGGGTACAGTTTTTTTTTCTGCCAATTCTATGATGTGCCACAACTAAAACTAAGATTTCAAGTTAAAGTGTTTGACCTCTGTTTTACCGATTCGAGTGATTTTGGAATTACTCAATTATAGATAAAATTGGTGGGTACAGTTTTTTTCTGCCAATTCTATGATATGCCACAACTAAAACTAAGATTTCAAGTTAAAGTGTTTGACGTCTGTTTTACCGGTTCGAGTGATTTTGGAATTACTCAATTATGGATAAAATTGGTGGGTACAGTTTTTTTTTCTGCCATTTCTATGATGTGCCACAACTAAAACTAAGATTTCAAGATAAAGTGTTTGACGTCTGTTTTACCGATTTGAGTGATTTTGGAATTACTCAATTATGGATAAAATTGGTGGGTACAGTTTTTTTTCTGCCAATTCTATGATGTGCCACAACTAAAACTAAGATTTCAAGTTAAAGTGTTTGACGTCTGTTTTACCGATTCGAGTCATGTATGTATATTTTGACAGGGACTTTGATTATCAAGTATGTGTAGTGTTGTGACTGCTTCTGAGTCTATGACTGCATCCAAGCCTGCTTGCTTTTACAATATTATTACTTTTACAGCCTGCCAAATGTTCACTGCTGAACATAGACCTCCCCCACAGATTGTTCCAGCAAGCGATTTGCCATCGGCAGTTTCTTATTTTTACTAAGCTGTCATCATCATGGTGCTGCCCATCTCCTGTTTCAGTTTCCCTCTGTCACCTCTTACTACACCCACGAGAAGAACTGGTTCCTGAAACACAGTTAGACTAGCTCAGGGACCAGGGAATCAATGAACTTATTTAAGAAGGGTGTTATTAAATAAATAAATAAAAATAATAAAAAAATAAGGTGAAATGCTTCGTTAACTATAAAAAAACGAAACACAGCAGCAATACGCTGCTATTTTACGCTAATATTCTATGTGAACGCTATCCTTCCCATGTTGATCTGACCCCTTCACATTGCCACCACTATAAAGTTGAAGCGTGACTCTATCACTACTCATCGTAAAAATAAAAGATATATATAAAGTAGTCCACCATTGATTCGGAATAGAAATTACTTATTTTCTATCAGCTTAAGCATCCGCTGGAAATTTTTATAATGTAGCCAGTTAAGGAGTCTTATCCTATAGTTTTAATCCTTCAGATCGGAATACATCAGGGCATGCATTGATGTTTGGTGGTAGAAGTAGAACTCTCTACTCTATATACTCTTATCTACGTCTGCCACCATCCTCTGACGGACTCCTAAACTGAAAATGAGTAAAAATTGAAGAAAAATTTGCTTAAATATTACACTTCTGAACATCAGACATTTTAGTTTTGAGGTGGTATCTCAATGGCCACGTTAAACCTCATAAACGTGAAAACAAAAAAATATACGAAAGTAAACCGAATCAAAATTTCTTTGATACGACTTTGATTTAAATCGAATGTCTATGCAACATCTAGTTTACGTGTCAGGTACAAAAACTTTCTAAACCTGTGATAAAAATTAAATAAACAGTTTTCTGCGGTTACGAGCTTAGCCTGTTAATAGCGCAATGGAAAAAAAAAACTTCATTCGTAATATAAATGGAATTCATTTTTGCAGTTTCTATTGTATTAAGTAAAATTATAACTTTTAAACATTGTAATTACGCAACTATTTACTTATACACACACACTCGTGCACTTCTATCCTATACTGCAGATGGCTAGTCTCCATTGAGACTAACCGGCGTAACCAGAATTTGTTCTGGAGGACATAAATTACTTTGAACCCTTTCATCAAAATATTTTTAAATCACTTATTTAAAATAACAGCAAAATTTAAAACGTTTTTAAGCAATCTCTCTTTTTGTTATTTATACATAATCACGAAAACATTCGCAGCTGAACCTCAACTGAACATTCCTTCACGTGTAAGATGAATTACTATAATCGCCTGGCTTGAAAAGGGATTATTGACTACAATCCCGTCATTTTTTCTCTGGTGGTATCACGTGAGAAACCTTTACATTGTAAACTTGATTTTAGGGCCGTTTATTGGTGGAGCCTTTAGTGCCGTACTGTTTTTTTTACATCCGGCATAAATAAGATGGTTCTATCAACTCTTACGACCCTCCTGGGACGAGATGGAGTAATGAATTCTTTTACGCTACTAGAATATGTTTCGTGAACACTACCTAAATAAGCATTTTATACTTATCTTAAATGTAATAAATATTTATTAATACTTATTATTCTTGACATACCTACACATTTTGAATATGTTTTTTTTTTATTTTTTAGTTCTGTAATTTTTTTATTTTTTGTTTTTCAATAGTGTTAACTTATTTATTCTAGAAAATCGCAGAATGTACTAATTTATACTATTTTAAGAATAGACTAACATGAGATTTTTATTCGCAATTAAGTAATATAATCGATTTTGATGACTGAATATTCTTAACTCGTTGTTAATATTGGTATTCAGTATTACTCTTGCCTCATTTTAACTTAGTCGAGTCTTAAAAAGTCATAATATTATATTTATAAAACTACTAAGTTTACTTATCTACATATAAAATATGTAATTCATTTTTATCTTAATGTTAAAACATGAGTAAAAAACCAACCGATGATATCAACCAATTTTTATGCTAATTGGATACTGATTAATATATACATCAATAATAAATAAGATAAATAAATTTATTCAAATGCTATAAAACAAACGGTTTTTATATATATATATATAAAAATACAAAAGTATAGTATAAAAGGGGAAAAGATTTTTTTAAAGAACCTTGCTGTAACAGAACATTCGACAGGTTTCTGTCTCGATTCCTTTGATATTAAATTTAACTTGGTCACGTAGCCAGCTGCTGTAGCTGCTTCCGTCCCTTTTAGCACTGATTGCACTGGGCTAGTGACTAACGAAGCCTCGTCGATGTCGCATCGGTTCGTTCAAAATCCGTGCAACAGAGAGGTACCAAAGGTTCACGCCTGCGCCCCACAACGTAGCGCCATATTACTCCCTTTCTTTAACGCACTTTCGCTTCGTTGGTTCGATTAATTATCTTTAACGTATTGAAGCGGTGACGTAACATGATACAATTTTCGCCTGATGTATTATTATTAGGTTCGCGTCTCACATTATTGACTATCCTTACTATCTGTTACCTGAGTTTGCAGAAAAATACCGACTCTGTTTAATATTAATTAATACTGAGCTTCGTGGAATATATTCTTAGTTAGAAAAAATTTAATGCTCCAATAATTTATTTTTATTTAATTATTTATTTATTTCATTCCTTTTTTTGGTTCTTTTGAAAAAAAATCTGTGCAGCAATAAAAGGCTTTTGTTTATACTTAATATTTGTATATTTATCTTATGTTTATCTTCCCTTAGTGTACAATATAACATTGTATTGTATAGTATTTTTTAATTGCAAAATTATTTGCAAGATCGCTTGTTGTCGTTGGCTAACATAACCGCCTTTAAGTTATAAATTGTTAAAAAAAAGTTTAAAAAGGATAATTTGTGGCAATTCTTTCCTACCTAGGTACCTATCTCAATAGATATTACTTACATACTTATTTTTGCTATCGAACATCTACTGCTGTTCAGTCTTAAAGATATAGAGAGCCAGAACAGGCTGTGAAACATTCAATCTTTAGGGGTGATAATATCCCTTGTAATTTACTCTGTCTGTAGTTGAAAACATGTGTATATCACGTAATAAACTCTTACGCGACACCGAAAATGTTTAGATCTGGCGAACGATAAGTATATTAAAATTTTTAAATTTAGAACTATTTGATAACCTGACGAGGCAAATCAATTTTTTGATTTGGTTTTACAAATCGAACGAGATGGATTGGAGGGCTGTAGCCATACGCAGACGTTCCCCTCTGTCAAAATATAAGTCCACGTTCATATCCGTACAATAAAACTAGTTGCAGCCGCACTACTCAGTATACTAAATCTAGTTCCCCAGCTTAGTCGACGTCCTACAAAAATGCCGAATTATTCAGTTTTTTACTGCAAAAAAAGATCTGCCACGTCAAATTTACAAAAAGGTGGTGTTACCTTTCATATACTATTATTTTCATAATTTTTAATCACATTGTTGCTATTTAGTTCTTTTTAAACTTAAACATTACGATAATAACGGCCACGCTGCCCTATGGGTGTGTGCAGAGCGTCATCATAAATTTAACGAAGTCGTACAAAAACTTTCACATAATTATCACACAATTATACCGAAGATCAAAAAGGCTTTCACTTAAAAATACGGTGGAGCTGGATCGAATGCTGTATTTGATAATTTGACAAGTGAAGAAAGCAGAGTTAACCGTGTAGTGGCAGTGTGTTGACGGCTCCGCGGCGCAGTGGCTTAGCAATGAGTTGTTGCGCAGGGGCCGCGGATTCGAATCCCGCACGGAACAATTATTTGTATCGCGTACAAATAATTGTTCCGGGTCTGGATGTTTGTCCTCGTGCAATTTATGTTTGTAATCTGCCTCCACGATACAGGAGATATGGCAAAATCCCCCCTATGAATCAATCTTTGGGGGAGGTCTCTGTCCAGCAGTGGACTTTTATAGGCGTAAAAGACAGACAGATAGAAGAATAAGATGCGTCTCCTTTTGAGGATTTATAAAGAAACGAAGAAGTCAAAAAAAACAGATGGTTGTTTCAATCTTTAAAGAAACTTTACGTGATAGTTATAATAGAGATAAAAGCACACTTACTGCAGACTGGTACATTAACAAATGTTTGCAAAAATATTAACCATTTTGTAGAAAATGTTAATAGCAACGCTATCGAAGCAGAATAAATGCGTTAAAAAACCTCTCTAAAGCGTCTCTAAAAAGTGTTGGACCAATGTTTCATTCTATGGCTCATTCGAATGCGAAGATGTATTGGCATTTTATTAATAATTTATGGAGATCATCATTCATTATTTTAAAATTATTTCGATTTTATCATTAATAATTTCGTTAAATCTCGTGGAAGCGATTTGGTTTCAATTAATTTCAGATAAAATAAACACGTAATCTCATGTGAGATTTAGTTATATCTCGTTTCATATAACAACTTCAAGATTAGTTTTCATTATTGACAGAAACTAGACCGCGGCACAACGCACCCATGGTTTTTTGTTCGTGTACAATATGTAAAAGCTTCAAAAATAACAAACCTCAAAATTCCTGTTTTAATTAAAATATACAAGAGTACTTCTCCATTTTCATATTTTCTAAAAATGTTGCTACCGAAGATGTTGTTTTACGAAATGAAAACTTTTCAGCATAGTAGATATTTTACAAACGTGATGTTCTTTTTTAAAATGTTATTTTACATTAATAATTATCAAAACTTAAGGTACAATGAAATCAATCTTTAAAGTTATGTTATTTATTATTATGTACTCTATTCCTCTTAAATGTGTTTACTTGGTATTTTTCACGTAACTTTTGAAATTGTGGAAATTTTCTCTTTACAAATTTATAATATTTAATACATATTTTAATTACAATAAATGTGTCCCTTTGTGACGTCATTTGATCGATTTTTTTAAATCAAATATCCTTGACAGAGCTCTTGTGCACTATTCATTACCATCACCGATACATCCTATCAAAAGTTCACTGCTGATCATAGGCATCCCTATAGATTGCTGCATAAGGATCCCCTTTTTATATATGTTTGTCTTAGCTGCCACGCTTGGCAGGCGTGTTGGCAACCGCAGCTTTATTTTTATTTTTTAGTTGTTATTAGAAAGGAGCTGCCGCCCATCTCCTAGTTTGTTTCCCTCTGTCACCTCTTACGACACCCACAGAACCATATAGAGTAGTGGACATTTACACCGCCATTAATCGGTGCACTGATGCGGAACATAAACGCGATAAAATTAAATATTTAGACTTATTTTATTTAGAAATGAGTTTATATTTTTAATTGTAAAATTTAACTTTTAATGACATGAAAAATAACAATATGCAATTACCAGACTTAATTCCCCCTTTTGATATAAATATTTACGTATGTTACGTTACCTAGAAAAATCAAGTAACAAATGAATAAGTCGCCAGAGAATCAAATTTAGAAGTAATTAACGGAATAGTTACGGAAAGTAACTTAAGTTAAATTTCTGATGGTATTTACTTAAACATAAATACGTACATACATATCGTCACACCTGTAAACCTTGAATAGTTAGGCAGGGTAAAGAGCAGCGAGCAACTCGAATTATTTTAAGCCAAAAATAGGATAGGTGGTTAGTCCATTGCCTTCACAATTACAAACCCATTATAATCGTATAAATATATATAATATGTATTGTCTTCAATAGTATTGCCAGCAATGTCAGCAACACAGTGTAATATATAACAATATTTTTAGAATTGCGGGCAATAAAGCCGAAGATGATCAGTAGTTTTCAACACTCTGATTACTCCACCATCGAATATACTCATTATTGTCTGACCAGCTCTGTTGTTCTTTTATTTTACGTCATATGTTTCTTTCAGAAGCTACGAGATGTTTGCTAATGATGACAACACATTTATTTGCAACTATATTCGTATTTCTGGTCAAAGAGATTTAAATATATAGCTGGTGTTTATTGCTTGATTTGAGGTTATGCTTGGTATAAATAAAAATACCTTGTTCTTGGGCAAATAAAAGAATCGTTTCATCATCATTCGTTGCTGTCCTTTATTGTAACCCGAGTAGGAGACATGCATTATGGGCCAAACTATTGCAGACATTTACCGTACAAATTTTCTGGTCATATTTTTCCGTGAAATATTGCTGCGATGACTGGACTATTTTTTAAATACATTTAACGTTACCCTTAAAGATAAATATTTAGAATTCACAACGGTATTTATTTGATTCAAATAACATAATACGATCGATACAATGTTTAATACCGATCAAATTCTCATTTATCGTCATCTTTACAACATTATTTAAAGTCATTTTACTGATTGGTCCTCATCATCATGTTTGTCTGGCCAATTTCAATATTTAGTTTACAGCTACAGAAATTAATATCACCATTATAGAATATGTTATGCTGTTATGTAAATAAATATTCGTTGTTAGATCTAATTGTGGTTAGAAATGGCCAGAAAAAGTAAATCTGATAATTAATCATAAAATCATAACCAAAAGTCGCAACAAACCACACCTAAAATACACAGACCAATTATATAGAGCAAAGACTATTAGAACAGGAGATGAGGACACCCCTTCTTGAGCCAGCCATATAGGTCCATCTTAGTACTTAGTTGTAGTCATCATAAGAGATCGAGTCACGGTTGCAAAGCCCCACCACCACTACATGGACAAAATCCGTTTGAAGGGAAAGATTTTGCTCTGGCCAACTTCACGACAAAATCTTTATGTGTGTGTTTAATAAAATTCTCAGTATTTTAGAACACATGTTTTTTTTTTATAAAATAATGGTAACAAACTAATACACAATCCAAGTGATGGTAAGTGGATACTGTGATAGACATCTACATCGATTAATATTAAACAAAATTCAGATGCGATGTCACCCTTGAGGACTAAGATGAAGAATGCCTCGTTTCCAGTGAAAGTCTGGAAAAAATCGCTAGGCGATATAGCGACTACCTATTGTAATATTTTAATTATACTTTATTATGTATTGGTGTGTAATAAAGAATAATATATTTATTAAACGTTTAATTGATAAAAAGCCAAAGTCTATTAATTTGAGATTTCAGCGTACAATATGTCAGAGATAACAGTGAGTAAACTAAAAGTAAGGCTAAAAATAATTACACTTACACTCTTTTGACTAGTATAAAGTTCAATGCAGGCACATGAGACGCGCCGGGGCTGCGGGCTGTTCGAAAGAGATACCGCGGCTCCGGAACGTAAGGGCACTGAAGGAACACGGATGGTTTTTAGTCAGTAAAAGTCTGACACTCCCTTCCGCTCCACCCAGAGCGAAAGGCGTCATTTGATGATTTTCCATCCGCAAAAAAAAAGGCACATGAGACGCACGTGACGTGCTGAAGTGATTACATAATAATTCATATTTCACTTATTGCATGTCACAAAATATAAAGGTGTTACAATATAATATATTTACAAAGCATGTGACAGCCTGTACGGGCATACCAATTTAAAGCATTTTAAATGTTAATGAATATAGAATTAAATTAAATTAAAATATCTACAGTATACTCTATAGATTATTATTAACTAATTTATAAAATGTCAAACTAAATAATACATATACAATTATTTTTAAATTACATTTCACTAAATATTATATCTCAACAACAACAACAACAACAACAAAAAATTTAATGAAAATATTAATAATGTCAAATAAGTAAATAGAAATAATAAACTGGGTCAAAATAATTAAAATTGATTCATAATTTGTCATTTAAATTCTTTTAAATTATAATAGCTTTTTACAATAAGCATTTTCTTAAGTACTATTTCAAGTTTACGTTTTTTAATATATAATTACAATTTTAAATTAAATACAAATCCAGGCATACCCCTGCAAAACTTCAAGATATGATAAGCTCATTCTGGGTAGAGCGGACCAAATTTAATAATCAAAAGCTGAAGGTACTCCGGGTTAATTATAACAACGAGACGTAAAAAATCTTAGAACCCCCATCGGGAGTAAAAAATTAGTTAAACTAAGCGCGTAAAATTCTCAACGTGGTTTTTATTCAATGCTTAATCTTTTTTGGTTTTATCGTAATAAAACCACTCTGCAGCTATATTATGGTTATAGCACGAATGGGTCGGCTCGATCGGGATAGGATGACAACACACGCTCTCATAGAATACCAACGTAGAATAGCAGCCTAATGCTGCTGTGTTTCGTTCGTATAGTGAGTATAGAGAATCGGAGACCCTTTTTACTGAAAACGAGGCATTCTATCTTAGTCTTCGGGAGTGACAATTTTTCTGTATTTTGATTCTTAATCGAGAATAAACCTAGATATCTATGGGCCACAGCATCCACTTACCATTTAACGAGCACAGAATAAACGTGTACGGCACACGTTACACACGTGTGACGTTACACTACTCGGTGATTACGAGCGGTACATATTACGTTATAGTCAAATTGTAATTGCGCTACGATGAATGTTAGTGCGTGACACTGTTTTATTGCTGTTATTTATAAATTTTGCAAGCAAGAAAGCAAGTTGAACATCTGCTTTCAGACAACATTATTCTTAACGATACCTTCCTGACGTGTTCCTAACAAACATACGTATAACTCTGTTTTACGAGCAATCATAATACTCGTACATCTTTATCAAGTCTTAAATTAATGGGCTATTACTACAACAGAATAAAGTACATTTATAAGGAGCTTTTATAAACGTAAGGAACACCAAATTACCTTTTTTGACAAAAACATCATAAATTATTGTCTTTCATAAGGCTGTATATATATATATATATATATATATATATATATATATATATATATATATACTGTCTTTCATAAGGTAAATGAGTTTCTTTCCACCATTGTTATAAATTATTATTTGCTCTACCCAGTGAAAAAGGTACAAGCATCTAAAATTAGACTTTATTTTCGCTTCAATTATCCTTCAGTAACATTTAATGAAATATCCACGAATTTTTCAATACACTTTTTAAGGGTATCACAGAAATAATTGTTCAGCTTACGATCGCTTTCCAAATTCCAAATTAAAAATAAAAATCCTGAAGTCTTCTTAAAATTTATTTGCCCGTTTTGTTACAAAGCATCGTGTAGAATATTCCCGAATATTTTACTTTAAATTGAATTAATTCAGTGTAAAATAATATTTTGAGCGTTGGATGCGATATTATTGAAAGGTTTCTTCTGCAAACCGCAATTCTAACTCCTTTTGCCGACATATTTTTATCAGTCTTCGTTGGTGCACAGCCAAAGGTAAATGTATTTGGGAAATATTAGCTTATTTAATATGATTTAAATCGTATACCAATTTATAAAAATATATGAAAATATGCGTACGAAGTTTTCAAACTTTTACATGTTTATATTTTATTTTAACAATGATTTGAATTTTAAAGTCGGTATGATTTTCCTGTTTTTCTTAAAGTCAGTTACTAAATACCTTTTTTTATAGGATAGGGTGACAAACGAGCACACAGTTCACCTGACGGCAAGTGGGCAAGTGTGGCCCATAGACATCTACATTTATGCTCAATAAAGAATCAAAATGAAGATGCGTCGTCACCCGTGAGGACAAAGATGGAATGTCTCTTTTCCAGTAAAATGGGTCTCCGGTTCTCTACACTCAGCATACGAAACACAGCAGTATCAAGCTGCCATTTTATTCTGTGATATTCTGTGAGAGCGTGGTCCTTCCCCGGTCGAGCCGAGTCAGTTCATCATCATTCATCATGATGATGAAATGAGTCGAAATATATAAAGAATTTAAAATTTAAAAACTGGCTTTTCATCGTAATGCTTTTTTTGTTTTGCTACTAACTAAGATTTTAACAGTGTGTTTTTATATGAGCTAGCAATAATTAATGTCGCAAATTTCATTAGGTTAAAAGAAAAAGAACATAAAAGGCAATATATTTATACGAAGAGTAGAGCAAACGCTGCAGTTATATAAGCACCAGCAAAATATTTTAGCAATAACGATAGACATCACATATGATTAGTACTATAGCTATGAAAATAATTTCAACAAACCAAGAACGAATATTTTATCATCAGTCAATAATATCGTGTACCATGCTACTAATTCAAGCTGTGTAAATAACTGCCTGGGTGCATTCAATCTTCTTAGAAATACAAACGAGAACATTTTATGACTTTCTGCTACTTCATCTCGGGAGGGAGACGGCAGGAATCTTCCGCGTGGAATAACTTGCAAGAAAACGCGACGGTGGCGCGATAACAACTCTGTGATTTAATTATACGTCTACCCTATTCAAATCATATTTCATACTATAGCAATGAAATAAAACTAAAATGTTGTTAATATTATATATATATATATATATTGAAATCTTAAAATTTTACTACTACTACTAAGCATTTTTTTTTTCAAATTTAATATTTTGAATATGTACTGAAACTATGAACTGATAACGCCTGCAAAACAATAAGACAGGCAGAATTATATCTTCATTATGTTTTTGCTTTTTGTTTTTGTTTTGATATGTATTCTATATTAAATAATATATACGTATTGATTGATTGATTAAGCAAGTACTTATTATTCAAATGTAAACGTATAAGTATTTCAATACCTGCCATATGAATTTTATTAGCTGGATAACTAGCCCGGTTTTTTGCCATAAACTCTGAATCCACTCGAGACTTCTACAATTTAAATATAAAACTTATTGATAACTTGATCTCAGCGCCTACAATCGAATTCAGGTTTGACATTTTTTTGCGTTTGTGAATTCAGTTTATAAATATTTTTTAATATTTTTTTTTTAAAAAAACGTTACCCCCACTCTAGGATTTTCTCCAGTGTCGTGGAGGCAGTTTACAAACATAAATTGCACAAGGACAAACATCCAGACCCGGAACAATTATTAATTTGTAGGCCATACAAATACTTGTTCCGTGCAGGATTCGAACCCGCGGCCCCCGGCGCAACAACTGATTGCTAAGCCACTGCGCCACGGAGCCGTCAAAAAATTGGCACATAAATATATTTTTAATAAACTGGCTACAGCAATATCTATCGGATCCCCGAATAGCTTTTAAACATCGTCTAAACAAAAGAAATATATCGTGTATAATATGATGTCCAGCTCGTCAAGTCGTCATAAGTTACCCGAGCACTAACAGTCCATTTAACCAAAGATTATATATGATTTAAGTTCATATAAATTTCTAATCTTTTTGAAGTTTGAAAAACTTTATTCAAAAGCGGATTTACTAAGCGGTAGGGCCCTTTTTTTATCACTAAACGGTCATGCGTAGGTGCATGACCGTTTAGTGATAAAAAAAGGGGAATCATTCCAACTTAGTCCGCAAGAACTAGCTGTAGCCTTCTTTGATAAATAAGGACTGTAAGTGTTCATGTGCAATGGTAGCCAATTATTATCCAGGGACTTTTAACTCGCTTATCACTCTAACATTATAAAATAAATGGTTACAAGGAGATAGGTGTTGCTTCTGTTCCAAATTTTACCGTTACTGATATTTAATACTCGTATTTCTTTACACATATAATCGATTTAACCTCGATAGGCTTATATGGTTTAAAGAAAGTCTGAACTGCTAAATGATATAATGTATCTATAACTCGCAATCTTTTCATAGAACTAACACCTTTCAAATTTAAAAGGACTTACAAATACTCACATATTTTGTATGACAATAAACCTTCTTAGAAATAACCTTACATTTTATAGGTTAAAAAGAAAACTCTAATCGGCATCGCTATCATTCAAAGTTGGTTCTATATAAAGCAATTTTAGACCCTTGCAATAACTACTACGAGAAAGCAATGATATGTTGTCTAATTACACAGGTATAATGCGGGAACGAAATCCTTTCAATGAAGCTTGCTTACTGAAAACTTATTTAAAGATATACCTTGATACCAACTTAGAAAATTTTCATCGTATAAAAATATGACGAGTGAAACATTCGCTCATTTTAGCAGAAATAAATTGAAGGCTGGTTAGTGTAGTTGTAGGCGGATAATGCGGGGCACACGGGCGCCGCCCGCCTTCAGGCGCGCGTGCTCCGAAAGCGCCCGAGGACGCACGATCGTTTCACTCCGATTCGTAACGAAGTTTGACGATCGCAACCACCCTCCGTCGACGCGTGCCGGATCCAGTCGCAGTGAGAGCCGTCAGGGCGTTGGAGTAGTTCTGTGTATCCAAGTGCTCGGTTATGTAACTCAAAAACTTATTTATTTATGAACTTATAAAATAACTTACGTCTAGAATGTGTTAAATCCTTATGGTCTCACAAACCCATACATTTTCGTAAATCATATCGTTACCGGCATTTGCAGTACATGTGTAAAAGTGATGTGTTCCTACGCCTATCCTCGAGGCAATAGACATCGGAACAGGCTCATTGTATCGTACAAAATTTATACTTGATCATTATCAAAAAAATACTGCATCGCCTTTTCAATATGTGAATAATTCAAGAATAATTTTACAAACGTGTGTTATTAAGGCAATTCTATCAATTTCAATCAAACGTCACAACAAATTTAATTTCGTTTGCTTCATAACTGCAGCGGAAGCCAATATTGGATCGAAATGTATTTTACAAATGGAAACAATCTCGAATGACGATTCCGCAATTTCATTTAAAAAACAACATTGATAACAAATTGATTGATTGATAGTATTACTCACAATACGTAGAACATAATCAAGATTACAGTCCGTTGCAAAACGTATGTAACACTTGCACACAATAATTGAAATTTAATTTATGAAGTTATATTTAAACCTAGTAACTATATGGTTAATAGTAGGTAAGCGTTCAAATAAATAAACCATAGCATAATATGCCCACAAAAATGTTATTATTAAGAATTATATGTAATTGTTATAATTTGCTATGACCGCTGTTTTCAATTAGGATACTCTACTCAATTAAAATAGTCTTCACACTGTGTTTTCACAATCACAGGCAAATTATAGCCAGATACATAAATTTATCTCTATGCTAGATCGATGCATCGATGCATTTAACAAGCATTAAGTATTTACTGTGCTGTGAAATATTTTAACTGCATTGTTGGTATGCCAAGCATTTGTTCTGGAGTAACGAGGCGCGTTGTTAACTCTTGACCTATAAGTTTGCACCAGCAATCCTAAACAAATATTTCGTGGACTCTTTTCGTCCAACCGTTAATAAAACCAGACAAAGAGGAATAATGAAAAATCATTACGCCATTTCTCTACGAATAACGATGAAAAGATATAAAAAAAAAAAACATAAAAAAGGACTAAAAATAATTCATAAAGAAACAACTACTACCTTATAACAGAAAATCGTTATACATAGTTACATATTATACGCTATACATCGTTAAAATGACATATATTCTATTTACGCTGTATATTCGTTGCTTATAACTTAAAAATAAAAAAATGCTTTTTTTATTACGAAAAAGCACAGAACACTTTCATTTATAAAACAATATATCTACATCATGAAAAAAATTACCTTTATACATATGCTTTGGAGAGAATAAGCTTAAAAGCTTATTTTACAAATTCCTTTAATATTAGTTAACCTTACACACCTTGCAAGCAATATTATTAATGCAATAACATTAACATTATTATTACACAAGTTGAAATGTAACATTATAACGTAAATTTCGATATATTTGTACACTGTTAGTTAAGTCGTTTCAAAAACAATTATAAATATTGAGTTCATTTTAAACATATTTAATGTTTTAAATAGAGGTTTTTAAATATATAAATAACTGAAATGTTGATATTAATAGTGATTATGATAATTTTACATCAATTCACAATATTCAATTTTATTTTATAATATTATATTGCGACTTAATGCTACAGTATAAATAAGCTAGCTACTTATGTAATCTTTAAGGACGTAATAATTTATAACAAAAAAAAATTACATTGTAAAATAAACGAGAAATGGTTTACTTACATAATATAATTTTATTTATTTTATGACAGATTTTAAGATTTTAATTGTTTTATATTGTATTTTATCCTATGAATAAGTTTTATATGATATTTGAAAAATCGGTCAAAAAAGAAAATTAAATTTTCTGTGACTATTTTAGGCCCAATTGGAGCATTTGTCCACGTAATTTATTTAACATTTTTAAATTTAATTTTGTTATCCTGGCAGTAGATTTTATTTTTATATCTGATTTCCGACATTAAAGCCAATAACAAAATATTTTTACTGTGACCCTTCAAACGTCGATACTAATCATTCTACATTGTCACGGGACCTTTCTTTTATTTATTTTACACTGAAGTGTTAGTTATTGTACTCATCAACAGAATGTAACGAAAGTATCCAAAAATTTATTACATCAATATGTGTTTTCAGGTCTTTGAAATGTAACATTCGACGCTGGTTTAATAATATGCAAATTTGAAGCAAAATAATTGTTTCGTCGCCGAGCGTCGGTTTCAGTAATAATTAATTAGTGGCATATCTTTAATCCTCACATCCGTTAACAATATAACATAACAATGTAATACATTACATTAATTTTACACATATATCCATGACGTAATTGATTTCATTTATGAATATTAATATTATAATATTATATACTCGTATTATGGTATTTGTTTATTTAATAACGTTCATTTACAGTTAACGTGATTCGTACAAACGTAACGTACTTCTTACAAATTATATCATCACGAGAATGTATCAAAGTAATCTGACCGGTAAAAATGTGCCAGAAAATAATAATCTCTAATCAATCTCGTTAGAAGTATTCGCTTATATCACAAGGGATTATCCAATTTGCGTACACGAGTTACTAGGTCACACCTGACTGTAATCATTTTATTTGCATTTATGCCATTTTGTAGAGTTACGGGGACAGTGACGTCACGGCGGACCAAACGCGATGCCGCTATGCTTCCATTACGCCCTACTTCTCTTGGGAATGCGAGCTGTTAGCATAATTAAAACGTGCCGAAATTACAAGAAATTTATCTATCACAATATAAACCACAATTCATCGCAAATACAACGAAAATTATGTATATCTTATTAACACTACTTCTACAAGCGCCAAAAACTGTTTTGTAGAGGGCATTTTTTATGTCGGAAGTAACATTTTGCCTATAGTCTATGGCGCCATAGAAATTGGCTACTTTTATACGACTTTTCGCACTCCCATAACGTCTCGTAATTATTCATAAGGGTCGTTCTTCAGCGTGTTCTTAACTTTGTCAAAACTTATAAAAATACACAGACGAAATACAAAAAGTTGAATGAATGAATAAATATTCTTGTTATCTATATTAAATGAATAACCTTTCATTATACTCCTTATATTATAAATTTGGTGGCCTTAGGCAACCAAAGGCATACAGTAATAAAGCTATAGACACGAGATAGGTGACATACACATAAATGAAGAAATAAATTACCTAATTCCTCCAACACAATATTAATCCATAAATAAAAAAACGTGTGTATGTACTTATGTACGCACGTAGGAAGTTATACTACTTTAGCGTGACAAAACAAAAATAACTAAAAATAACTACCTTAAATATAGTTATCAGTTCCCACGAAAACTTGAGAGACAGTTATCCAATGAAGTTGTCGCTTTGAGGTGTCAGTGTGCGCGTGCATCGTAACAACATCATGGTGTCGTTTTTAGCTGTCGGTGGTAATTTTTCCCAAACGCCCCAAAAGAAGTATAACTTCAAAAAATTTTACAATCTTCAAGATTTTCCATACTACAAAGTTATTAATAAAAATGCTTGATTAACAAATGACTTATTTTTTATGAATATTATTACTGAAAATTTATAATTAAAAAAACTGAATACTAAATTAGTTCGAATTTTCTTATTAACTAAAAGAATGTAATTAAATATTTAACATACCTAAACATTCGTTGAACTATATTTTTATATACCTTATTGCAAATACCTTTAAATACTCAGCTTTTTAATAACCCTCACCTTAATCAATTTATTACGAAAGGGATATCTCATGATTTATTTATTTTTGCTGTAAAACTGCTTGGTGACAGCTTGTTACAGTGAACGAGCCACTTCTAATGCAGAACGCTTACCTACATTGATCTTAGTTAAAAATAACTTGTTTACATTTTTCTTTGTACCTATCTGATTGGCAATATTAAATTAAGTAATATCAAAGTAAATAAAACGATGCAGTTATTTTTAACTATACAGTCAAGATAATTATAAAATTTATTCAACACATGTGTTGAATAAGTATATATTGAATATATTTATGATTTTATTATTAACTGGCCGTTCCCCGCGACTTCGTCCGCGTGTAATTTATTACGATTGGATTTCATGGGTTTTAATTTTTTGCGCAGAACCCTAATTTTTTTCTAATATAAAAGTAGACTTAGTTTTTCCTTATAACATCAGCTAACTGCCACGGAAAGTCCCGTCAAAATCGGTCCAGCCGTTTCAGAGTTTAGCCGGTACAAACAGACAGAAAAACAGACAAAAAAATTTAAAATTGTGTTTTTTGTTAAGTACCGTATATACTTTCTTATAAAATAGTAAAAAGCTGTTATTTTGACATTACAAACAGTCATTAAAAACACTTTAATTTTATTTATTTGTATAGATATTCCTCAACTTGTAGCAGTGGTAGGTCAGGGGGTAAACGCTCTCCTACATTGCACATTATAGAAACAACCCGAGTTTGGTGGCCGGCACAACTGCAACTATTAATATCAACTTTAGGTTCTAATAATCAATTACGTGTTTGCCGGTGAAACCTGCATATCTGATAAATTAAACATATTTTTGAGTATACCAACCCGCGTTGAGGTATCGCGGTGGATACTTCTCTGCCCCAAAACTGTCTCAGTAATGCCTACCGCCTAGTAATTTAGTACTTAGTCATTCAGTTATTTAGTAAGTTAAGTTTCATGAACATTCAAGTGATTGCTTAAAAGTTATAACTTTAGATTTTTTTTCAATTTATGTACGGTGCAGTCGTTAAAATATTATCACTGAAATAAACTTTTTAATTAATATATTATACCTTTTAACAAATCTTTTACTGTCCAATTTGTTAAGCTCTAGGCTGGAATTAGCCCTGCCTTTATACATCCGTGGGGCCCGATTCATTTACATCTTTAAGAGTTTAGTAAAAAGGATTACTCTTGGGAACCGTTAGGACAAATTACTGCTATGATTTTTGTATTTACAGCTTCATATTGCACTTGTTTTTTGTTGTTTTATTTCTATTCATTCATCTTTTCTGTACCCATTAACACGAAGTGCACAGCACAGTATCCAAAAACGTTTTAACATATATTTTACTCAACTCATAGAATGTCTTAATAACACAACAATTGGCTGTTTTTGTCTATTTTCAAGTTGAGAATATTGTTAACAAGCCGTAATTGTATTATTTTCACTACAGCGCAAAGGAAATTATTAATAAATCATCATAGAAAAGTTTAGTTATAAAAGAAAATTTAAACTATCGTCACAAAAAACTGATGAGACTCTAAATTCAAAATGACTAAACTACGAAACAAATAGTGGAAGTGATATGCCGTATGTTACACGATAACGCGGAATAAGGGAGTGCTAAGGCGGGAGCGGGAGACAGCGGATCGGGGCGGCCCCGTGATGAGGTGACGCACGCGCGCCGGCCGCTGACGCCGCTCCTCGCCAATGATGGTGGAGACGCACCGCGCGCCGCCGGCACGATGCGCGCGCGCGCCCGAGCCACGCGGCAAGCCCGCCTCGGCCTCCGCGCCGCCCTCGCTCGCCGGCAGCGGCACCGTCATGCACTTGCGTCGCCGCCGCCACAAGACCGTGCACTTCGGCGAGAACCTCCTGATGCAAGTATGCGCCGATCGTGCGCATCTCGCAGCCCTTGGCGCCCGCGTGCCAGACATTTCCTTCTGCCACAAATCTCACACGGGTCTACGGAAAGGAGATGCACGATTCTGCTGTGTTGCACACCACTGTTGCCTCGCTGCCGGCGCTCTGGTATCGCTCGCGTCCAACGCACGACCCAAACCACGCCGTGAACGAAGCGGTGACTCCCACTCAAGCGGCGGCGAAACCACTGAGAAAGGGGATGGCGGCAGCAGCAGCGGACAAAATGAACCAAAACGCAAACAGATCCGACGCCATCACCATCATCATCACCACCATCATCACAAAGTTCACAGTTGTCCCTATCACGATGTCGCACCTCCGCCTGAAGACGAACCAGAAGAAAAGTCAATAGCGCCAAAGAAAACCGTATCGCCTTATCTTTACATACCTAGCAAACTAGAGCCAAATGTACAGCAGTTGTTTAGTTTCATAGAAAGCGTACTTAGCGCATGGGCTGCTGAAGAGGGACTCACTAGTACCGGCGAATATTCGGAACCTGATGAGCGTATAGTACGTAGACGAAAGCTAAATAAATACAAAAAACGTACAGATGTTCTCAACATACGGAGGATTGTTTATGAAGTATCGATACTACAGGGTGCAAAGCTACTTGGCAATGTAAGATTTCGACATTACCATTGGAAGGGCACTGCACAAACCTGTAATGAAGCTTTTCTCAGGAAGGTAAGTTACGTATTTTATAAGAAAAATATTAGAAAATAAGTCACCCTTATTATAAACGATAAAGAGCGCACCTAATGGTAAAAGGATGCTATAACCTATACACACCTATATCTGTTGATTGAGGAACAAAGGCAGATACATTGTCGCCCTTAAGATGGAATGCCGTTACCAATGAAAAAAGGTCTGTGATTAGTACTCACCATACAAACGACTGCAGATTTGTGCTGATATTTGTAGCGTTCCTTTCCCGGTCGAGCCGATCATGCTACAACCATGACACAGCTGTAGAGTGACACTGGCAGCTCCTTTAGTTCTAGTCTTTTGTTTTATAGCACCAATCAATCGCCATTAACTTAAGGAGAAAAAAGAGACGAAACATATGCAAATAATGTTTCCATTTTATTTCCATTTTTTCTATCGATTATGATCTTTGCTACTCTTGAGAAAAACAATTGAATATAATTGATGAAATATAGACAAATAATTGAATTATATCTAATAACAGAGGAAAATCATTTAATGCTTTTCCCCGTTTGCTTCACTTTGTAAAATTAAAGCAGGCAGAAACATTTATATTACAATTTATTTCTCAACTTCGTAAAAAACAACAATGAAGACAATAATACTTAGGAGGAGCACGTGTTCTACCATACCATATACACATGTAGGCCTCAAGTGGGCAGCTTTCAATAGCCCTAACAATAACCTAATACAATAGATAACCCCGAGGTGAAAGCCGGTAGAATATAGGTAACATTTTGACCTTATTTTAGTTTCCTCCTCGGGAGCTGCAATTTCCTTTTTAGCTAACGAGGCCTTTCATTTTCAACTCAATTGTGGTGCATTAAAATTTTGATCTCCATTTTTACCCATTCAAATTTAAATCAGGTTAAATGCTACTTGATTGTTAATAAAAAGTATTTTATATCTAATTTATAAAAATGTATGTATGATTGTTTGTATTTTATGCGTTGCCATACCATTCATCAGTTTGCGCTAAAACGACTTTGTCAACTTACTGCTTGCACTTGCGCGAAGGTTATAGGTATAGTACAATTAATTTACAGTAGGTGGCGCGCGTATCGTACCGACAAATTTATTTGAAAGCTATATAACATTCAATTTTATCATGAATATATAATCATTCCCAATTAAACAATATAACTCTTCCAAATTGAAAACGATATTTATGCAATTATTTCTTCTGCGGCAGCAATGCGCTATTGATAAATAAAAAATATATTAATAAATATACTTAAAACATCTATAACAGCTTATATGAATTTGATTTTAGTCTTAGGACACTCAGTTATATTATACCAATTCTATCTCTGTCACAAATTAAAAAAAATGCTTATTAATTCTACACCCCAACAAAGAAAGACAGTATATTGCATACATTTACAGTGATGCCAAAACAATGCTTAACTTATTGTGAGAACGCTCATTCATGCACTTATGTATTTGAAATGAATTTAGTAATATGTCTATCCTTCCTTGCTGGTCTAAGATTATAGATTTCATTATACATTATAAAAATCTTTATTTGAAGTGATATTACGTCTCGTGAAATCTTTACTTCCTGCATTACCGATTGCGAATATTTTTAAATTATTACCATCGTATCGACCGCTTATTAAAATTTCCCTCTCGTAGCCTACAATGATTTGCAAAATAGGATATTACTTGCTTCGTGTATCCAAGCGTAAGCTACCGGTGGGTACGTAATTATGTTCTACACGCTAAACGATCTATCAAAGGGAAAGTTTATTCCACAACTGTGATTTCAACTTCCCACTAAACTCAGTAAGATACACATGACTATTTTACTCTACAAATATCGAATGAATTACATTTTAAAACATTTTTAAACTTGTTTAGAGTTAGCATTAGCTTATAGTTATAATCGTTAAAAAAAATAGAAAAAGGCTTACACAATTAATTTATTCTGTAGATTTGTGCGTTACATATTGTGTTGGAAGTCTTTTGTATTACACTGTACTCAAGTCTTATATGGCTGTACTCTATCAGGTATAATAAAATTTTCTATGAGATGTATTTTCTTTTTTCTTATGAAAGGCGCAGGTGAGGGGCCGCGCCGGCGGCAGAGTCAAGAGTCATCGAGCCAAGAGTGCGCCACCACGACCCGCATGCGCTTCAAAGCAATCCTTACAATGCCATATTTTCTTATTACGAATAGGCGAAAGTTTTTGGTCAACATATAACGTTAAGTGGTCAAAAAGTACTAAATGTTGTAAATGGAACGTATCTTTTGTATCTTGGCTTATATCTAAAGATCAGGAAGTGATTTGACAATCATTTTGAATTGTAATTTGAAATAAGGAAGTGATTGGTCAATCCAATTTGACAAAATATTGGAAGTCTCCTGTGACTGCTACCGAGTTTGTATTTCGACTCTAGGAAAATAATTTATTAATAGCATTATATAAATTTTTACCTACTATAGATAGATGTAGACCACAGTAGATGTAACCTATATACATACAGTTGAACTTTGTTTTATAAATCATAAACACCAAAGAATTATTATCATTGAGAACATATATTTCCCGCAGAGATATGAAACTGTCTCGTTTAGTCGCGTTCTTGTACTTATGCGCATACTGCTCCACAGTTCCCACTCCCCGGAACCGACAGGAGAGGCAACAATTTTCAGTGCTGAAAACGAGGGCGCGACTGCCGGTAAATTACATTATACGTACTGTCGCATATAGGAAAATAATTCAGGAATTTATCACATTTCACCAAACATTTGCTAACAAATTTTGACAATTGTTACAATTTGATAACTTTTGATTGATTTTTTAGTGTTTCAAGACAAAAATTATCAAAACGGAACACAAATGGAATGATAACCTATCTTTTACTGGCAGTTTTCCTCGGATTATTTCACATAGATATTTTTAATTCAGCTTACTTATAAATTCGTTTAAAATTGACATTGTTATTCTCAGTTTTACTTAATATTTAATTCGGATATAAATAAACTATTCGTTTGGTAATATCAATATAAATAATAGTGTCTGTATTATAGTAACCTTATAAAGCACATGAACAATACCACTAATAATATATAAAAACAAGTATTAGCAAGAAGTCTAAACTAAATTTCACCATCTCATTTCACGGAATTGGACCAAATAATATAAAATATGTATATATTCTACTAGGAGTCAAATAAATTCCATGATAGAAAGCTCAACACGTTTCGTTAAAGTTCTCAAAGCTTAAATCTTCGTTGCTTCTGGCTAGGATTAAATTTTACCACTAACATCAGAAATACCATCTGTATTTTTTTTTAATTATAAGCAAAAATGTTTCAAAGATATTAAAAATTCATTCGTGCTAACTCAAATAATTTAATTGAAACATTTTGTCCATAACATACCTAGGGATAAATACCTATCGCTTCAATAAAGTTATTAATTTCCAAATACGGGTGCTCTCCATTTTTTGTTATATTTTATTAATCAAGGATTAATAAAATATATTAAAATTCCTGTTCCGCCTTACTTTATTAAAGTGTATTAACATTTTAAATACACCTCGAATATTTTTTGTGTTCTCTAAGAGTCCTTCTTGGAAATATTACGGTCGAATCCTACACGAATCTTGACGGTGAGTCACGGTATATTTCCACATTTAAATTGGTATGGGGAATCGAACATTTAGATATATTCCGTGCTGGTGACTTGGTCTCAGAATAGAAATCGGCCGCCAATATGTTGCAGCGGATGATCAGACCATGTCCTGTAGCTAATACTAGGCCCATGCTATCCTTTTTTATTTTATCAAATGAAATTAAGCTTTATTCATTAATACAGCATATCAAAAGTTCACTGCTGAACATAGGCCTCTCCTATGGACTACCTCATAGGGGGATATTTTTCTTTTTTTTATAGGATAATAGTGACAAACGAGTATACAGTGCACCTGATAATAAGTGATTGCTGTGGCCCATAGAAATCTACATCTATCCTCGATTACGAATAAAAAGGCAGATGCGTTGTCACCCGTGAGGACTAAGATGGAATGCCTCGTTTCCAGTAAAAAGGATCTCCGGTTCTCTACATCCACCATACGAAACTCAGCAGTGTTAAGCTGCTATTTTACGCTATTCTGTGAGAGCGTGGTCCTTTCCCGGTCGACCCGACCCATTCGTGCTACAATTATACTACTAATATAGCTGCAGCATAGCTTTAACACGTAAAACGTAGTACCATAGTGTTAGTGGTTCTTCCTGACTTGAATCGCACGACCTAATTAAAACATCTTTTATTCATCAATTTGTCCTACAAATGAGGAAGTTTTTATTCGTTTTTAATGGCTTAATCTACGAAATTCAAGCTACGAACATGTATCAAACAGATATTTGACTGAAGTATCGTGTCACATGAATATGATCGTTACTTAAAGAGAGTCTTACACTTAAGTCTATGGGCTTTCACACACGGTTTTTTTTGCACATAGCCGACATAAGTTTCACGAACGCGCGACAACAGCATTGCAGACAAATGATCGGTAACCATGTCGCAATTTTTTATAAAATAAAGGTGACAAACGAGCACACAGCCCACCTGATTGTAAGTGGATGCTGTAGCCCAAAAACATCTACATTAATCCTTTTTTTATAGGAGAGGGAGCAAACGAGCATGCAGCTCACCTGATGGTAAGTGATTACCGCCGCCCATGAACAACTGCAACACCAGGGGAACCAGGGCAATGGCAGATGCGTTGCCGGCCTTTTAAAAAGGAGTAGATCCTCGATAAAGAGTTAAAATGCAGATACTTTGTGACCCCTAAGGACTAAGCCTCGTTTTCGGTAAAAAAAAAAGGTCTCCGGTTCTCTACACTCACCATACGTAACACAGCAGCATTAAGCTGCTATTTTAAGCTGGTATTCTGTGAGAGCATCGTCCAACATCCCACTCGTGCTACAACTATAAATTAGCTGCAGTTTGGCTCTATAAAGTTGTGAGGTTCTAATGTTAAGTAAGTTTCTAAAAAGAGTTAATATAAAAGTGTGAAATTTTATATTAACTCTAATATTAGTATTATAATTAAATAAAACTAAATTTGTGAAATATTAATGAAATGACGTATAAATTATATATTTTATAATACTTAAAACACTAAATACGTGATTTAAAAAATACAGTTAATAAAAATGCTAAAATTATCTAATGTTTAAAGTATATATATTGTAAAATACTCGTAATTTAAATTTACATCCGTATCCTATATAGAGGAGAGGTTAATATTTATTCCATATAAATATGAGATGAATCCATATTCGTTAGGTGATGAATCTTTACTTTTACGCTGCCAGCACACAACGCAAATCTTAAAATATTTTAATAATTTATATGAAAAAACATATACATAACAATAGATAAGTCTACAGAAATAATCTTAAGCTTTATTGAATTGAAGGAACATATATGTATGTAAATTCTTTTATGGCATAAATATCTGAATAAAGCAGGATTAAAAGTTTGACAAAAGAAAGATTTCCACACAACTTTAATAGATGGTAGGGATTATTTGAGCCCCGCTGCTTAACGAAGTTCATCCTATAAAGTCTACCTTCAAATACCAACTTGTGAAATATTTCAGAGCAGTGAATTTAATCCAAGCAATTACCGAATGTCACTCGTCTTAAACTACATTTTAAGCGCTTTTATTGGCTCCATAATGAAATAATGGCATTTAATGAATTCACAGTTAAGTGAAACCGGCCACAACGATATTTCTTTTCCGTTTTACAGTTCTTAGAGCTCCATAGTTCCCACAGCTTAGTCATATAATGATTCTTATTTTTTGTTGTGCAAAATGTACAAGTCTGCATTTACCATTTAGCTGTGTTAGAAATCCTTGCTAATGGCTTAATAGCGAAATAGTAAATCGATGTCTAGTCAAATTAAATCAAAATCATTACCCACCATTTACATGTCATAAGTGCTTTCATTCAAAATCATTCAGACTTCGTTATTACAACGTACAAACTTCTTAAAGTTATAATTGTGCCTGTTTCTCTTTAATGAGCATCTTTAATACATAATATTGGTATATTATATCGGTATTAGTATATTATGCCGGTGCACTTTCTCCTGCTGTAATTTTGGAATTATAAAGCCTCGTAGTTATGGCCAGTTGTTTCTCTATAAATATTGCACTTTCCTTTTCGGCCACATTCCGCACACCATGTCGTAACGCAGCTCGTGGTTTCCACACGATATCCACCTCGTGCCACTAACATCCTCTTTCTGTTTTTCCTAGCAAAAGCTATTGAATGCACCGCCGTTCCGCCATCGCGCCATACGCTGCACTTATGATATCTACGATTACTAATTATAACGAGCTTATTATTGTACCAGCCACTTTTACTAAGTAGGCGAAGGTTAGTGCATGATACTCTGCAAACAGTTGCTGCCTAATAATATCAATCTTTTACAATCAGGCGAACAGATCCCGCAGATTTTTGTTATTTGTTTTTGCGTGTCATTCTTTCTAACTCGGCCACATAATTTTTTTACAAAAATTTTAAGACATTGCTTGACTACAATCCAACCGGTAGTAAGTTGGTATTAAGCCCTAGATGATAAATTGCAGTGTCATAGTGTGGCAAAAGCCAATTCACTTTTACCTTGAAGACACCCAGATTGTTATCGGATGGAAAGACGCCGACAAATCATTATTATTATGCGATGCTTTAGTGTAAGAGAAAAGGTGTTTTTCTCTTTTGTCAAAATCTGAAGTTTTCTTCCAAAGCTTATTTTTTATAGGAGAGGAGGCAAACGGTTATGCGACTCACCTGATGGTAAGTGACTACCGCTGCCCATGAACAACTGCAACACCAGGGGACTTGCAGATGCGTTGCCAGCCATTTAAAGAGAAGAAGGCTCTTTTATTTAAGGTCCCATCATATTGGTCCGGAAAAATCGCCGGTGGTAATCAATTCCACAAGGAAGTTGTGCGAGGAAAAAAACTTCTTCTAAATGGGGTGGACCGCCAATCATCCACATGGTATGGATGTTATCGCGAGTTTTGTTGCGATATGCGATGGTGAAATTGAGCGGTTGGAATTAGTCCGAACAATTCCTCAGAGCACTCTCAGTGATAGATGCGATAAAATACGCAAAGAGATGCAACATCCCTACGCAGTGTCAGTGAGTCAAGCCGATCGGAAAGAACTTGGTCGTCGACGATTCGAACCACTCGAATCTGCGCTGGATGTGGTTAAGTGGAAGGAGCTGGCACTGGGGAGCCCCTGTCCAGAGGTGGGAATAGTATTCCATGTGAGGCTGAACCTGCGCCTTGTAAAGGTGCAAGCGGTGTGCCGGAATGAAATAATGTCCCGCTCTGCTGAGCACGCCAAGCTTTTTAGAGGCCAATTTGGCTTTCTCTTCCAAGTGACCATGAAACTGTACGTCACTACATATGTCGACACCGAGGATTCGTGTACTGGCTGAGGCAACAAGGGGAGTACCTTGAAACTGAGGGGATACGACAAAGGGGTTATTTTTAGCGGTAAACGCGCAAACTTATATCTTCTGGGGATTGAACTGGACTAGATTTAGTCGCCCTCAGTCTGAGACTCTGCTCAATAAAGTCTCGACTTACCGGAAAAAACACAAGTTTTTTCCGGTACTCAGCGACGTTTCCCCGAGAAATATTGGCACGGCCGGTGTATAAAGCATCACCAGTGCTGTCGTCTGCATAGCAATGAATGTTACTGGTTTGCAACATATTATTGATATGCAGAAGAAACAGCGTTGGTGATAGCACACAGCATTGTGGAATACCAGCGTTAATGGGCTTGTAATCCGAGCATGCACCCTCTACTGCGACCTAGATGCTCCGATCTGGAAGGAAACTCGTGATCCAATTGCACAATTTCTCGAGAAGCCCATAGGAAGGCAGCTTCGATAGAAGCGTTTCCTGCCAAACCCGAGCGACCTCGACGGATATCGTACTGGCGGTCACTAATCAGCTGGTGATCCTCAAGGTACCACATGAGCTGGCAGTTAATAATGATTTCCATTACTTTGGAGAACAAGGAGGTGATAGCGATAGGCCTGTAGTTGGACGGATCTGAGTGGTAGCCTTTTTTAGGGATCGGGTGCACCTAAGCTGTCTTCCATGAGTTTGGGACTACGCCTAGGGAGTAGGAGTACTGGAAAAGTTGCGTTAAAACATTAAAGTAAAAAGTGAAGTAAAGTTGCAGCCTGCTGGGCACAGGCCTCCTCTCATTTATGAGAGGGTTTTAAGGCAGGGAAATGTCCGCCGCGCTGCCCCAATGCGTGTTGGCGAACTTCACATGTCTTCGAAATATTTTTTATGTCTCAGACATGCAGGTTTCCTCACGAAGTTTTCCTTCATCGCCGAGCCGTGGTAGCTCAGATGGTTAGCGCTCGCTGTAAGCTTCACAGTACTCGAGCAACCCGGGTTCGATCCCCACCGGCACCAATGAAATTGTTAATTGTAATTTTAAGTGCTGATTTACCACGTAATCATCCATTACCGCTAATGTTATTAGCCATTAAGTACGTTCCTTACTACAAGTCAGCCCATATAAGATGACCACACTCCACAAATGTTATTTTCTAGCATTAGGTGACACAAAAATGCCATACACTGATTTACGATTTATTTCAGAATCAGAATGAACAAATTAATTCTTAATTTACCTACTAATTACCTACCCTTACCTAACCTAACCACCTTATCACAGATAATATACTATATGGGGCATAGCTGACTACCGCAACCTTTCTAACTAGTAGATATATAATAAGTATCTTAAAGTACAAGTACCTACTCATCAAAATTGGTTCCCAATCTGCAAAGATATCGCGTAACATACATACAAAAAAAGACATACGCTCGAATTGAGAACCTCTTTCTTTTTGAAGTCGGTTAAAATGGAGATGTTATGATATGATGCCATAATATAGTTTTTGGTGTCCGTATGGACTGAAGTTATTTTTGATATAAATACGCTTAGACCTCTATTTTAGTAGCAATTTAGCCGATTTTGTAGATTCAATCGCTGAAATTTTTAGTAAGTAGTCTCACAGAATACCAGCGTTAAATAAATATAATTGTATCTCTTGACAGTCCGTAATTATCTCACAGGCTGGACAAGGAGCTTCCTCGGTGTGGGATTTAAACGAGGTAGAGCCTTGCTACAGCTATGTTATAGTTGAAAGATATGTTATAGTTGCAACACAAATTGGTCGGCTCGACTGGGGAATGACCACGCTCTCACAGACTACAAGTTGCTATTAGCTTAATTCTGATGTGCTTCGTATGGGTCGTTTACACCACATTAACTTACTCTTGCACACTTACCACTACAACCCATCACTTACATATATAATACTAGATGCCCAATACCCTCGACTAAGGCAATAATTTTTATTGTTAGTCTATATAGCCGTCAAAACAAAAAGTTAAAATATATAATGTAATAGTTGCGAAAACTAAAATTATGGTTTCTTATATTTTTGTTATCAAAGTATTGGCAAAGTTCTAAGTTAAAGTTCAATACAAATTTTGCTTTATATTTCTATTTTCACTTCGCTTAATAATAATTTCCTCATGTCAAGAAACTTCTAGAGCGTCGAGAAAGAACTTTAGACTGTTGCAACTTTAAAGCACTTCTTGAATTAAATTCGAAGAGTTTATTTATATACGGGAACGTTAGAATTAAAGTAAGTTACTAATAATTCTTACCACAAGCAATTATAATATTCAAATTTTAATCTTTTATATATTAAAAGCCTGCCAAGCGTGGTAACTATGGCAAATTCTCCCGAATGATGCCATCTATTGGGAAGGCCTGTTTACTATAGTGGATTTTTACAGGCTGTAATGGATGGATAATGGACATACGAGGGCGGGTCAAAAAGTTCGCCGAATGGAGGGGTTAGAGAGGGAAAGGGGGACTTTTTTTAAATTGTCAGCACTTGATAACTCAATACAACTATAAACATCAAGTTTCAACCAGATCGGTTCATTAATCTTTGAGATATCATAGGGTGAAAGAAGAGAGAAGTGAACACTAACTATGGAGAAAATTAAAAGAGATAAGCTAGATGCAGATACCAAATCCAGGGAATGTCTAAAAGAATAATTCAAGAAAATATTACTCAGCATTGCGATCTCTAATCCGCCTCCTAAGCAAGATGATCTTCATAGACTTTTTGGTTTGACTTTTGACTTTTGAATTTTTTCATCATGGTAATAAACAAAAATGCCACGAAATGGTAGCAATTACGTAAAAACCAAAAATAAAAGAATAAAATTGGTGTCATTTTTCTAATGAAACTCACATTTATTCAGTTTATGAATAGATAGATAGATACCCGGTATCATTACATCAAAATAAAAAGAATTTTGATCTAAGAATATTTTATTTCTGTCAGCATTGAGGTATTTACTGGACCAATCTGACCATCTAGCTATAAAAGAGACCAACAATTTGGTATTTTGAAATAATTTAAGAACTGTTTATCATGTAAATATCATGTAAATTGATTATATAACCTTCAAACTCACTGAGCTGTACATCCCATATCACACTATCACAATGTCTAACACTAGTTAATTACAACTCCTTACAGATCCTTCATACGATGAATTTCGGTAAAACCGAAGAAAGATTCTTATCTGTATTCTTTAGTGACGTGTGTAAACTCTTAAATTACCTATAATCAATTAATGGTTTATTTATTTCATCAGATATCGGATGATGATCGCATGTCGCTGACTACCGCTGTATCGGACGAAGAGGAACCTGGTGAAAGCGCAATGAATTCGCCTTACAAGGGTAAACAGACTGGTGCTGCGGCAGCTTCTTTCAACTGTACTGGAGCTGTGCGAAAAGCAGGGTATGTTATTTTTTTATTCACTAAACAAACGTTAAGACTCCTTTTCAGCCTAGGAGTCTGTCTTCCTATTACCTATACTGCCGCCAAATGGCACAGCAAGTATAGTTACAGGCTGTAAAGCCTTCCATCTCAGGCCTCAGAGGTGACAACACATCTTTGTTTGACTGCAGACGTCTACGAATCGCACTTTGCCACTTCCACCAGGTGGATTGTAGGTTCACCTCTCACTTAATTTTTTTTAAATGTTTTAACGTTTAAGGTCCATGGAGCCTAATTCTACAAATGCATAATGAATAGGAAAATGATACAACATGATATTCTCAAAATAATCAACAATATCATAAGATACTACACTAAGTTATAATATAAATATTGCAATTATTAAGAGCTTGAACTTGATGACTCATGCAAGTTCGACTTCTTGTACAAATTGTAAAAAAGAATAAAGGTGGTTATTTTTATCTAGTGAAATGTAATCATATATTGCATAATAAGGAATACAATAATTATCTTACTGACCCTATTTAGAGATTAGGCACTTCACTCTAATATTATTAAAAAAATGCTTAAAATCCACAGATGCTTTCTTGCCTTTAATATGGATTTACTTCTTGTTATTTCACATTCACGTCTTGTTAAAAATAGTAGCATAAAAATCACCTACCTTTCTGCTTTAAGATTACTGTAAGGAAATTCAGAAAGAAAAGTGACGCTGCAAGGAGTTGACGAGTTTCCTTAAGCCTACAGCGTCCTTTATATTCCTTAAGGCTACAATTTCTCTTTCATGAATCCCAAATGACCGCAGGGAAATCTTAGCCGTGACCCATTCAGCTCGGCTGTAAAACGTACAACGAGTAGAGGGAGACAGGATGTTATAGCTTCGATGAGGTTTTTTCTTCGAGGTTTATCTTCAAGTACATCGGCACAAAAACTGTACGGTGAAAAGAACTTAAAAAGGATCATGAAATACATACTTATTAAGCTACTTCTTTTACGGCTAGTAAATTTACTTTATTACTAAGAGAAAGTACTCAACCTTTTTGTATTTTACTTTACTTTCATTTAGCTTATACATATAGTTACAAGTTATGAGTAGGTAATCCATGAGTTTTTTGACATAAGATGTAAGTCAAATAACACAACATGCCATATTTATTTACACATAATAAATTAACCTTGAAAATGGACAATATATTATGTCTCAGTTGATAAATCTTTATTTACACGGGTGACCTACTCGTAATATATACAAAAAAATAAGTTGTAAAGATTGGGTTTAGTCATTCTTTTACATTTACTCTGAACTATTTGATTCGTAATCGAAATTTATTATTGGTTTTAAAATGTCACATTTTGCGAATAAATTAATAATAATAATAAACAAAATTTACGTTTTATGACGTATTTTCATCCTTAAATCGACGATTCATACAAACCTCGAACTCTTGGCAGATACACCGACTACTAAGTTTCGCGATCGTTCTACTAATTAAAAACATTTTGAAACTTTGAAACTTTTATAAAATCAATACGACCATTCGTCGTTTATAAAAGTACGAGTATACACTTAAATTTGTTTTTTACAACGTTAAAATATATGATTTTTTATAAAATAACAAAAATTTGCCGTGGCCGTACCAACAACATATTAATTTATAACAAATGAATGTTAGTTTAATAAATATGGCTTTCTACGTTGAAGGCATGCCAAAAAAGGTACAACTTTGATTCTCAATAATGACCAAATAAAATGATATTTAAACAAAAATGCATTCAGCCTGCTCTTTCTTATATTATATTGTGCAGAAGCAGAACACAAAATAGTTTTAAATAAATAATATTTCTGAATAACAATAAAGATTAGAAAAGTAAAGTAATTTAACGGTGGTAGAGCCACGCGGCAGCTTTTGCTGTTGCACGTATGGGCCGGCTCAAGCCGGGTTGGTACCACGACCTCACAGAATACCGGCGTGAAGTGGAAGCTCTGCTTCTGCGTTTCGTCTGGTGAGTGCAAGTGGCCGGAGGCCTAATTCCTCCCCTCCCCCTCCCCCATCAACATGGTAGCGGAATTAAATCAAAAAGTACCATCAACAGGGGACTTCACTCGAACCTAAACGCTACCATCTCGAGACGGCGAAGCCTTGCTCTTTCTGACTGAGACGCAGGTGCCCTCTCCGGCTGTTACTTCGTACTCCTCCTACTCAGGGTAGAAATTGAAACACTCCTTTGTGCCTTCAGCTGGAGTATGCATGTTAGAGAGGACATCAGTCCTCGACGCATCGGCAGTCTTGAAGGTTCGGACCTGTCCATCCTTTGGCTACGCGTAAACAGCGACGACCATCCGCGCGTCTACTAGTGCTTCTATAAGTCCAATAGCGGTAATGCTGAAACAGACCGACTCATCGACCACGTCCAAATGGCTACAGATTCCTTGCTACAATAGGTCCCATCCACAGAGATCGTGATCCTTGGCGATTTTAACGCCCACCACGCCGAATAGCTCGGTTCACGTTAAATCGATCTTGCGGGGAGATCTGTTTATAACTTTGCCTTGGCATATGGTCTGACACAACTGGTTACTTCGCCTACGCGGATTCCAGATATGGAGGATCATACAACTTCCCTGTTGTACCTTCTGCTGAACTCTCATCCGGACGGATATCAGGTTTCCGTCAATGCCCCTCTCGGCTCATCGGACCATTGTCTGATCCGGAGTGTGGTGCCATTGACGCTCCCCTCGTGGTTGCGTGCTGCAGGTTGCCGCTGTGTTTGGCATTACAGATCGGTTAATTGGGACGGAATGCGGTCTTTCTTTGCATCCTACCCATGGGGGCGGGTTTGCTTCTCGCCAGATGATCCCAGCGCTGTTGCTGGCTCTGACTCTGACGCTGATGTAGTGCTACAGAGAATGGGACTATTTATTTCATCATCTGTGGTACCCATCGAAGGCAGATCTTTGCCTCGGTTTGGTCGCTCTTGTAAGACTGCATTACGCAGTAAGCAGGAGTGTTATCAGGCCTGGGCTGGGGCTTCGCCGGCTCGGGATGTAAACACCAGCGTGCTTAAAAAGAAGTATAACTTCGCCTCCAGGTCCTTCAAAAGAGTTATTGCCATTTGCCACGGCAAAGTCAGAGCACATAGGCAGAATTGGCGAGAAACTATTTCGCCTTCCTTCGGGAACCCGTGCATTCTGGTCTCTCGCCAAGGCTGTCCAAGGAAATTTCTGTAAGCCATCACTACCATCTCTGCACAGGCAGGACGACTCACTGGCCCACGACGCAAAAGAGAAAACTGACATTTTAGGCTCTCTTTTTGCGTCCAACTCATCTCTTGATGACAGGGGGAACACACCGTCGACCATCCCGCGGTGTGAGTGCTCCATGCCGGATGTACGGTTCTCACAGTGCTCGGTTCGCAAAGCATTTCTCTCCCTGGACATCCAAAAGTCGAGTGGGCCTAACGGAATCCCACCAATTGTGCTTAGGACGTGTGCTCCAGAGTTGGCACCGGTTCTAACGCGTCTTTTCCGGTACTCCTACTCCCTAGGCGTAGTCACGAAATCATGGAAGACAGCTTTTGTCCACCTTTTTTAGGGATCAGGTGGACACCGGATCCCTAAAAAAGGCGACCGCTCAGACCCTTCCAACTACAGGCCTATCGCCATCACTTCATTGTTCTCCAAAATAATGGAATCCATTATAAACTGCCAACTCATGCGGTACCTTGAGGATCACCATCTGATTAGTGACCACAAATATGGTTTTCGTCAGAGATCAGCTGGGGATCTTCTGGTCTACCTGACTCATAGATGGGCGGAGGCAGTAGAGTCCAAGGTGGAGGCATTGGCCGTTAGTTTGAACATTGCGAAGGCCTTTGATCGGGATTGGCACAAAGCGCTTATTTCGAAGCTCCCTTCCTATGGGCTTCCCGAGAAATTGTGCAATTGGATCACCAGCTTTCTTGCAAATCGGAGCATCAAGGTCGTAGTAGACGGTGGGTGCTCCGCTTACAAGCCTATTAACGCTGGTGTTCCACAAGGCTGCGTGCTATCACCAACGCTGTTTTTTCTGCATATCAATGATATGTTGCAAACCGGTAACATTCATTGCTATGCGGATGCACTGGTGATGCTCCATACACCAGCCGTGCCAATATTTCTCGGGAAAACGTCGCCGAGTACCAGAGCAAACTTGTGTCTGAAGTCAAGTCTTTGCTGAACAAAGTCTCGGATTGGGCGCGACTTAATCTAGTCCAGCTTAATCCTCAGACGACACAAGTTTGCGCATCTACCGCTAAAAAGAACCCCTATGCCGTACTTCCTCAGTTTTAAGGCACTCCCCTTGTTGCCTCAGCCAGAATCGGAATTCTCAGCATCGACATTTCGAGTGACTTGCAGTTTCGTGATCACTTGGAAGAGAAGGCCAAATTGACCTCCAAAAAGCTAGGCGTGCTCAGCAGAGCGGGACAATATTTCATGCCAGCACAACGCCTGCAACTTTACAAGGTGCAGGTTTGGCCTCACATAAAATACTGTTCCCATCTCTGGGCTAGGGCTACCCAGTACCAGCTCCTTCCACTTGGCCGCATCCAGCGCAGAGCGGCATGAATCGTCGACGACCGAGTCCTTTCCGATCGGCCCGATTTATTAGCGCTGCGAAGAGATGTTGCATCCCATTGCATTTTCTTTCACATTTACCACGGGGAGTGCTCTGAGGAATTGTTCGGATTAATCCCAGCCGCCAAAGTTCACAAACGAACATCGCGGTAGAACTCCCGATACCATCCATACCATCTGAATGATGGCGGTCCACCACTGTGCGATTTAGAAGATGTTTTCTTCCTCGCATAACTTTGTTGTGGAATCGATTACCACCAGCGATTTTTCCGGACCGATACAACTTAGGAATCTTCAAGAAAAGAGCCTACTCATTTTTAATTGGCGGATTCCCCTGGTGTTGCAGTTGTTCATGGGCGGCGGTAGTCACTTACCATCAGGTGATTTGCATACTGCTTGCCCCCTCTCCTAAAAAAATAAATAAATATTTGAATCCTAGGGCAGCCAAGGGCTTGACTATTATCCCACCAAATAGTGAGTACTGATGCAACCGAAGATGATAAAGTGCACTGACTTAGCTTAATCAAAGTATTTTCACTATTGCCTTGAAGACACCCACACTGTAATCATATGGAAAGACATATGCTGGCAAATTATTCCACTCCGTTGCATTATAAATTTCGGAGCAAACTTAATGCATGGTATGTCAACAATAAATGGTATCACTGTTAAAATTTACTTCGAACAATTACTTTTCCTTCCATCAATAAAATACAACTATATAACGGAACAATATACTAATGAATATATATATATATATATTTGTTATTTATTAAACCTAAAAAAAATAATTTCAATCTAATATGAACCTTAGAGACCTTATAATGTGAATAATGCCAAAATAGAAATTTTACTTACATTATGAAATGAAAAATTTGGTATACGTCAGTTACGAAAATTGACACATTTTTTTTTAAATTCCTACAGTATTTCATGTTTCCTTGCGTTGTCTTAGAATAATCAAATTTCTCTCATTTATTTTATATTCAATCACTCAATCGGGATTTCCACGGAAATAAAAAGAAATTCATAGAATTATCCGCAAGCTTCGCAAAGATAAAGCCGAAGAGACCCCGACAGATAGCAGCCCCAATAAGAAGTGATCTAATTTATATTCCTAAATAAATTAACAACAAATAATACATTTCTAGTAAATTATTAAAAGCTAGATTTTTAAACCCATTTTATCTGATGTTTTCTGAAAATAAGCAAGTTAAAAAGTGAATTTAAAAAAGTTTAACTCGGATGTACTTAATACGTAAAAGCACCTCGAAATAAAAACCTACTCAAAAGCTGGAATCCCTTTTTAAAGTATTCTCCATTAGCGTAGTTAAATTTCTGTATAATTTGGCTATGCTTTTTTTCGTTTCCACCTGGTGGCTCTCCTATTCCTTTTAAAACTGTAACACAGATTAAATAATGTTACACTGTAATATCTTTTTAGAAAACCATTTATTTTTTTATTTTAAATGTAGGCAGATATAAGTGTTTAATAAGCACCTTTTTAACCTTTTGGATTTTTCTTTTAAATACTCTGGTATATATATTATTTTTCGTTATCAAATATATTTTATAATTGATCTATATCAGACAAGATTTTCTTATACTCTAATAACTACTGGCACAATATGTAATTGTAATTTGTATTTTCTTAGTCTGCAAACATTTTTTGATACTGAATAATAACAGACGAACTAAATTAAAATCTAAAAAAAAATTGCAACCAATGTATATTAGTTTACCGAGTGAATCGGGAGTTGAATGTAAATTTTGTGGACGTGATAATTACACAGGAAGACCAATTTCGGATTTGTTTCATATAACTACAATTCCTTAAAACTGACATCAACATTTTCGCCAGAATGCAATCAAATACTCAATTTTTAAATCTTTTTGACATCTAATGTGTACATGACAATCCATAGGGAAGAATGGTAGCATAAGACCGTATTTCGTGGCATTCATTGGAGAAAAATTCTATCTTAAATTCAGCAGTGGATGTATATTAGATATCTTAGTAGCTTAGTACTATCTTTGTTTCGTAATAAACACGGTTTTAAATTAAATAGTTAATGCCGTAAATAATATCTATACGTAATAAAAAGTGTTTACACTATGTAACAATTTTAAACGGAATTATATTTAGCGCATATTAAACACTACACGTTCGATTTTCTTTCCGACAATGTCATTATGTGAACAGTATACGTTGGAATGATTCTTGTCCATAGACGTCACTTAAAGTCGTTCAAAAAGTTGTTCAAGTTAAATGAGCAATTGAAATCATAATACGGAAACGGTCCCATCCAAGATCAAGCGCCCGTGTTTAATTGGGTCAAAATGCTTAACATCGTGAAATACCTGTAATACTGTTGGAAAGTTTTAAAGCATTCACTGTTTAATTCTAACTAAAAGGTCACAGTTTTCACTTTACTATTTTAAATTAAAATAGCTTAAAAGTACAGTAATCGTATATGTGGTGTAAAGGTGGTGTAAAAGTTTCGGAAGGACTTCATGTGTTCTAAGTAGTTTTAAATTTTTAGTCTTGCATTTTATATTTATATCATGATATTTTCCTTAACTGCTAAATACGTGGTAAGTCAACACTTAAAATTACGATTAATAATATCGGTTTTGTCGACGGAAATCAATCCCAAGTTGCTCTTGTACTGTTAAAATTAAGGACGGGAGGCAATCACTTTAGCCTAGTTCTTACTATTACAGTATGAGTATTTTTGTTCAGAATAGAATAAGGAGGATTAAACAAAGCTCTATACTATATATATATATATTATATAAGATAGAACTATTACAAATAGCTATATTTCTGATATAATAATTATGGTTGGTACAAAAGCTTACGTGCCCGTTAAGATATTTAACTATTTTAACCTGTTCGTAACGAACGTACAGTACTTATATTTGAATTGCACCGGAAGTACATACTATATAATTATTATAAACCAAAAAGTATCTATGCATTTTACAATTATAGACTATTTATATTATTTATAGTGGAGACAATATGCAGAGAGATTTTATAAATAAAATTTGATTGTTGTTTTTTTTTAGCTCGGCATTATTCTGTAATATTAATTTAATTTAACATTTTGTGCAGATTTTTGAGCGTGAAAAAGTGGCTACTGCGTAAGAAACACCAGATCGAGTTGGCTCGGAAACGTGGTTGGAAAGGTTACTGGGTGTGCTTGAAAGGCACTACGCTACTTTTTTACCCCTGCGATTCACGAGAAGGTCGATCCGTAGAAGCCGCTCCCAAACACCTTATTATAGTCGACGGTGCAATAATGCAACCAATACCGGAACATCCCAAACGTGACTACATATTTTGTCTGAGCACGGCATTTGGCGACGCTTACCTATTTCAAGCGCCATGCCAGGTAAGTCATTTGGAAATCTAAAAATACCGTCGTAAGTCACTTGTAACATTTCCTCAATATGTGTTTTATATAACCTCACAGGTCGAGCTTGAGAACTGGGTGAATAGCATACATAGTGCATGCGCTGCAGCGTTCGCCCGACATCGCGGCAAAACCGGAACACTTCATTTGCTGCAAGAGGAAATATATCGTCTCGAGAAAGCTATAGAATCTGTGAGTATACTAAATTTAACTTTAATTAAAAATGATAAAGAAAAGAGTCATATTGTAGAAATGTCCCTTTAAAAAATAAAGCAGGAAAGCCTTCTTCGAAATAGTACTATTTTTGTTATGGAAATATCTGCAGCGTATGAAAAAGTTAAAGAAGCACAATACCAAATTCACTACGAAATTATGCACAACTCAACGATTTACACCGTGTCAGCCTGAACCAACAAAAGTATTGTTTGACTGACACAAATCACTAACTACCTTCGCAAACTGAAATCACGACGGCCAAAAGTCAACTTTAAAATTAACTATAGCAAGAGTCATTTTTCAACATTATTTCAACTTATATAAAAGCTTTCAAGAGCTGTATAAAGCTTTCAAGTGTGTACAATTCAACGAAGCAATAAGCATTCATCATTTATGCAGACAAATTTATTGTTCTGCTATGATTTCCACAAATACTATAATCTTACATAATTACATTTATGAAGATGCACAAAGTTTCTATAATCATATCTATATCATAATAATTACTAATTTATTGGAAGAAGTGTCCGTTATTCTACAAATTTGTTTTTCCTAATATTTATTTCTAAAGTAGGACAGGACAAAGAAAAAGCATAGAAGGTTATAAATATATAATGTCATGCATATATATATTTATAACCTTCTATATTTCTATGCTATTTATAACTTTCTATGCAATAATGTGATGCATTAATAATATCTAAGTAATATTTATTAGTGAGTTTACAATTGCTTAGCCAGAATCATATTAATATAAGGGTAGTTGTGCTAGTAGATCAAAAATTATCCTGTTCTTGATATTTTTTTAATACTATACAGCGAATGCGAAAATTATAAAGTCCAATATGTTACCACAGTTATTTTTAAAATGTACGAAAGTGTGTCAATTCTTGTCCAACGTTTTTATACATGCTTCAACTACCTGATTATAAAAATATGAAAAATATTTATTTTGAATGACTTATAAACTACATTCCTATATATATATATATATATACGAACATTAGCTACGCCGAAGCAAATTCATTTATGATATGCGAAATTAACGGTTTACATGCGGTCTTTAACGTTCGTAGTGGAAATCGTGCCAATTTGTGACCCGCACCGGACGACCGCAATACGCGTCATAGCGTTTGCGGCCGCATCTGATCACTACACGAAAACCGCTACGAACATGGGCTTTAATTTCTACTCGCAAGAAGAACTCTGCCTTAGATAGGGGCATCTAAATCAAATACCAGTGAAACACAATGCTAGTAGCTGAATACAACAGCGATTCCATCGCAATATCTTTTGTTATCTGATCCCTGTGCTTTCATAATACGTATGTGCAGTTATTTGTAGAACAAAGAAGAAACTTAGAACATAGAAGTTAGATATTCTACTGAGTTGACTAGTAATATTGGATTCTTAAGCTAGCCTCATCGCTTATAAAAGAACTTTGTAAATAATACATATATGCATTATGCTCAAAGGGCCTTATGGCCTTGTTCCATACTATATGTACATTAAACGTAAGCACTTCTGCTTTAACAATAATTATTATTGTAGTTCTTTATTGGGGGTATATATCCACATATTCGTCATATTTCTAGTGCCTTCTAGCCTTAACATTTTAAACATATTCAGAATTAGCGTCATAGCATTGAATGCCAAATAAATTCGAGTGCCTATAAACGGAGGTATCGATTATATATTACATAAATCTTCGCATTCAAAATTATATTTTCACAAATATCTCGCATGGAATTTATGTATATACGAGTATATTACATATCTTCGTAATATTATAAACGGAAATCTATTTAACTTTATACTATTTTAATGAAATTATTTAAAAAAGTTAACCTAAATGGCTACTTTATTTCACATTAAGAGTGAAGAATATATTTAGTATGAATATACGTTAGCATGTTAGTAATACAGAGTATTTCCTGATAGTGATCACAGGCAGGTGGCACGCGGTCATTAATATTCATAGCACAGGTTCATACTTCGTGTGGATTTCAAGCCTATACTTACTATGCAAAATGTTTTACGTAATCTACTTTTTAAGCCTTTGTGTCTGCATTTTTAAATTTGTTTAATGCGAAAACAAATTGAGACCACCAAATACCAAAAATACACCAAAAAGCTTATTGAAGTTATTGCTTAAAAAAGTTACTGGCAGAATTATAAATATTGGCCGAAAATATTTTGGCAATTTTGCTTGAGTTTTATGAAAAAAAAATTCGTATAAAATAGGTATTTACGCGCTCAGTAGGTACAGGTAACCTTTTTTCATTTGCCGCATTCTCATGTAACAAAAAATCTATTGTCACAGGAAAAATATGTGAAAGTATAAAGTTTAGATGTGCAGTATGCTTTGCTCCTATTTTTAACAACGAGCTTTTTACAGAAGTTGTGTAGTCAACGTTAAGCATACAAATTTTGATATAGAGTAGGTAACATTAAAAAAATAATGAACAATGCTATGTATAAATTATTCTGTATATTAAAACAATATAATTTTTATTTATTTATTTATTACGAGCTTTGATGATTACATGATAATATCGAACAAGGTTATTTTCCGAGATTGTTTTATGCAGATGATTGAAATTAGACATTGATATAAAATGCGGCTGCCCAAACAGACCCGATATTAAAAATGACTGATTTTTTACAGTAATATATATATATATATATATATATATATATATATATATATATATTTGATATTTTTTTATTATATTGTATTTTATTATATTATATCGTATGCTTAACAGTTTTAACATTTATTGATTTCATTTTGTAACATTTTGATTCACATCGTAGTAATATAAAACGGTTATTACTCTTAACATACCAGGATCATAAATTGAAACACATGGCGGACCTACAACAATCGGTAGTCTCGGATCCTGAAACCAGAGCCCAGCTCGCTGTACAGATGCTTCAGTGGGAGGAGAACCTGGAGCGCCTTCACTGCGAGCAATTCCGTCTTCGTTGTTACATGGCCAGCCTTCAAAGTGGTGAACTACCAAATCCTAAGGTAAACTATTTAAATGCTCCATAATTTCTTGCACCTTTATGGATTAGAACTCGCAGCTAGCAGCGCACTAATCGAATGCTTAGCCACTGCGCTACCGAGTCATAACAAATGATAAATGTGACTTATAATAAAAAAGTTTTAAATTAACATCCTTCAATCGTGCACTATTATTGTAACCCTTGCTAATGTGGGCCTGTGCAATAAAATCAGATAAAATAATGCCATTACCACACATGTTGAATTTAAAAGATAAAAAGGACTTTTTTATGAGACTTTCTTCACCATTTGCCTATATTACTTATTTTGAACTTTCTTTGCAAATTTGGCCCGTTATTGAAAAATAACCCTGTACATATTGTATTATGTATATACAAGTCATGCATTAAATCATAGTGCTCTTTAACTCACCTTTTAATCAATGACACTGACTACATTTGTAATAGACTTTGAAATAAGATCCGAAGTGGAACATAGCCCAAGAGGCAAGTGGCAATAGACCGCCATATAGCTCGAAGAACCGACAACCGATGGACAGAAGTGGCTCAAGACGGTGCTTTGAGAATTTCTTCAGCATGATATTTAAAGATATAGAAAAATTTAAAAAATATTTTTTTTAATACGCTATATTATGGTAATGGTATTTACTTTTTTTGTACTAGCGCATATTTACTAGTAATTTTAGTAACCCGTATTTTATATTATAATGCAGTCAGTATACTTAAATATGAATTAAAATCATAAAACTATTACCGTCTCTAATGACTTCACCAAGCATAAGTAAGAGTAATATACTTATATAAAATTATCTGCTAATAGAATTTTTTGCTTAAACAAAGACAAAACAATATGTTAGAAGAAACTGAATGAAAACCAAGATATCAATCACTTCTGTTGGAAAGATTTAGGTACGTGTTCGTCAATTATATTAAAGACAAAAACACTACGAGTCTAAATAAGAGAAAAATCCAATTATCCGCAAGCATGTGTGTTAAAAATATTTCACTGCCAAATGATTTCATTGAACTGACAGAAAAAGGATATGTGTTGACTTCACTGGCAAATTGACAGTTTTCCTGTCAGCACGTAGAGGAGGTAAGGTCTGTACTGGACCCACGTCATGCTTTATAAATAGCTACCTAAAAATATTATAATAAATTTGCTACAATTCACCTACCGTGTATCTTTTTCGGGTCTTAACTTGCTTATGAATAAAAGTATACTTGTGAAAAGTCAGTCAAGCAGCAACATTATTATAATCCTTTTGATAACAAATACATACTCGGTTTTATGCATATTTAAGGGTTGAAAAGGCCTAAACAAAATTGAATGGTGAGTAATTCCGACCGCTCGTTTTTCACATCACAAAACATAATTTTTCCTAGAGATATATTTCTCTATGTACTGTTAGAAAATTAAAGAAAATTGTTTGTATTAATCGACTGAGTTTTAAAATCTTAGGGGTGTATTTCTTTATAGATGCAATGGCCTCTGATATCTAAATAATCCTTAAGTCCAACTTTGATAATTAAACTTAAAGTAATTTTAATAAATGCATTCGATGAAGATACGCGAATCGCAGGTAACTTTTACCGAGGATTGGTTTTATAACCGTATATATAATATATGAAAGTATTAAAGAGCTTTTTACTCCATGTGTGTTTCATTCTTTGTATATTTTTTGCCTCTGTTAAAAGATATTAAATACGATTTTCGTTAATGGATAACATGTGTCTTTCACATAATATAAAAACAGAAGTAAACGAAATTATTTAATATTTTTAATTTAGCTTTTGGATATAAAATTTCACACTCAATGAAATAACGTCCGAGGTATGCTAAATAATTAACGAATATAACTATTCGCCAAGTAGCAGCCAATTAAGATCTTAATTGGTATTCAATAATTCAATAATATGATGGCATTCATTATGCAGAGTACGACAATATTTTAAAGCATATGTTTTAATGCCATTCGCCTATTCTGTCATAGGCCCTTTCCAAGTTAAAAATGCACTAAAAATCTAGTATTGCCAAAAATTATCTGGGATTATGTGAAAAACCCAACCCCATCGTAAAGCAGCTTGCATCTCCCCAATTCTTCTATCAACTTCTTTTACGACTCTATCTATCACAGGCTGATTCCGTGGTATTTTTATAGTCCTACTGTGACTCTTTTCTAATATATAGTGGAACTACAACGGCTTTACACCAGACTCCCAGAACACGCTTCAGTTCACAGCATAATTTAAACAAAGTGTACAGCAGGCTTGCCATTACTCTCTCTTCGCCTTAGCATTTCTATTGACACTCTATTACTACCTAGCTGTTTAAACCACTTTCACGCTTTTCATTTCTTTCATTATTTCGTCCATACTTATCACGCTTCTCTTATCCATAATGATGAAATCAATCACGCTTCTTTCTTTTCCTCTTTCCCATTAAAGGATGTTTCTTTTAAAACATACTGTATGTAGGGTTTCATCATTGAACTTTTCCAGTACACTACTCTAACAAGACTTCCATTAAAATATTTTAACACTGTTATAATATTTTCATTATCCATACATTTTTTTATTAATGTAATTCTTACGAGTTGGTAGACTTATATTGGATATCAGTGGGTTTAGCATGTCTGAGGCGTAAACATACAGGACAAATAACTACTCTAAGCCCAATTTCATTTGGACCAACGAGTATAACAGCCTCGAACCTATACATTCAACAACCATTCTTACTGAAAGGATACTGCTCACTTCCTGGCATATCAGTGCAGTGGCATTACGTTACTATAAAATATATAAAGTTTTGGTTTATGGAGCGTAAACCATAAAGTTGTTTTGTAATTACATAAAAATTTGGCCTTGAATACAAAATGAAACAGCGAATACGAATAGCACCTATACAACTCGAAAGAAGAAACTATCCCTGAAGAATGGATGCTTATGATGATCAAGTTATGTCATGAAGTGCTCAGAATAGTGTAAAGTTATAAAGACGTATTTGCGCGACGGTTAAATGAATAACTTTGAATATGTGTCGCATAATTACGAGCAATTCTCGGAACACGAGCAATTGTTTCCTGTTGAAAACGGGGTTTGTTTCAGTCATTGCTGACACACGTGTCACGCGGCACAAAGAGCACGCTGAATAAATTGGGTGTGTTCACGGTGTCGTCGTTCCATGCGTTTATTTGCGCTCGCTCGCCGTCGCTCTTGAACAATTTGCTGGCAGGGCGTGGCGCCACCAAGCGACGGGCGCCCAACTTATCACGCTCGAACTCTGGCTCGAGCCGGCGCTCTATGCAGGTAAAGTCGATTACACTCATATTAATTAAAAAAAGCTCGTATGTAACTTTATGAAAAATAAGTGGAACTACACACGAAATAAAAATAATTTCACATTTTCTTTTATATATTGTATAACTGAGTTTTTTGTATTTATTTAACTTAACTTACCGTTAAGTAGTTTGTGCATACCTAACGTTACACTTATACGGTAATGAAATGAATACAATTTATTGTGTAAGGTACATAAACATTACGGGCCTTACTTACACTGAGAATCGCCCAACATCTATTTTTCAAACCCCTAAATGATAAGGGTTACGCACCCCTAAATATTTTTTTTTTTTTGACAATTTTTTAAATTTTTTTATTATGATTTAGCATTGAAAAATACATAGAACTTCAAATTTTCACCCTTCTACGATCAACCCCTGATTTTTAATCGCGATTTTTAAAATTAAAAAATATTTCTTAGAAATAATGTATATATCAAAACAACGTTTGCAGGGTCAGCTAGTATATATATATTGCGCTAGCTTTCTCTTGTCGATTGATATTGATCACACCAAATAAGTAGAGATAAGCATAGAAATCCAAAAAGTATATAGCATGCGAAATATCAAAATGCCACCTATATGAGTCATAAATTAATTTTCAGATTCATAGTACTCCAAAATTGCGAGTTTAATCAAAACCTTTCTACTAGCTTAAAAGCTTAAATTCTTCTTAAAAGCTTTTTTAATCTAAAGAAAATGAAAAAAGAGGGCTACATTTTTTATTTATTCTTCTTACGGCTCCGCTTTTAAGGAAAGCAATATATCGTTACTTGGACTGGGCAGACGCTGTAAAATGTTCAAATAATGTATTTCACGTGTAGTTCCGAAAACAAGGATTACGTATGTTACAGCTAAATTATCACCGGAAACGCCCGCTAGAATAAATCTTTTAACTACTGAAGTACGGCGATAGCATATTCTATACAGAAATTAGTTATAATGTTGCGCTATTATCCAGCCTGTAATATAAGCTAGCACGAAAAGTGCCTGTTAGTATATTTTCCATCGTACATTGCCTCATACCTTTCATTAAGCGCTCCGCCGTATTTCCTCAACAAATTACAAAGAAGGTAAAAATAACTCTGAGAGTTAGATTATATAAACATAATTGCTTTCTCAGAAAATTTAATAACTTGTAATAAAAGAAAACTTACACTATATTTATATACCGTAAAGAATTTAATCCTAACTAGCTGGTACCCGGCGCGTTGCAGCCGCAGAAGATATAATTGTGTAAATATCGTTTTAAATTTGGAAGAGTTATATTGTTTTATTAGGAACAGGAATGATAATACCTTCATTGAAGTTGAATGTATATATATATATATATATATATATATATATATATATATATATATATATATATATATATATATATGTATATATATATATATATATATATATATATATATGTATATATATATATCTTTCAAACAAATTTGTCGATACGATACGAAATACATTTCTGTGAGGGATACAAATAATACATATAAATGCACATATTATAATACATACATTATAATATGTGCATTTTATGTACTATATTATGACATTTTCCCATACTTAGTAGGCATACCATAAAAGGTATAACAGACATAAATAATACAGCGATGCCTATACGTTTCATATGTTGTGGATATTTATCCCATAAAAAAAAATTAAAAATGTTTATACTAAAAACAGATGTCACGTGAAGAAGGCGAGGCAGCGGTGAGAGTTTCCCTACCGGAGGGTACAACCGCCACGGTCGGGGTCCGAGAAGGCATGTCCGTCGAAGAGTTCCTTGCAGCGGCATGCGCTCGTCGTTCCCTCAATGCTTTGGAACATTTCGTGCGTGTTAAAAAACGCCGGGACATGGAGGACCATAACTATTTTGTCCCTCACCGAAGTGATCTCATTGAAACTTATGTAAGTATTTATCCTATTGCATATTAATATAATTTAGTTAACTTTAAAAAAATATACAAAAACATTAATTATATATTATGTTATTTAGCCTTCTAAAGCATTTAAGCAGAATTGCATGTCTTTAAAATATTTTTTTAATTTCTCAGACCCGTAGGTTTCCTCACGGTGTTTTCCTTCACCCCCAAGCACGTGGTAAATCAGCACTTAAAATTGCATTTAATAATTTCATTAGTGCCGACAGGGATCAAACCCAGGTCGCTTGCGTACAGTGAAATTTTCAGAGAGCGCTTAATTTCTGAGCTACCACGGCTGTTACATTCGTGCAAGAGACCGCCCACAGCAGAAATTATTTGGTCGGACCATCGCAAGTGCGACTTTCCTCGCTTTCTGGTATCTTCCATTTTGACCTGCATGACAAAGATGCCATGATGTCAGTCTCACGCTAGGATAAGTGTCCGAAAAACTTTAATATACAAATCTGCACTAACGTTGACAGGTGTTGCTTAATGCCGCGTTCTTTGCGTATGGAGACGTTGGTGCGAAATTCGATCCATGATACTCCCAACATTCACCTCCATTACTACACCTAGCATAAAATTCGCAGTGTCGCAAAAGCCGACAGAAGGAAACTGAAATAGAAGATTTGTAGCAGCACCTTCCTGATAACTCAATAATAATAATAAATATGAACTGCCGTTGTCAACCAACTACCAAGCGCGTCAACTATGGCAACTACGGCAAATCAACAATTCCCCTATAAGGCAGTCTATGAGGTACGTCTATGTTCAGCAGTGTATCTTGGATGGGCTATAATTTATAAATAAACGGAAGTGGTTCTCTGAAGTTAAGACATATAGCGACCAATTTAAGGTGACGGTGTGTAAAAATAGCTATAGTCATGATTAGAATTATATATAAGGTACTATATAATATGTAGAACTATAATTAAATAACTATGTTATAGATTATTTGTTAAAATATATGTTTCTACAAAATAACAAAGAAAGCAACAAAATAGAATTAATAACATAATAGAAAATAAATTTGCTAAGGCTAAATATATCGACGATTTGCCGATCTCACAGTTGATTGTTAGCATAATTTACTCAGATTGTTTGTTTAAGCAGTCTGATTAAATTATATAATTAGTAAAAAAAGAAAGATATTTTCAGTCCTTTAATATTATTACATCGTTTGATTTGTGACGTTTATAATATATGTATATATACATCCTACATCTTACCATTACAAATATCTACTAACTGACTGTCTTATTGGTCTAATGGTCGTATCATTGTATCGTATCGACATAAGTGTGAACTCTGATCATGTGGTCCCAAGTTCTAGTCAAAATCAATTATTGAGTTTATTTTGTGAACAAATCCTAAGAAGCAACCCGGAGTCAGAAATTTTGCGGAGTTTCATCCCCTTGCCTCAGAAAGCACATAAATCCATTGGTCCTGTACGTGATCGCTCTTCGGTTGTATCGAATTGCTATCCTATCGAACTATAAGAGTGAGAAAATGTAGAGTGCACCTGTAATGGATCACCCACTCGTGCACTATGATCCTATCCTGCGCAAATGACTCTTCTCCGTTGAGACTGGCTGGTTTGGAGAACGTTATATGTACTAAATTTGTCGTTCGGACTGCAGTACTATTAATGATTTTACTGAGTCATGATTACTGAAACATGATTAACATCGTCATCCTGAAAATTTTATTTTAAAAGACCTAAATAAAAACGTGTATGGCGACGTTAGAGAATCTATTATATTCTTTTCAGCACATGGAATTATAGGAAATACCAACTATTGTTTGTATTTCCAACTATATAAATACACCAGCTATTCTACAGCTATTACTGTAGCACAATTTTTTGTAGAACTATTTAGGAGAAACAATTCCACCATACTTTTTATTTGTGTAGCTCTTACAGTTTTTGCACCGCACGCCAAAATAGCTTACAGATGACAGATTTTCCCGACTTAACACTTATCATTATATTTTGACCAATTTACACCATGTCTTTATTAATTATACCCTATGTGTTATTCTGATGTATGAGCAATATTATTGTGAAGTTTCATTAAAATACATTCAGTATTTTTTGCGTGCAAGAGTAACAAACGTCCATACATCCCCACAAACTTTCACGTTTATAATATTAGTAGGATAGTAGGATATAAAATCGGTTTAGATAATGATATAACAACTTTGCTTCCGACAAACATAAAATACCCTGACCGGCAACGGACAGCAATGTCAAAATTGCAAGCCGTCTGGTACTGCGTTCATCTATCCACCTCCAAGCTTAACTTTCAAGGCAAATCCTTCATACATCGGGAGAGACCCATCAAACAGTCCACTTCTATTTAAATATCCCTATTACTTTGGTTTATCGACAATTTTCTCCTGGTAATATATTATCCTGCAAATGCCAAAGCTGGTTACTAAATAAAAACTACAAGTTATCAACTGTGTTACTTTTGTTATTTTTGTACTGTAGTTTGTACTGTTGTGGCTATGTGGACTTCAATCTGAGCGACTTGCAACTATTTTTAGTGACGAAACTCAGTGAGCATGCGAGCGACCAGCAAATAATGTGAAGCCATGAATGATATTTATTATTCATTTTATTTATTACATAATATACACATATTATGCATTAAAACAGTCTTTATTGTACTTACATGCACTTTGTTTGACTCGGTGCCTATTTTAAATTAATTTAGTTTTTATTTAGTGATATTTTATAATGTTATAATAAAGGATCTCTTTATGGAGGTGATCCATGAGAAGAAAAAGAATTTATTCAATGAATAACTTATGAAAAATAAACAATTTTCACATTTCCGAGAATTTGGTCACATGTATGGGATCAACATGTAGATAGATTTTCGATTACTGTGGAAGTCGTGAATGGCCTTAGACGGCTAAATCACAAATCGTCGTTATTTACAACATTAAAGAACATGATACACAAGAATAATAATAAAAAACCACAAACATTATTATTTTGTACGACTATACTAAAAAAAAGAATTTTATCAGTAAATCTGAAGGAGATTTCTTTAAAAATAATTAAACTAAAAATCCGTTAAGAGCCAGAACGAAAATTTTAAAGTGTTTCTACGAATAAAAATACTGTAATGGAATACGCCTTCAGTGATTAAAAAGTGGTTTCTAGTTTGCTATCGTATTTTAAAACTAAAGGTTAAGTTACGTTTAAAAAGCTTTCATAGTACCTAGATAGTTAATTTTGAACTTCCAAGTCGTTTTAAACAAGACATTTTTTGTGAATGAACTAATTACCGACGACAGGCGCAATTTAAACCGTCCGTAACAATTAAGTATGTACTTCTTAATGATATCCTCCGGTAATTATTGTCGACTTCAGAGACCAATTTTCTTGGGACACAATGTATTTAATTACACTAAGAGCGAAGTAATCAAAACTTGTGATCTCCCTTGTCATCGAGTGTGCACAAATGGGTTAGAGTATTTTATAAGAAGAGTGTCGTTACACGTAGCTTTTAGTTACTTATATAGCAAAATTATTATTAATATTATTATACTACATATTTTTATTAAACAATATTAAAGGTTACAAAACGCGTCCAAAATTTTAGGCTCGTTACTTACTAATCAAAAAAGTGATTTCAATGTTCTTATTACTAACTATTTATAAATTTAATTATACGATCAATGACAAAATGTTAGAGCAAATGTAAGACAAAAGCTGTAGTAGCGCAGTAATAGGCTTGTTTCAAAATTCACAGTACACAAATAACATAAGTTTAATTACTCATAGCATCACAACAACAATTATTAATGCAAGTAAAGGCCTGCGTATCTCCTTCGCAGTTTATAACTTTCAACATTATTCGGATATAATTTCCATGATCAAAATCATTCAAGAGAACTTTTCCATTGCCATAATAATTGCAAGCCTTGTTAAATCCTGTCTAAAATGGGAGTAGCCATTAACCAACAGTGAACTTTTACGAGCGATGAACAATGCGAAATGAATTATGGCTTAGAATATAATAGTGCAATGTAACAAGTAAAATGCCATAACTAAGCGCAGCAACAATTAGATGCAGTTCAGGCAAAGCTGATGAACTTTACATAGTAACATGCTGCGGAAAAATATTGCAGTAATACAAAGGGGTCTACACGACTGGCGAAAAAACCACGCCCGCAAGGAATCAGTACGACTGGTACAGATACCTACAAAAATCTGCTGCTTGAAAAAAGTTGCATAATGCCATTGTGTTTCGATACGAGAACTGGGGACCTTTCGTACTCAGGGGTGACAACAGCATTTTGCGTTTTAACCAATGCTAAATATGTCCATAGGCCACAGCATCCACTTACTATCAGATGGACTGTACGTTATCCGTTCTTGTATAAAAACGAAATTTTCTTATAAATTGTGAACGTTTTGTATGTCTCTACGAAGGTAAATTTAAATTATTTATTAAATGATTTTATTTCTATCACATAGTTACACACACATGAAGTAGTTGAAGTGTGTGCCAAGATCCTATACCAAGTAGAATTGCAACGGAACACGCTAGAGCAGATGTGGGGATTCAGCGTTGAAGCAGAGCTCATAGAAAATGCGGAAAGGCAAGATGAGCTTTGTTGCTACGTTAGTCGCGTCGAAGATAAGAGCGTCGCTATGCAAAACGGTATTTATCTAACTTTACAATTGTACGATTGAGATCAGCTTCAGATTGGTGTTAATATTTATTTATAAACAGTTTTATAAATAACATATTTTTTCAAAAAAATCTATTCAAACTTCAAGTTTCAATTATTGTCTTCTTTGTCAGGAATAATCAAAGGCGACGAGATAATGGTGATCAACGGAGCGATAGTATCTGACCTAGATATGATGTACTTGGAGAGTGTATTGCAGGAGGAACTTTCTCTTGTCATGATGATGAGGTACATTTTGTTATAATTTTTCGATTTATTTTAATAGACCCATCAAATATTGCCGAAAGCCGATCAACTTACTGCCTATCATTAATCACTAAGCTGCGGTGAAGACATTCGAACAAATAGTTTCAAATAATTAAGATTGGCAAATGCGAATTTGCCAGGAAAAAACATTTTAACGTTTACTTTGCTTAGAACAGGAAACCGAGCAGTTGGCGCTTAATAAAACGGAAGTTAAAGTGCGGCATAAAGCGTCATATCTGGCCACAGCGGAAGGCCTTCATAGACATTTCCCGCCCTCATACACCTGACCTTTTGCGACCGCGACAAGTTTACTGAAGCGCTCGATGCGACCTATATACTCCCTCGCCCTGCGGCCCTCGCCGACCGCCACCTGTCAGGGCGATTGCTCTGCGCTATACCACATTGCCTATTGTGAGTGCCCGCAATTGAGCCTCCTGACGTCTACCCGCCGCGTTAATTAATACCCCCTAAGAAAATAGTCACACTCGACACCATGTTATTGTTCTGAACTGTTCTGTCTATTTTTATGATAAACCACCTTTTTGGGTTACCTGAGAGAATAGTGCTCCTTTTTGTCAACGGTAAGTTCGTGGCAACTGATCAGAGATTTAATATCCATATTCTCTTATTACATAAGTAAAATTAAATTCAAATCCATGCAAACTTCAAGACTTTAAGATACAGTAAGCTCGTTTTGCGTAGATTGGACTAAAAGTTAACTTTTAAATGTTGAAAGTATCCTTCGTTAACTATGACATCAGGACGTCAAGCATTCACGTGACTATAGGCGCTGTAATGCTTCCGAAACGACGGGAGTTAAAAAATTAATTAATTAAACGTGATAAAGTTCGTAAAATTATTTTTGTACCATGTGTTTATTTATTTTGTATTTTCTTGCCAACCTTCTATAATGCCGATATATTAGCCCTATGATATATAGATTCTTTTATATTGACAATATCGTAAATATTGTAAGCATTGACTAAGTAAAAAGTGATAATTGTTTGTAAAACACCGTGTATAAGTCATATTTAAAGCAGCGTCAAAGATGTGAGACGTCCGAAATTGTGATCACCAATTCACCCACATCCGTGTCGTGGCATGGCGTGGCGATTAGGGATAATTCTTCCTACAATATGTAAGGTCCATATCTACTAGTGGATAAATAACTGTTTAAGAAGAATAAAATATAATATACGATAACTACTAACATTTAAATAATTTTTAAATTAGATCGTCACGGACGGAACCACCGGAGCTGAGCGGCATGATGCGCGCAGCGACTGATGATATTATTGATTCCCTAGTGTGCCCACCGCCGCCTAGTGAACCGCCCGTCATCTCCGATGACATGATTTCCGGCCTCATCGTACCTGCACCGGCCTGGAGTAAGTACACCTCAATGTACTACCTACCTACTCTTCCCACACTACACACTGCCCTATCCCAGATACACAAACATAGTTTGCAAACTCTCCGCTACACATAGACCACACCATTATTGATAAACAATTAATACCGATCATTACGTATATCGCATTAAATGCAAATGTATAAAGCCACAATCCAATCAAATTTTAATCATAGTCAGCAAATAAAACATTGTATTGTTTTGCAAAGTTATTCTACGGCAACGAGCAATATAAATTGAATTATGATTTCCATTTTCCTCCGGTTTAACAAGGAAATATTCAATCATTTTCTGTGTATACCTTGGCATCGTTTCCAAGCTATCTAGATTTAACAAACTAAAATATCGTGGCTATCAGCCAATAAAATAAGGTGATATAAAACACTATTCAGCTAGCTGATCTGTTTCAGTTACTCTGGTTCTACTGCAGATATCATTACGATTTCTAACACTTGTTTTCAAGTTTTGAGGACTGCAAGAGTATAGAGTAGTAAGGGTAATTAAACATACATTAATAAAACATAAACTCTAACGCATAGGCGTTAGAGTTTATGTTTGAGTAATAGTACCCAAAGGGGTAGGCAGAGACTGAAGACTTCCATTTAGAACGATCCCCACACACCTTATTCACTTCTTTCACATCCAATATTTAAGCATGGATCATTCTCGTCTATTAAAAATACTCTCAATTATGGACATCTTCAATAAATCGCCAATTTGGTCGGTAAATCACCATCTGGGGCATCCCTTGTCTTCAGCAAAACTTGCTTTGTCGCTCTTTCCTCATTTTTCTTTCTACGTGTCAAAAACATCAAAATATTCCTCCTTAATTCTTGGTCACAACATCTTGCAAAACACTCTTTTCTCTCATTGCTCACCTTACTACAAGAGTCACACCTAACATACTTTTTAATGACCACATTTCTACAGCATTAATTTAACTATCATGCTTCTTCTGACATTCCACATTTTCACTACCATACATTGACGTAAAGACTATTAAAGCAATGTCATATAAGTACAACATTGATAAAAAAAAACGTTTTCTCCGTCTCATTTCCTTTATGAGTACATATAAATAATGAAAATTCCTAATTTGGTGCTAAAGTTATTAAGGTAGAAATAAAATAAAAAATAAAAGCCTTGTATAGGTATCTACTCTTTAAGACAGTGTGTACTTAGAACTAAAGAGCCTCTAACGACCTACCAAGTTATGAGTATATTGTGTTACGAAATGGGAAATGACAGTGCATATAAAAAATAATTTTCTTTCGTTTACTTTCATTAGCAGGATACCTACTGAATAGTTTGAATGAAGAAATATATTCACGATACCCCTCTTTGAACATCAATATATCATTTATCACCTCTTTCATAACGTTTTGCTGTATTAGCTTACAAGGCATAATATCTCGTACGTGAGTACAAATTGTCGATGTCGCATACATATTTGAGCAGCAAAGCAAATTAATATCTCTATTAATGCATTATTGAAAATAGCTTATGCGTGAAGGTTCATTTATGAATTTTTGTTTAGTTAAATAAATTACAGCATAAATATTAATATTACAATATATAATATATGATACGTCAAATTGTAATAATATTACAATACGTGTAATGGTTAAAATCGAAGCAGTAAAAATAAACTTATATCGTTAAGTATTTAATAAAATACGCCTTTCTACAACGGCCATGCATAACTGTGCACGATTATACTCTATATATATTATATATTATAGAAAAATAGTCCGATTGGGGATCCTAAATGGGGGAACTAACTACGAAGCTTAAGGTCGTTCAGCGAGCTATGGAGAGGGCTATGCTTGGAGTTTGACTGCATGATAGAGTTCGTAATGAGAATATCCGCAGAGTAACTGACATAGCCCAAAGGATCAGTAACCTTTAGTGGGAATAGACCCGCCGTATTGGTTGAAGAACCGAAAACAAATGACGAAGAAATATTCACGAGTAGCAGCTTTGAACCGGCGAGCGACGTGTAGGACAGCACCCCCAATAGATGGAGTGTCGACATGGTAACATGCAGAAAGTCGATGGATGTATCCATCTCTCAAATCTGTATCAAAAAACACGGCCTTGGGGGAGATCTATGTTCCCCAGTGGACTTATGAAATGCTGTAATGAAATGATAATAATGATGACACCTTTCTTTTAATTAGAACTCATCTACCACTTATTTTGTTTTTATTGAGGACGTTCGATTACATATTTTGCACTTCCATTGTTCATAGGTTTAAAAAGTATTTCATTTTCAATAAAAAGCAATAAAAGGGAATAATTTTCTAGCTGTTACTTAAACATGTTACGGTCAATTGAAAAATAAACGAACAGCAGTATTATTTTTTGGCGTTTCGTAAATTAGTGTAGCAGTGAACCATGAACAGTAATTAAAAACAAATTGGTCGACCGTTTTGGTTGATTACTTTTACAGCGCCAGTACTCAAACAGTGTAATAAATAAATGGTCAGTAAAAGGGCAGTTAGGTTAACGGTTTCGCAGGTCTCGGCGTGCGGTTTTATTAAATTTCACATATATACGAAAGCATATATGAAATATATTATTCATAAATTATTCGGAGCAATTTATAAAGAAATTCCATACCGAATTATTCCTATTTGACGACTGCCCACGTGCATTTCTGTATGTAAACCTTTTTATGTTGACGTTTTTATATTTTTGCTTTATACACAAGGTTCATAGAGTGGACTGAAGAGTGTGGTACCTTTGTCAAGCAATAAATAAGCCTTAGAGTAATAACATACATAATCCTACCTTTGTCAAGCCATCAAAAGATAAACAAACTCTATAAACATTTGACATTTCACATAGTAGTCCAGTCAAATAAAATCTGAAATCAAAATTTTGGCACTCAACTTTGCGTTTTTGATATAATGTTTGATGTAATCTTAGTTTAAATAATACAAAAGCAATATGTAAAAGTTTTCGTATCTACCACCGCCAGCGAGGTTTGAAAAAAAATGTTCAAAAGTGACCAAAATACGGTCTGGAGGACATTATTATTATTATATAGGAACACCGTTACCATTACAGCCTACCAAAAGTCAGATAGATTGCCTCATAACTGGGTTTTGGTCATAGTTGCCTCGATTAGCAGGTGGTTTCGCTACCACGGTTAATTTTAAGTTAGTAGTAAGTACCACAGTTTAACTAAATTATTAGGAAGACACAGCTGCAAATCTCTTAGTTTGTTTCCCTTTGTCACCTCCTACGACACCACAGAACGATATGGGTTAGGGGATCTTCATACACCACCACTACACGGTCAATAATACTTACAATGAAACAAAAAATAACAAGGAAACGCAAACAGGAAATGTAATGATAACATACAAAACTACTCCTGTCTATTTCTACTGATAAGCAGCAATGCATCCATTGTTATGCAGAGCAGTCCAGGATTTTCCTTGTAGTCCCTTACCATTGGCTAGACTAGGTTTTTTTATTGCGTAAATTGTATTAAAAAAGGCGATTCAATTTGTTTTAAAGCACAACAGCCCACATCCTTGTAATCTTATAAAGTAACACGAATATTTAAATGAGCATTGTCTAACTACAAGAATTTTATCATCATGTATATTATTCTGCGTAACATAATCCCTTATTTATCTCATATCATTTCATGAAAGTCGTAAGAGACGACGGAGAGAAACAAAACAGAAGATGGGCAGCAACATCTTCCTGATAACAAAATAAAAAAATACTTGGCAGGTAGGTTGGTAACAACAGTTTTTCCAATCTGTAGAGTGCGGTTCAATTTCATTATTCGACTTTTTATATGCTGTAATGAATGCATAAACTAATATCATGTTAGTTTTAAAACAATAATTAAAGTAATGTTCAAAGTACCATAAAATTTAATACACCTCAGTAAAAAATCAACCTAACCTTAGAAACAAACAAACACTCAACGCGGCCTCATAATGAAGGCCGTGACCCTTTCTGTAGGCTATTTGCTTGCGCCGGCTGTTGACTTACCTCGACCAAAAAAGCACATTGTGTCACTTCGTGTCATAAAGCTGCCTCGACATGAAATATGTAATTTTCCCTGCAACCAATGAGTTTCTACTTTTACTTACTTCTAGTTTCTGCTTTTATTAAACGTTTGAATGACATAATTCTGCCATTTTATAAATACAAAATCCATAACTTTTTACATGATTTAAATAATTTAATTTTACTGACACTATTCCTCAAACGAAAACTTTTTGTAAGGATTACCCAAATTCGCAGAGAAGCTTCAAAATAAGTAATATAGGAGAGTGGTGAAGAAAAGTTAATTAAAAAAAAATCTGAAAGATTCTGTCTTTTTTATCTTTTAAATTCAGAGTTTGTGGTAATGCATTATTTTAAATGATTGTCATTCATAAATATCTAATGCCTACTCTTTTCCTACGCATGCACATATTTATAAGGATCGCTCGGTTGGCAAAAACGTAGTAAATTGAATCGCACACAGAGGAGCGCGCGTACGCGTAGTCTTTGCCTATAATTCACATTCAATTTAGGATAATTTCAAAAAAAAGTTAAAGATATTTGAAGCCTATGCCCAGGAGTGAGACGTGTATAGGTATGCCCAGGAGTAAGACGTAAATACGTCTGTCCTGAGAAGAACTAACAAGAAACCCAGTGAGATTAATTTGTAAACATAAAATTATACAGCCATATTATGTACAAATTCTCTCCTACTATGAAGAATGCCCTTGTACAGGATTAGCATATTATATATAATTTTGGATATTTTTTTCTTGCTTTAATTTGACAAGCCCAACACAAACATTGACAAAATCATGTTTGTGTGCAAATTTCTCAGCTTTCGTACAAAGCTGCATCACTCTGCTTTAGACGAAATCTGAAAGTGACATCTCATTTTGTGACACACATACACAAGTTGCGTCAATAACGAGTTACGTCATTTATTTTACTCTATGTTTCTTTATTTGTTTTCATTAATTATAACTTCTATAATCAATTATGATTTTTCACATCTGCCGGGCGTCCCGTGTCGACCAACTTTTTTGTTTTAGAATCTAAACTTTTTACGTTAATTAATGGAACAAAAACTCTATTAAAAAATAACTTTTATTAAAAAGAAAAAGCTAACTTCAAAGAATAAAAAAAAATGTTTCCTTGTAGCAGCTTCATAAGTCGCTCCTAAGAAGAAATGTTTATAAGAATTAAATCTCCGATTACAGAAACTGTAATGTGGAAATTATTTTATTATTTTTATGCTCTTTGAAGATTACTTTTACCTTTTATTAAAAGATAATTTTACCCTTTTATTCAACAGTTACAAAAACTTCATCACCTATTTACCCAGATTTAGGGATGGAATTATTTCATCAAATTTATAAGGGACCATATTTGAAGTATAAACTATTTAATAAAAAAGAACTATTGAAACCGATTCACAATTGACAATTTTACCACGTAGACAGACATACACTAAAAGAGCATACGGTCAAACTTTATTTAAGTAGGCTAATAAAATAATGTACTTTTTACATTTGATAAAAATTTTATACTAGTAGGTAGATTGCTAATCACAGTGCCAGATGTCACACATTTCACGCGCTTCACCCAGATTTATGTCTGACATATTTAAGCTCTTCAGCCATGTGTGGATTATTAAAACACCTAAAGTTGAAATGGGTTGATTTATTCTTATAAGGCTTCGAGGTGAAGCGCACGGTGTTTCATAGGCGTTACATCGGAAATTTGAATGTGGTGGTATGAGAAGCCCATCATTCCATATCGTCCACTGGGTGAGAGTCATAAGAAGTGACTTCGGGGAATGTTTTTTACGAGAAAAGATTTATGTTCTGCTTAGAAATCTGGCTGGGTAAGTCACCCTCTCACCTATTTCTAGTTCGTGCACCGTTGTTTTCCAATATGAAAAATATAAAGAACTAGTATAATTGCAGTCTCTGAGACATTCCATCGTAGTATCTTTCCATGGACTGGGGAACTCACCATCAACATAGCTGTAAGTTCGTTTATCACTTCAGTTTTAATTTAAAAAAATACATGAAGTTTTAGATAACCGACTAATGGGAGCACCGTCAAAGGTCACTTCTAAAACTGCGATCGCCAATCCGCCCGTCAAACTTGGCGGTAAATCAACAGAAAAGAATAGAATAGTTTTCATTCAATATACATTATTATATTTTAAAATACTTACTGCAATACTTATTGGGAGAGCTGCGATAGCTCAAAGGCTTAGCGCTCGCCTTAAATATCACAGTATGTGAGCAACAAGGATTCAATACCCGCCAGCACCAACTAAATTGTTAACAGCAGGTTTAAGTGCTTATATAACACATGCGTGCTGATGAAGGAAAACATCGTGAGTAAATCTGCATGTCGAAGAAATAAAAAAAAGTCAAAGATATTTGAAGCCTATGCCCAGGAGTGAGACGTGTATAGGTATGCCCAGGAGTAAGACGTAAATACGTCTGTCCTGAGAAGAACTAACAAGAAACCCAGTGAGATTAATTTGTAAACATAAAATTATACAGCCAGATTATGTACAAATTCTCTCCTACTATGGAGAACGCCCTTGTACATGATTAGCATATTATATATAATTTTTTATATAGGTAGGTATATATGACACTCCAGAAATAAACACAAATCTCGCACTTCAATATTCGTCAAGCCGTTTATGCTGCAAAAGGTCTACAAGTGCATACACTCGAAACCTTTACTCTCCTTCTGAAATCGTCGGTTAGTAACAATAATTAGAACTCACTAAAAATAATTTTCATATACGAGGCCAGCCATGGTAGCTCAGGGTCTAAGCTCTCGCTTAGAGGGGTTCGATTCCTAATGGCACCATTGAAATTGTTAATTGCAATTTTAAGTACTGATTAACCATATGCTCGTTGGTAAAAAAAGACATCGTTAAGAAACCTGCATATCTGAGTAATTAAAAAATAATATTATACTAAATGGCCAGGCAGACGTTGTTTTGCCTGTCCCGACGATCGTTTGTTCTATAAAAACATCCTTAAATTCACAAAAAAATAGTTAAAGGTCCCTTATCGGTATAAAAACTTTCCTCTCTCAAGATACACTAAACTGCAAACAATGTGCCAAATTTCATTGAAATCAGATCACTAGTTTAGGAGTTCACTCAGTAGTTTAGGAGTTGTGTGTGTGTGTCAAACAAGGTGGCACGTAATTTTTATACTTAAAGATTTTGAAGATATGTTGAGTCCGCATTGGGGCAGCGCGACGTACATTTCCTTGCCCTAAAAACCACTCAGATATATTCATATTCATATTCATATTCATTTATTTGCATAATACAGGTATATAAGGTGTTACAGAAAATTATAATATGTACATTGTATTATTACCTTATGAGGTGTGCAAATACAATAAATGTTTTGTCTTAAAAACATACAAATATAATTGAGTGTTCTTTTGAAATATCATGCCATAAGATAAAATAGAATAGAAATAATTGAAATTGGCATACTAATGAAAATTCTACATTTATAAAATTAAATTGATTACAATAACAAAAAATGATAATATTCAATAAAAATTACTAGTCAAAATTGTCATTCAAGAACTCATCAATTTTATAGTAACATTTGTTTATTAATAAGTCATTTAGCACCTTTTTAAATTTAAATAAGGTCATATTTTTTATTGAATCAGGTAGTTTATTATAAATTTGTGGGGCAATACCAAAGAAGCTTTTTTTCATTAATGATGTTTTATATTTTATGTAACATAACCTATTTATGTAGTGGGTACGTATTGGATTCTTTCTAATATCAGATATTTTTTGGAAAAGAAATGGATGCTTTTTTACAAAAATAGCTGTTTCCAGTATATACAATGAAAGCAGTGTTAGGATTTTTAAGTATTTAAAATAAGGAAAACAGCTATCGGTTACTTTGAGACCACACATTGATCTTACACATCGTTTTTGCATCCTAAATACAAGCTCCCTATCAGAAGACTGTCCCCAGAAAATGATGCCATATCGTAAAGCGGAAGCAACTAGTCCATGGTATGCTATCAAAAGAGCCTGGCTGTTAACCTTTTTTGAAAGTTGAGAAAGCGCATATGCGGATTTGCTGAGTCGTTTGCATAGATCCTCAACATGAGGCTTCCAAGTGAGATGATTATCAATCACTATACCTAAAAACTTCGCCATATTTGCTTCTTCAATATTAAAGCCTTGGTAGGAAATGTTAATGTTTGGGTTTTCACGGCGTTGATGGAAGTGCATAACTTTTGTTTTATTTAAATTTATTTTTAAATTATTATTATTAAGCCACTCTATAATTTTGCGTAAACAGGTATTTATATATTTATTTATATAAGAGTAGGACTGTGCTCAGCAGTGGAACGCATTTGAGTTATAACTTAAAACGATTATTTTACAGGTAAAGAACTGTACAGTCCCGAAACTGATGCACATGGCGGTGACGCTGCGAATACTGGTCCTCCAAAAGTTAGTTCCAGGACTAACTCTTTCGAGATCGAAAACCTTCTAAAGGTAATTTATCATATTTGCATTGTTGTATTGTTGCTATGAAAAGTTTTATTTATTAATATTTCATCATTATACATTATAGCCTTTAAAAAATCCACAGCTAAACATAGACTTCTCCAACAGAGGACTTTCTAACTTAGTAGAGCCACGCTCCACTAATGTTTTGATTGTAGCACGAATGGTCCGTTCGACCGGAGAAGGACCACGCTCTCACATAGTACCAGAGATAAATAGCAGCTTATTGCTGCTGTGTTTCATATGGCGAGTGTAGAGAACCGGAGATCCTTTAATATTCTATACTATATTTGGGAGCAAATAAAAATATTTTAAATTACTTAATATTTCAAATTTTTATTATATGTCATGCAAAAACAACTTTTACTGTATAAAGTACAATATATTTACTCTGCTCAGATGGAATTTACACAAATAATTAGCCCTTATCTTTAAATTGATAATACATACCCATAAAAGGAAATAATAAGTTATAAATCTTTGTTATAGATTGTTTGTGAAGTTGTGGAAGAGCGGAGCCTCCTACTACAGGCGCTCTGTGCTTAAAGGGAGGCTCTAGCCACTTATTTATGTTAAAATACCTTGTGAAGTAAATAAACAATTTATTATTTATTATTAGTTATTAAATATAATAACTAATAATAAATAATAAATTGTTTGTTGCACCAGCCTAACACTATATAGAGAAAAACACGCGTGTCCCGCTTAAAACCGAAACACGAAGGCTTTACACTCGTCCAGGGCAAAAAGCGCAAACGCGTAGTCATCGTAAAGGCAGCCGAGTCTAACCCGGCCTCCTTGTCACCCACCACTACTCCGGCTAAAAGTCCAGCCCCCGCGGCGTGCGCTCAACCCTTTAAGTAAGCCCACGGCCATGCTCGCAGCGACAGGTCCTGGCTGAACGTAGGGCAAAGCCGCTGCCACCCATCAATATTCAAGATAATACTATATATTATTGATCGTCCGAAGGAAAAAAACGAAATTGTCCAGATAATTTCATAATATGATCTTTCCAGTTTAAATCTTTATCAACGATAATGCCTAAAAAGCTAGTCGGATTTACTCGTAATACTATTTTCTTGATACCATCTACAATTTGTGCTGAGCTGGCAGCTTAAAATTATTATTCTTATATTCTATTGTAGAAATTTTCGATAGCCACAGATTTTCACCAAAAACTCTTTGGTATAAGTTCAAATATAATATGTAAAACAGCTTCGCCAAAGCAGTCAGGTCGTTTCACCGTTCGATAATCGATGCACGGTTTTTTTGTGGCGTAGCAGCGTGCCTGATTCGTCGGCTTACAAATCCACGATTATGCGGTGATCCACCAACGAACTTTACCGGGAAGCCACAGTAAAGCTCGCCCGTCGATCAGGGCCTAGAAAATAAGAAAATTAAAAATAAAGCCCCATAAGCTCCAGATAAATATAAAAGTAATCTTTCATAAATTCACCGGATGTATTCCACTCATCATCCACTTCGCAATTTAGCCAATCAAATTATAGACTTTAAAAACTTAAAATAAAAAGTTTAAGAAAAGAAGCTACTACTTACTAATACATTGAATATACGTTTTTTGTTTGCGCAACCCTCGCTCTTCTTCAAAAATACGAGTATACGAATGTTATTGCAGAACGTATCTTTAGATTCAATCATCCTGGATGAAGCTCGTTCAAAGTGTTATCATTTTTAAAATTTGTAGCGACCCTTTCCCACATCACACAGAGGTAATTTTTAGCATAGCCAAGTGCCTTTTATAATATTATATTAACATAAGGTAGCTTTTAAATATTATTTATATAAGCTTCGATTACACTAGTCCTACTCCAGATAATTACAAACAGTGGATCCACTGTTGTTTAGCAATAGAAATAAGTAACTGTCTAAGGAAAAAAAGGATACCTACCAAATAAAGTGTACAAATTGCTAAATAAATTATTAAATTTCTAAAAAAAATTGTATATAGAAATATACAATTTTTTTTAGAAATATAAATAATTATGACTGTTGACACAAGCGTAGGTATTCTATGCAATATAAGTAGATAATGAAATAAAAAAAACATGATTGAAAGTTGTTGCCGAAAATGTACTATATAATTTTTGAGCAGATAGCAGTCGTGAATAAGTACGTTAGGTTTAGGTAGATGAATTTCGAGGGTCTCGTGTGTTAAACACTGCTGATGCCTTATTCATTGTATAAATTATTAATAATTGCCTTGCATTTTGATTAACATAACTTCCTATCTTCGATCAAATCTATATTTTTTCCGCTTATATAGAAAGCTGAATCTGACATCTTCTGAAGGGTCAAAAGCTGTTTTTGTCATGCTATAAAATTTCCTGATTTAACTATATAGCACTTAGTTGTCCTTCTTAACAAGCCATTCATCGAATTTATTTTTGGTTTTTACTATGACTACCTCGGTATTTTAGTAAACGCAACAGTCTGTACCACTTCTCCAGCTCATAAATATAGCGTGAATAGCCCGTTGGTTACCAAAATAATAAGAACTGTATTCACACGAACACAAAAAGGCACTATAGTATGCTTTCTGCAATTATATACCTAAGGTAAATCAATAAGCCATCACCACTACGTCTGTTGGCGTACGGAAAACTATTTTTTAGTAAAAAATTAATTAGAAGTTATGCATTAGATTAAACATCAGTAGTCTACGTATTTGAATCGGACTAAATAACGTTAGTAAAGTAAACCGTTAGCATTATTAATACGACTGTCGCTAGTACTGCTCTTAGCACAAGTTATTAACACTTACGGTTTCTTTTCACCATCGACTAAAATCGTATGTCAATATGAATAGCGCCCCTCATGGACGTAAATATTTTCTCAAAATAAATTGCTCGATAGCGATATGAATTTGCTACGATAGAAAACTCATGCTTAATGGATTATTTATAACAAAATAACATTAAAATGCCAGAGCGCAGAACAAGTGACGGGTTGGTGCCGGTCTCCGTCGGACACGCGCCGCGGAAGCCCCACAGGTAGCCTCGCTAGTGCCGCTGCTGGTACACCCTCACGACATCTATCAGATGCTGACAAACTGCGAAAGGTGCTCCTGGAACTCGTTGACACAGAACGAGCTTATGTCAAGGTATGCTCGTAAAATATTATCCGTTTAAATATTTATTTTTATGATATAAGAGTGTCAAACAAACTAACGAAGAAGGCCACAAATAGGTACATAATCACCCCTAAGAACTAAGATGAGCATTTTATCATAGCCTGTAATCATACTGACTCTATTGCCCTTCAAATGTGAGCACAGTAATGGGTGAACTATTGCTCGGTGGAAGAAACAAGTAAGAGAATGATACCAACCGAGAATAACTCATAGTCAGAAAAGAAGCCAATACAAGCAATTATAAGATACCATCCACACCATCTGGATGACTGGCGGTCCACCACTGTGCGATTTAAAAGAAGTTTTCTTCCTCGCACAACTTCTTTGTGGAATCGACTACCACCAGAGATTTTTCCGGACCGACACGACTTAGGGATCTTCAAGAAAAGAGTGTACTCCTTTTTAAAAGGTCGGCAACGCACCTGGTGTTGCAGTTGCTCATGGGCGGCGGTAATCACTTACCATCAAGTGAGCCGTATGCTCGTTTGCTCCTTCTCCTATAAAAAAGATCCTGTTAAAACGAACGTCATATTTAAAACTCAGACGGTATATACATATGTATATACCGTCTGAGTAGGTATATAACCTATTTCTACCGCCAAAAAGAAGTGCTGTGATTCGGTATGAAGGATATAGAAGCCAGTTTAATTACAGAATGTGAGACATTCCAATTTTTTTCTCCAGGGGTGACAACGCAACTGTAACCTACTTTGTTTGAAGTTGACACCCTCTAGTACACCTTTTAGACCGGCACACAGTTGTGCTAGTTCTACTATCAGTCGGCAGAAATAGACAAGAGTTTGGTACCTATGTGATATCTAAATGGATTCTAGGCAGAAAAGAAGTCTTACAACCTGTAAAAGTACTACATGTTTATAAAATATCCTAAAAAACATTAATGCTTTACTATATTCCGTGTAGGATTTTTATTTCTATGTTGCATGTTATTAATTAATAATAAACCTACTTTTACGGATTCTATCGCGTTTAATTAACTTGTGCTTACCTGATTTCAGATCTTAGCGCTTCTACGAATGTCTTTTTAGTAGATATCTTGACACACGTAGGAATGAGATTATGGTCTATGTATCTCTTCAAGAAATTTAAAGATGTTACGTATCTTGCGCGCTTGGTCTTGAGATCTTCTAATCGGCGTATTTATTTGCTATTTCCAGTCCGTACTGGTTTACATAATGATTTCTTATATTTGCTTATATTTTATTACTTAATTAAATGCGATAGAATCCGTAAAAGTAGTTTTATTCAATGTATAATGTAAGAAATCGTTAATTGATAATACTCAATATATTTACCCTACTTGTACTTGAATTTGGTTTGAATATCTATAGCGCTTAATATAGTCCGGGCCTCAATTGGTCCATACAGACTTATTCCTCTGTTTTCTCCCTGTATATTTAACCCTGTTTTCGACCTTAGAGCAAATATTATTTACGATACAATCTATATCTACCACTGCCATGTTCTTAGGTTTTATTTTTTGCATAAATTATTTTAACAACTATTGACCTGTAATACCACTAAAATTTCCCAGTTATAACACCATGTAGAGTCATTATCCAGAAACAAAACAGTGGAATACGTTTGTATAGACTAAAAGCCGCTCGGATATATCCTCTTAATTATTTCATTACACTGTTTTCTTAAAGAAGTTATAAAAGTTAATGTATTAAATGAAAAAAAAATCAAAAAAACGATTAATTTGATCGTTCTTTCAACCACCGAAAAGGTAACATTGATTTCGAACTCAATAAAACGGCGTCACCGGCGCGCCTTAACAACTGACACTCACATTAAAACGTTTATTTCATCCAAATATGATCTGGGATATCAATACTTTATTTATTCCAAATATTGTTTACCATTGTTTACAGCACCTTAACAATTTATTAGAAAACTATTTGGAGCCTTTGAAGAAGGAAACTTTTTTATCAAATGCCGAGATCAATGCTCTGTTTGGAAACATACAAGAAATCGTTACTTTCCAAAGGCAATTCTTGCAAAATCTTGAGGAAGCCCTAGAAGCTGAGCCGAACTTTCATCATTTCGAAATTTCAAATCAGTTCAAGGTATCTTTATAGGCTTCTATACTATTTTAATTAATATTGCTTACAATTTATATTCATATATTATAATTAATGCATACTAATTATATTCCAGAATGTACTCTTTGCTGTTGGAAACGCTTTCCTCTATTACGTCAACCATTTCAAATTATACAGTTCGTTCTGCGCTAGTCACAGTAAAGCACAGAAAGTTCTACATCCAAGTAAGTCACACGAGTAACTGCATAGTATATTATTTTTAAAGATAAATCGTAATTCGAAATGTTCAATGACAATAATTTATGTCTACTATAAAAACTAATTACGCACTAAAATTTCAACAAGATTAATTATAAAGTTATTGGACAGTTCTTATTAGCAAATTAAAATAAATGAAAAGTCATGACTTATTCATATGTAGTATATCTTCAAATTCATCTGTAAAATAACAGTCTATATGTGTAAGGTTTTATATCATGGAAAAGTTCGTCATGATACCGTGTTGACAGTGTTTACTTGACTTCAAAAGTTTTCCCGCCATTTTCTACTTCATCGCCGACGTATACATCAACGCTGTAAATAACAATTTCAGTAGTGCCGTCGGAGATTGAACACCTTTTGCTAGCTTACTATGAATTTTAAAATATATTTTATCAGTGCTTAAACACATAGGAAATACAAAGTCTTATGTTGTCATTAGATAAGAAAAAATTAACTCGTATTAAAATAAAATATATTCATGTATCAGATGAAGGCAATCAAGCATTACAAGAATTCCTAGCGGCGCGTAATCCCAAGCAACAACATTCATCGACGTTGGAATCATACTTAATCAAGCCGATTCAGCGCATACTCAAGTATCCATTACTGCTGCAACAATTGCGAAATTTAACTGATGTAAATTCCGAAGAACACCTCCATTTAGTGGGTAAGATACAAATTAATCTACGCGACTGTTGAACCAATGTTTATTATTATTCTTTTGATTTGGCTTACATACATTTTTTATAAGTGAGAGTTAATAAGCATACAGTCCATCTGTTGGTGAGTGGTTGTTGGGGCTAATAGATACTAACATCTATGCGTTTTCACCCTTGACGTAATCAAACTTTAGTAGCTTACTAAAGCTTCAATCACACACAGCGAATACTCGCTGCGATTATGCACTCGCAGCAAGAACTCGCTGTGTGTGACAGGCTATTCGCTGCGAATAGATTCATTCGCCGCGAGTTGAATTCGCCGCCAATTGAATTAAGCATATTCAATTTTACTCGCTGCGAATGAGCACTCGCTGCGAGAATTCGCTTTGTGTGACAAGGTACTCGCAGCGAGTAGCCATTCCGCTGAGCGCGCCGCTTCAAACTACACGCCTGTGCAAAGGTCGTTTCGTTGCTGCATGATACGTGTGTGTAGGTCAATCAAATGAGTCAACCGATAAAGATTCTCTAAAATGGGGAAATTACGACATAATTCGTTTCTTGGGTGTGGGTGTTAGGTGTAACAGTAATTTAAAAAAACGCAAAAAGCAGACGTCTTCATTGTTTAACGAATTAATTGACTTGGGATTCGAAATAGCAACCCAGGAGCAATTGATAAGAAAACTGATGAATATAAAAGATAAATATTATAGGTAATTCTCGTGTAGCACTTGCTGTGTGTGACAGGCAGGCAGCGAATTGTCGCTGCGAGTAATATTCGAAGCGAAAACACTTGCAGCGAATAATCGCTATGTGTGACTGAAGCTTTATATAATCTTATACGATCTTAAATAAATGATTCAAAATTTTTATAATAATTATATATTTATGTTATTATTGCATGTTGCAGAGGCGTTGAAAGGTATGGAAAAGGTGGCTGAACACATAAATGAAATGCAACGAATCCATGAAGAATATGGTGCTATATTCGATCACTTATTTAGGCAACATCAAAAATCTTGCAAGCAACCTATAGATCTAAGCCCAGGTAAGTAATCATGCTATTATTAAAACCATCGCTATTTTAAAACACATGACTTTAGTATTTTAATCGTTTTCAGGTGATTTGTTGTACTACGGTGGTGTAGAGTGGTTAAATATTTCAGACTTCTTAGGAAAAATTAAAAAAGGGTTAGAATTACATGCTATGTGTTTTGTATTTAAATCTGCTGTGGTCTTCCTATGCAAAGAAAGACTGAGACAAAAGAAAAAATTAATGGTAAGCTATTGCATATTGTACAGTACATATTCTTATTATTCTAGTACTTTAATGAGAGGACATTCCGCATTTAAAGTTTTATAAATATTCATATTAATAGTTTAATTATAAATAATCAAAAACTAAAATTGCCGATATTATACAGACTATAAATATTACCCGCAATGTCCACCAGTCGTGAATACAGTTCCTTTTGAAATTTCATCACGCGTGAAATCCTCAGACCGATGGTCTCTATAAAAATGATACTATAATATAGTGTAATTAATTCTTAGGGACTCAAATTTCCGCAATTTACTCAGGTTCAGTCGCCTCTGATACCGTCCTACTTCTAAACATATATTCTCTCTTCCATTTAGATTAATAAGATATAAATTCTTAATCAAATTTTGGCAAAATAATACTTGTATATTTTGATAATCGGACTGGAAAGACATGCATTTCTACTTCAGGGTGTATCATCGAAGAACAATTCGAACGAGGTAGAAATAATAAGATATCAAGTTCTTATACCGGTGACAGAGGTTCAAGTGCGTGCTTCTTCGGCTAAAGACATGGACAGTCACTTCCTCTGGGAATTAATACACCTGCGAAGTCAACTGCAGCGTCGCTCGGAAAAAGTCTATGTACTGTCAAACAGGTAATTTAACCAATGAAAGAATCTTTCCATACATATATAAAATAATGCTTAAGCAAATTCTTTAATTATAAAGTTTTAAAATTCTTTTTTAAGTACATAAATGTGACAAAGTATGCTGTCTACCTGATGGTATGTGGATGTATCTGCAATAAATAGTATTACACCTACAGCTTAGTGTAAGGTTCAAGTAAAATAGTATTAGGCTTAAGAAAAAATAATCGATTTGAAAAACAACGATTATAATTTGTTAAGTCACAAACGATTAGATTAAATATTCATCGATTTATTTTTAATAGCCAGAATGTGCTAGAATTAACTCCCCACCTACGTTAGTACTTTTTTTTAGCTGTATTTTTTAATAAACACCAATTTCAATTATTATATTTGAAGAAATTGCAGAGCACACAATACAACAGCCAATGACGTTTTGAACGTGGTAGATAGAGCCCCGCTGCAGCTATATTATGGTTGTAGCACAAATGGGTCGGCTCGACCGGAGTAAGATCACGCACTCACAGAATACCAGCGTAAAATAGCAGCTTAATGCTGTCTAGTCTTGAGAACTGGATACCCTTTTTACTGGAAAAGAGACATTCCATCTTAGTTTCCAGGGGTGACGGCGCATCTGCATTTTGATTCTTAATTGAAGATAAATGTAGATGTCTATGGGCCACAGTATCCATTTACCATCCGGTGGACTGTGTGCTCGTATGTCACCCTATTGTATAAAAAAATGTACGGTCCACGGCCACCTCAAAAAAAGAACAATACAAGGCTCAAGAAGCTTTCCTCCCCCGCCGTTTATCGGTTCTTAAAGCGGAATTGCTCGTTTATTAATTATTGTATTTTATACTAAAATACATACCTTAATCTCGGCCAAGAGCAAAATTTTCAAAAGTCATCGGCTTACTAGACTGGTTGTTTTATGGTAGTCTCCTTCCTATCTCTGAAAAACTATCAACACTTATTCCGTTTTGATTACATAAATGCTATAACGGGCATGAGTAATTTAGGATGAGGGAGTGCCATCACAGAGTAAAGAGGACCAGAGGGGAAGCTTCCTAACAACGTCGAAAATCTATACCTATTCTGATAGGGTTGTCACCTGATGCATGTGAAAATTTTAAGGAAAAAATAAAAATATTGTATAGCATAAGACATCATGTGTATTAATTATAACTTATATTAATGTAACAACATATTTATTAATTGTTCGAAATCAAGAGTTTTGGTGTAAGTGGTGGTGGTGGTGGTAGTTGTGACTGTGATGGTGGTCGTGGCGGTGGTGGTGATAGTAATGGTGGTGATGGTGGTGGTGTTGATGAAGTCACTGTTGGTCCACTGCCTACTACCATTACCTACGATACTACCACTGACACCACCACTGACACCATCAGCAACACTATCCACCAACACCAACACCAGCACCACTTCCACGAACACTATCCACCAACACCAGCACCAATTCCACCAACACCAATCCCTGGCGATTGTATTTCAACCATAATGCAGTGGTATTTACCCCTGCGGTCGCGACTCGCAAAAAGTAACTTATATCCTACCCCAGGAAGCAACCTATCTCTATAGTAATGTGGGTGGATAAAGTCACACATTTAGCCTTATTAAGGAGAATATTCTGTCATCTACGGAACTGTCAAAGTTAGCTACTAACGTTTCAAGTGAGACCGACATCATCACCCGGCGACGCACCTTTCTAACACATTCTCACTTACCTATCAATGTTATTACCTAGTATTATTGTATACGTAATAAGGTACTTACTTCTCTTGATCTCTCGGGTACAAAAAAAAGGAAATATCCTTATTTTCTCTAGAATTATTCATGCATACTGTACAACTATTAGGCATTTTTGCTTATACAGAAAACTTATTATTTACCTATATAAATTTATAATAACTTAATGCTTAATTATTCTTATTAAAAAAGTTTAATCTAATTAAGTATTTAATAATTGCAAAAATACTTAATAAATTAATTGATGTATAAAATATCGAAATATTTTTGGTCTATTTATTTAAATGCGCACGACTAACAGCCCTTTCATGGACACTCTGACTGAGCCGGCGCAAACCGGTTTGTACCACGACGGAGCGTCGGTAAACCTGTCGGTGAGAGCTCACGCACACATCGCTGCGCTATGTATGGGTGTACTCGCAGCGAGCCGTTTGTATGTAGCTTCCCCTCTGGTCGGTTACTTTACTCATGTGGTGCCATCGTAAAATCGTTGGAGTACTTTCCTGTGCCCTTGATAATTTTTTACAGTATTGTATTATATATTGAGAAGTGCCGTAATCGATATAGCAGAAGATTGTCATCGCAACTCGAAGGAATAAAATACTGCGCATTTTAAGTGTTGCGTTTAATTTTTACATTGCAGCACTGCAGACTTCCGCAACGCTTTCCTGAAGACAATTCGGCAGATCATCCGCGAGTCGGTGCGCAACATGTCGCTGCCGAGCACGCGGCCCGCGCCGGCGCCTCCCCGCGCCCCGCACACTCTAGACCGAGATCGCTCCAAACATCAGGTACCTAACTTTATAATTTTTACTTACAACTTGCTTATTGGTACGATTCGGTACAAATTTTTACTCACGGCAACCCTTACTTAGTAGATATACCATATATATTATATGCTATATTATTATAGTTGTAGCAGTCAGCTCCACCGGAGTCCACGCTCTCACAGAATACCAGCGTAAAATAGCAGCTTAATGCTGCTGTGTTTCGTAAAATGAATGTATACCCGTAGAACCGTAGACCCTTTTTACTGGAAACGAGGCTTATTGAGACTTGATTTTTAATGAGGATAAATACGGACTTCAATGGGCCACAGCATCCACCTACCATCAGATGAACTGTGTATTTGTTTGTTATACTATTCTATAAAAGAGGTAATAATTGGACTGCGTTATGTACGAATGAATTAAGCGACGAAATCAAAAAAAAAGTTTTGAATGCAGATCGACTATAGGTATGATAAACTATGTATTCAGCTATTTTTGTATTTAAACACCACTCTTACGTCCTTGTAATAGGGAGTTGAATTAAGTGACATTTCGAACTTTGTTAGAATTTGTGCACACATTCGTTTTGTATTAAAGAATTATGCTTGACGCATAATTCTTTTATTTCTATTAAAGAATTATGAGTCAAAGTTACGGTTACAAACGGTTTTCAAATTGCATAAACGAATTAATCACGTACACGATGAAAATAATTCAGTTTTGCCTTTTGATTCAACTGTTTTAAAACCGCAGCGTCACCTAATGGTAAAGACTATATTAAATACAGAAAAATATATAGAAGGAAATGCTATAAGCTGGTTGAAAACTAAAGAAATAAACATTTTTAAGAATAGACCTGGTCGGATATTTCTTTCAACCTTTCATGGCGGTGAAACCTATGAAGTAGATCTCAAAAGTCTAAAAAGAGTTGATAAGAAGAATAAATAACCCATCGACATTATCAAGGCATTATGAGCCACTTTGGCCACAAGGAAAACCTATTTCTCAAGCAAAGCTAGATGATATAAAATCCCTCCTTCACGTCATTCCATATGATGCCATAAAATATTACGAAAATTTAACTGGATCTCGTGATTTAGAAGATGATGTTGAAGGTTTTGATGGATCCATTGAATTTGAAGTAGAATTGGAAGAATAATAAAAAATATGGTACAGTGGTAGGTAATGAATAAAATAAAAAATTATTAGTGAGATGTAGAAGTGTTATATACAACATATTTTGTTTTTATTAAGTACATTTTATTAAAATAACTGGATTTAATCTTATAGTCCAATTTATTTCACCCAAAACCAAAACAAATTGCAATAAAGTATCAAACGGCAATAATGCCGTATAGCACGTTATTGATGAATGAAATGGTCTGGATATGAATAATATGTATTATATAGCCTTATATTTTTTTTAACTAATGTGAACTTATACACATTTTGTATCTACAGAATAAAAATTATGTTTAAACATATTAAATGTATACACAGCGACAATTGAACCATTGAAATTTTTGAAGCTCACTTTCTCAGGTTTCGTTAAGTGGCAATTAATCGGTTCTTTCATAACGCAGTCCAACTATCTCTTTTTATTGACATCTATACAAATAGATAAAATTGAAGTGTCTGTTTGTAATGTCAAAATTACAGCTTTTTACTAAATGCATATGAAAGTATATACGGTACTAATAACAAAAATACAATTTTTAAAGTTTTTGTCTGTCTATCTGTCTGTCCATCCGTCTGTCTGTCTGTCTGTCTGTCTGTTTGTTTCGGCTAATCTCCGAAACGGCTGGACCGATTTTGACAGGATTTTCACTAGCAGATAGCTGATGTCACAAGGAGTAACTTCAGCTAAAATTGAAATGCACATTGATTAAAAACACGTTGACGTTTGTCAAATAAAATTTTTAATTTTTTTCTTCGAATAATATTGAGCTTTTATTCCGTTTCATATATTTTGATATGCTCAAAAAAAATTAGCTTTCTCATGAGAATTTCAAAAAAATGCGATGCTGCAACCCCTTCAGAGGTGCCAAGTGGACTGTCGTATATCGAAGTTCTGAGGCGTTTGTACAGTAGGGCTACGATGGCTATCTGAGTACAGAACCAGAGTACGAAACCTATCCAACTGCAGAGAGGCGTAAGACAGGGTGACGTTATATCCCCGAAACTCTTCACCGCTGCATTGGAAGACGTTTTCAAGCTACTGGATTGGAACATGGACATCACTCAACTTTGATTTGCCGACGATATAGCCCCTATGGCAAAATCGCTGGATGACCTAAGCACTATACTCAATGACCTCAATAGTACCTCCCAACGGATAGGTCTTAAGATGGACATGGACAAAACAAAGGTCATGTATAACGTCCATGTCCCACATATGACTGTAGTTATTGGTAGCACTGAGCTTGAAGTTGTTGACCTAATATCTTACCACGTCGTTATTCAATCCAGTGAGTAGCTGCGCTACGCCGACCTTTCTTCGCCATTGGTTGTCATTTCATCGAGCTGTATCTAGGATATGACTGCATTTATATAATTGTTAAATACTTATAAACGTATTTTTACTGCATTTAAATTCCCAACGTTCATGAAACCTTAATTTATACATAGACTTAAACAAAAATAAAATGCAATATGTTTGAGGTGCCATATTATTACAGGTGCACGTCATGCAAGGCTCACAAACTCTTGGAAAAACAAAGAAACCTAAGACTACTGGACAGCGTTTATCAGCCGGAAATATTGAAGTATGCTTAGACATTCTTAATTTTTTTGATATAGTGTAATTGGATAACAGTAAACTTGCATTGCAATATTATTGGTTTAGGTTGGTGACTTATCGCGAGAGAATTCTCAAGACGCCGAGGAACCCCCACAAGATGTATCTTCTGACGAGCCTACCTTCAGATCACGAAGCAAAACAGTTGGTGACTCGTCCGGTTAGAACCTTTTTTTTTTTTTTTGTTGGTTTCAGTCATTTACTAATCTTTGTCTTAACTTTTTAACTGGAATTAAATAAATTATAATAATAGTATGATTTATATTTCTTATTATTTGTCCATGCAGATAGCAGCAGCAAGAGAGCATTGCCACCAGCTCCGCCACCAACAGACACTGATAAGTCTGACCCAGGGTCTAAATCGGAAGGCGAAGAGGAACCACCGCAGCCGCCTGCCAAGAGAGGGTTAGGCAGAACTCCTAACCACCTCACGCTAAGGTATCAACATATGTATGGGTTTAACATCACAAATGACAAATACACTGCACCTACACAACTGTGAATTGGAACGAACTCTTCACACTCACTTCATTTGTTTATTTTTAATATTCTCTTTTCTAAATTAATGTAGGTTATATGTTCCTACTCATACATATGTCATTACTTTTTATATTTGTATTATACATTTTTTATGCATTTTTTTATATTTGTGTATGTACTTTTCAGCACAACTTCAACTTTAAGCGCTGGTAGCACAGGAAGTCAGGCAAGATTAATTCAGTCATCACACCAACCAACTCAGTACCAGCCCACTATGGTGAAAGAATTAGGTAAGCTGGAGTCACATTCCCTGAAATCATCACCTGAGCGCAAAAAATCAGCGTATTCTTCGGAAAAAAAGATAAAAGTTATTCGATCAGGAAGTGGCAGCAGTATTCACCAAGACAGATCCCCTAATCGATCTATGGATCCGTCTCCAGATAGAGACCGCGTAACAAAGGTCATAATATGCAAATCCCCAAATAAATCCAGTCTGAAACAAACTAAAACACTACAAAAATCTCCAAGGGGCAGTTTTGATCAATCTAAATCTCCAAGGGATTCGATTGACAAATCTCGTTCTCCGCAACAAAGTTTTGACGGCTCAAGGTCGCCACGCGGTAGCATAATGAAATCACGGGAAAGTAGCATTGACAGAGCAAAATCACCAAAACCAGCTCCGAAGAAAGGCATAATGCGAACTCCACAAGCCAGTTTCGATAGATCACCGTGCAAGTCGCCAAATGTTAGCCGTCGTTCTTCCAGATCAAGTGGTGACAAACTAGTAGGACTCGGTACAAATTCTCTTGATAGAGTATCGCATTACTCTCAGTTGGCTAAAGTTGAAGATAAAGCTATAAAAATGGGTATTGTTGTTTCGAAGTCAACTGAATCAATTGCTAAAGCTATTGAACAGCCTACCTGTGTTCAGTGTTACCTTTCTGGAAAAAGGCAAAATAAAACATCCTAGCATAAGGGGAAGGGCAAGTTCCCAAAGTCCCGTAGAAAATCTCTAGCGTCACAGTCTATACTTGTAACATCAGATCGCAGCAGTGTAGAAACTATAGACGGAACGGGTCACGAGCGCGGAATTTGTCCTTCCAACAAACGTTCTTCCGATAGTCATGAATTTGATCAAATACATGTCTAACTTACTGTCTCTTATAACATACATATAATCAATACCCTCACAAATAATAAGTAATACACATATTAATTATCTATAGGTTTACGTATGTGTACTATACACTTTTCAATAATATTCTCAATGTTTATCTAACGGTGCGATAATATAGATGTTTATCGTTGTTAATTAATATAAAAGGAATTGAAAAAAAAAAGAACTAAGTAATATTTAAGTAGCCCATTCAACACTTTGTCATGTAATACACAATTACTTAACCACAAATTAATGTTTGTTTCATATATCCATTTCAAATATTTGAATACTATAACGAAATATTTAAAAAAAATACAAAGTTCACGTACTAATAGGAACTTTGCGAGACAATGGATGAAGATCAATTTACTTATACGTAAATAAGTACCTATTAAAAATAATTAAACATGTTCTCCCACTCACGTATTATACACCAATGAAGAATTTTAAAGTTCTTCGTAAATGTAAGAAAAAATGTGTAGAGTTATATGAGTTACGAATATTAGGAAAACGAGAAAAATAATAGGAATAATTAAATGTAATCACAATTATAATCCTAGAAAACTCCAAGTGCTAAGTGTTACATTTTAATGGCTGTGGAATCGTACTGATGTTAATCATTAACCACTTTTGTCAAATTTTCTCTTTTATTAATTTTATTTCGACTGTTACTATACATTCCAATAGGTTAATAAAGTGTAGGCGGTCATGGTTTTGTACCATTAATTAAGTCTTCCATTTCGATGAATCTATTTATTAAAGCTATACATAATTTTCTTATTTATTTTTGTAACCTTTTCTTCGGTACCTGCTTAAGCTATGATTAAGTTGACAATATATTTTAGAAAATGAATGCCGCGTTATTCTACTCTGTATTAATATTTAAAGCAATTTATTTAATTTATTACGTTTGTAATTTAATTACATATTAGATATATTACAACTCGTATCATTAAATAAAAAAGCATCTTATTATTATTCTATATGCATGTTTAAATCAATATACCTGTAGTTAGTTTTCCACGAAGCGCCTAACCGCTTGAAGGAAGTAATAAATTAATTAAAATTGTAGTTATACATGTTAAAATACAAAATCTTAAAATAGGCTAGTCCTTAAAAATATATACACTCTCTATAATTAATTAGTATTAAAATTCAAAGTAGGAAAAAATAAATTCACCCTGTCACATTGTGCTTTCCTAGCTATGCACAGTATTTATTTTGAATAGCCTAGAGATCATGCACTAGTACGGGCTACGAGTCCAGAATAAGACTTTAAATACTATTGGTACACCCTAGATATAAATAAATAAATAATTACAGTAGTGAATGTTAAAGCAAAGAAACCCAAAAATATGCTTCTATCACCTCACACTAATCCGTCGAGACTTCTAATTTCTTTTGAATGTTCGATGACAATGTTGACCGCCGGAAAAATAAAACTTCTTAACCGCCATCAAATAACTCCGTATATCATAATTTAATTATAACACAACTAAATCGGGCGAACGCTCATACGTTTGCAAACGGGGCGACGAACCTACGACAACATTCATCAAACATTCAACTCTTTTTAACGCGACACCGCGATAACTTGGCAATCGGTGCGATTATTCTTGCAAAATTCAACATCGGAACGGGAGCTGACGTAAAAGTTGTTTGTGAAAGAGTTTGGTGTTTGGTGTGTTGTAGGATCGCCCGTGTGGAAACCGCGCGACATGATGAGCGAGGCGGGCGCGGGCGCCGGCTCGGCCGCCGCGCCGTCCGCGCCGTCCGCGCCCACCACGCTGCCGCGCTCGCAGCGCCCCGCGCCGCGCGCCCACCACCTCTCGGCCAGCCGCAAGTCGCTCGCCCCGGACCATCGCCACTAACCACCCTAAAATTACACTCATATCGTGGCCTCCCCTCATCCTAATAACTTCTACAATATCTCAATTTTACATTAACTTTCAAATTCCCAACACCCTATATACGTGCATAGTTTCATTAAATTATTTTATTTTAATTCGTTACTGGTCATGATTATGATTATTCTGATGTAATTTTTATAAAATAAATTATACATCTTTTGTCTGAGCTACAAATTATTGATAATATAAGTTTCAATGTAGTATAATTTCAAGTTATTGCACATCTCTTAAACTTATTGCAAGTGTTAGTTCTGTTAGTTCCCAGAGAGTGACAACTTTAGTCAGAAAGTTAACTGTTGCTTTGCCTTGTCAATACTTATTATTATCGACTATAATATAGGAATTGTTCTATAAGCATTAACTTTTCATATAATGCTTAACATATAATATTCCCTGAATTACCTTTTACCATAAATGTCGGAATATTTTTCCCCTTTTATGCAGTCGATTATTCAAACATTTTTTGAAAAGGCCACTAAATTTATGTTTATATTTTGTCAACAATAAGGTCATAATAACTTATTTTTGAACACCACTTGAGTTGTTTTCACACTTTATGGCCATAGAAATAAAATTAATGATTTTTTTTTATTAAACATTGAAATCCAATCTCACCAAAGAAAATTCAAAATTTATTTTTATATCCACTTTGATATATATACCCATTACCGAATCAAATAAGACTGTGCGCTGCTCTTGAAAGGTTTATAGCTACTGTGTTTAAATTATTTGTTGTTTTTTTTTTTTAATGGAATCGGATCATTAATACATGCATGCGGAGTCAAAGAAAATACATGTGTAGTCAAAATGATATTATCGGACAGACATAAATGTTGTGACATATATTGCATAGTACCCTACGTAGTTTCAAGTCTGCTCGGAAATAACATTATTATTGATCACACATAAAATAATTGTCATAGACAGTAAGTTTTCTTTATATTAGACCTACAATGAATCTCCTTATGTAAGTCGATATTATAATTACAAATAATGACAATATCAATAGCAAATCAAATGTAACGAAGGTTACATTACATTAGTTACTTCAATATAGTTCGTAATTAAAACGTAAAATTTTTAACTTTATTTTTGTTTAAAATTTTAAAGGCGCTAACGTTATTAACACATTATTGTTTAATCTCATTATACATAATACTATAATGTAACGGACTTTTTGGTTTCATGTTTCGCATCAATATTAGTACAGTTCAAGAATCAATAATACAATTATTTCAGATATCGATTCAGTTACGAAATTAAAGTAAAAAAATCCAGGGCACATAATTTTTTAGACATGAGTGTGGTCTTCGAAATTTACAATAGAAGTAGTTTGACGCTACTTGTACTTATTTCTCAAATAATTGGAATATTAGTTTTTTTTTTTTTCGAAACTTTTTATTTTATACTACGTTTTAACTAATATGAGTAAGCTTGACTTTTAAGATACGATAATATGGACTCCTGTGCCAAATTAGGTATCCTTTATACCTGTGCTTGTTAAATACTCACTGTTAACTTATATATACTGAATAAATATATCGAAAAAGTAGTTAGATATTAATGAACATGCGTTTCATTTCACATTGGCGACGCAAATTCACTAATCTATAGTTCAAAATGCACTTACCCTATGAAAAAGGTACACTAGGTAGTTTTGATAATTTCTCTTCGTGATCAAATTCGAAAGTTCTATCATAGGTTAGGCGAATGATATAACATGTATCCTAGATTGTGTTTAATACGTAACCGGATGATATTTACAATTAATATTTGTTTTATATAGAAATAAATTTACGCTGATGTTTGAAACCATGAAAAAATTATGTATTGTATTGAAAAATTTAACCAATGCAAAATTTTGTGTGTTAATTTAATTTAATTATATAAATAAATATCTAAATACAATAATACTCTTACATATTTATATTTATTAACAAAATTTAACTATCCGGATCGCTAATCCTTTTTGTAAAAACTAGTGTCATTCAAAAACTTAACTTCAGTTTTTTTCATTGATTCATTATGATTATAACACAATATTTTGTATCCATCCCATATAATAATGAAATTAGTTAGAAAATTAAAACATTAATTAAAGAAGCTTGTAACAATCCAAAAACATTCAAGATTAGTTCAGTTAAGAAGAAGGTTCGTTTAAACTTTAAATGCTACACATAACTAATTTATCATTCTAACGATGTAGAGTCCAGGATGAAATGATAGCTATAATAATACAGACCTTGATAGTTATAATGCGACACAGATTACCCACTGCCGCATTACAATGTGTAATGTGGAATACTTTTAGCTTACTTAAATTTGTTTTATGATAATGATTGCGAGTGGACATATCATTAATGAGGAACATAATTTACTCCGCAGAATTTTTTCATGGTTGCAAATAAGGCTCGTTAGTTTTAATTATTTACAGTAAATCTTGAGATTATTAAACATATATATTAACAATCTGTAGATATTGTAATTATTTATTATTATGCCACAAATATTGCATTTATATTTCAATATTATGTATCGTTTTAAAGATTGTTTTTGTGATTTATTGAAATAAAACCTGTTTATTAATATACATATGTTAAAATATTCGAATTTAATAATTACGAACTTATACACACAATTTATAGATATTGTTATACTAAGAAAATATAATAAAATGAATAAACAAATATGAGTGAAAAATGAAATGAAGAATGAACTCATGAATTGCGATTGTATTTCATACTTCAATGACATTTGAAATGTAATGTAGGAAAATGAATGAATATTTAGAAAGACTTATTGAAGTAAAATACGAATGAAACTAATGTTATGATAAGTATTGTACTTTTATAATTTAACTTTCATAATTTGCCATCTGTTTTTATTTGTTGAGTTAAAAATATCTATTATTTTACTTCTGAAGACATAGCTTTGTTTCACTGTGACAAAATACTTTATTGAGTATTCAAAAAGGGTTTGAACCAAGGGACGTATTATATTCAAAGGCTAAATTATTTTCATAAAGCAATTAATTGCTACGTAATTAAAATAATCATGCATCAATTGTCATCTCCCATTAATTATTTAAAATTGATATTTTTTTATTTAGTTTGTTAATTTTAATAAATATTCAAAGTGCCTTTACGTGTTTTGAAAAAGATAAAACACGCGTGTATTTCATATTATGGCAAAGCAATACTCAATAAAGTGTTTTGTTTTAAGTACTGTTGTTATCAAAAATGTTTCGTGTAGCAATTTTAAGTGGCTTCCAACAATACTCATTTGGCTATTGTACAAGTAAGATGATTGTAAATTTATTGGTTCTCTAAATATTAATTTGTCGAATTTTGTGACACACATGAAAATTACTTTTTATTGCTTAATAAATATAAAAGGTATCTGTGGACTTTTCGTGTATTGCAGATTCATTATCGCCAATCCGAAAACACTTATAATGTTCTTTTATATTTGATGTTTAGTAATTTTTACATTGAAGAAGAAGCCCAGTATCATATCAGTTTGGAGAACTGACATCAACAACGAATTTCAATCCTAAAATTTTTAAACGCACCCAGCTGTGCTCAAGCTGCAAACTTTTTCGTCTTGTTGGGAATGATAAAAAGAAAACGATAAAACACTTTCTTCGGTGAACGGCATAGTCGGGAAGGGTCGCCCTAGGCGAAAGTTTATCGACCAAATTGGCGATATATTAAAAATAGGCCATATCAAGAGTACCTTTAACCGATGAGCGTGTATGCGTAGGTATATGGATGTGGAGGAAGCGAGAGAGGTGTGTCAGGATCGTGCCAAATGGAAGTCCATAATCTCTGCCTACCCCTCTGGGTGACGGGCGTGAGTGTTTATGTTATGTTATGTAAAACACTTTCTAATTTTGAAATGCGACTTTTACACTGGAATTCATAGTCAACAGTGGATGAACAGAATAGAATAGAATAGAATAGAATATTTTTTATTCAATATACATTACATGTGTAATTCTTATTGAAAGTAATTTTTTACTTTACCACTGGTTCGAAAAAAACCCTCTGTCCTGGGAAGAACCAGCAAGAAACCTGTGATCTTCTTTGTTTGGGGTCGGCTGCAGGTCCTATCCATAGACTGCAGTAGCCACTTACCATCAGGTTGACTTAAAGGTCGTCACTACAGTTTTATAAAAGAAGTAAAAGGTAGTGTGTAAAAATATCAAAGGCCCGACATCAGAAGATATTATGTGGATTTTTTCATTCTTTTTAGTTCTTTGAAGCTGTTTTTTTTATTTTTTATAGCAATATCACATACTCAGAATAAATGTATTCGTAATAGTTATAATAAAAACTTTATGCCCAACTTTTTCACGATTGAGAGTGGAATTTTTCTTCGAATTTATATGGGACCGCCTCTGGAATACCACCCCTTTAACTAAAAAGTGTTAATAAAATCGGTTCGAGTAATAAAGATACCATAAAAACATGTAGTCAAATCGAGAATCTCTTTTTTTCTCTCCTTCTTATGTCTGTTAGAAATTAAGGTTTTAATAAATATTTCACTTACACACTACTCACAACAACGAGAGAAATATTTTTATAGGAGAATTAAAAAAATTTTAAATTAAATTATTTTATTAAAAAAAAACTTTCGAGCTTTCAATATGTTGAGTCATGTAAATCATGTTTTGCATGATCAATCAAATTATGATATTCCATTAGATTTACGTATTGCACGTTCGTGCTAAATAAGTGCCGCAAAATAGTGGCGTAGGAAAATCCACCACCCATAATATCATCTCATGGGTTTTGTAAGACGCAACGTAGGAAACAGAAACAAGATGTGGACAGCAGAATGTTCCAGCTGATTTAAAGCTCTAACAGCTCTCAAGTGATAAAAATTGCGATGGCCAACTCACCTGCCAAGCGTGAGACCATGGCAAATTTAATCATCTATATTAGACCATCTATGGAAAAGGGCACGTATTTTTTATTAAAACTTAATATTTTATAGTTTGGAGTGGACTTAGAAACATCACAAGTTCTAGGTAAAAACTAGAATATCATCTAAACAGTTACACTAAACTTCACCCTCTATTTTTCCATCATGGCGGGTAGAACTTTCCTCTAATTTTAATGGGCCTTTTATACACTTTTGTGATGTGCTCGTCTGTCACCCTATCCTAAAAAAAAACGATGCAACACTGTGCAGCCTCTTTACAAAATCGCTTTCCTTACTTGTATTAAATTTGTACAACATTAAGACTCGTAAAATACACTGACTATTGCCTTGCTCAACTACTGTCCCACCTGGTGGTAAGTGGTAAGCTGAAGTTAGTAAGCCCTGCGCCGTACTTTATACAGCTCGAACGAGGAATGGTTTCGAGATCTATCCTCACTTCTGTTATTTACGTATAGATTTTGCAGCAAATAATTACAAAGATCTATCTAGCGTTTAACACAACATAATGGAATAAATTTTGCAGTAAATGATCACACAGACTGTCCACACAGCTTTCAGGTGTCACACAGGCAATAGATTCTACACAGGCTTTTAGTGCCCCACTAGCTATTTTTGCCAAACAGGCAATATATAGCCTGTGTAGACAGATATTATATGCCGCAGTAACTACAAATGATACTCAGGCTATTGCTGTCACCCACTGAGGGCCAAAGGAATTAATTACTAGTGCGTAAATTAACAGTTTTATTTAAAGTCTAGCTGTGCTCGCGACTTCGTTCGCATAGTATCTTTGTTAGTAATTATATTTATTTTTAATTTTTATTATTTTGGGCCTAATTTATTTTATAAACTACACTACTGTTCAAATTCAAACAGTAATAGCACATGAGTAAAGTCCTTACTCATTACTCTGTATAGACATTAGTTATACTTATAAGGAGCAATTTCATCGTCAAACCGGTCAAGTGCAGGGATGACTTAAATACCAAGAATACCGTATTCGTTCAATATTATATTCAACGGTAAGAAAATAGAAAAAAGGAACTAAGGAAGTAAGTTTATAAACAATATAGGGTTTCTTGCATTGATAACTTCTATGAGGAACAATAATATATTGTCGTGTAGCGGCAAGTAGTAAATAAATCCGTTACATCTCGGGGTCGTAGCCAGAGACGACTGTGGGACACGCCAGAAAAATTTAATTTGTAAAATAACGTCAGAGTAATTACTATCATATGTATGTAATTATTCTAAGAAAATAACGCAACTGGTAACGGTAACGTCAAAGGTCATCCAATCTGCGTGCCAATCGTGACATTAATGGCTGTGGCAAATCACAATAAAATAATTCACATTCATAGAAATCAGTATTCGTTCATTTAAATTCATAGATTAATAATAGAAGGAGTGCCGCGATTGCTCAGGTAATAAGTGGTCGCATAGTACTCGCAAAACCTAACCACAATCGCAAACCTAAGTTCGGTCCTCGCCGAAACGCACAAAATTTGTTAATAGCACTTTTAAAATTTTACCACGTACTCGGTGGTGAAGAAAACAATTTCGAGTAAGCCTACATTTAAAAAATTGAAAGTAATTATATGAGTTCGTCAACCTTCAACACATAGTAGGGAAACGCGATGAATTAATTCATGGATGTTATAAAAAAACCCTCTCATAGATATGAAAATGCCTGTGCCCCTTCAGTGGGACGTATAAAGGCTATATACGTCCCACTAAAGGTTAGGTTACTTTTTAATCGAAGTTTGTCCTACCTTTTTGTACTTGTAATAAATAGGCGCTATTTAAAAAAAGTAACACTTAAATCATTGATTTAATTGAGATTCTATGTCTACATTACAACGTTTTTACGTTTAATACGAGTATATTTTAGGAAATACACATATTAAGGCTTAAATATGTACATGATTTATTCCACCGAATCATCCAGCAATTATGAAAATTCATCTACAGGAAATAAAAACACTATCCGTCGTTTTGCATTACATTTACGCATCATCTATCGATGATGATGGTAAAGGTATTATCTATGCACGCTACAATACAAACAAAGAGATTTAAATATATAGGAATACTATAGAGCGGGCATTGAAAACATTTATATACAAAAACTTTAAGCTAGTGTGCGTGTGGCATCCTCTAGCTAAGAATAGCAAAACAATGCTAAGCATTTATTAAGACAACATTTTCGCCATTCCCCAGTAGGTGACGCTAATAAATATAACCTCGTTTTAGGAATGTACCGTTTCGATATCAAAGTATCGATAATGTTGAAGATTACTAAGTTTGAAATTCTGTTCGATATAATAATAGGGAATATACATGATTGTTTTATTGTATAAATCTATTTATCATTACTTATATTACTTATATATCATGACTATAAGCTACACAGAGTAGAGTAAGGTAAGCCACATAAAGTAGGGTACTTATCATAGTTGGTATATGCTACTCATTTTTGTTGGTATGGGTATAGTATCGTTGACAGTTTTACCTCCTTAAATATTGTAAAGGATTAAATCGGCATCCTGTATATTTTTATCGATAATCCCAATTGATAAACGACGTCAATCACTAACTTTAAAATTGGTAACTAAATAGTGACGCTTACTGGATAACAGAGGGCGCTTATTACAATAAAAATAAATGTTCTAGAACAATCTACTAGAAATAATAAAATTTAAAGATTATTCGGTAAATATATGTTGTATTTACGATAATAAACCGAAATCACGTTCATTTTTTGCTCCATATCGTGACTTACAATATCTTAATGCACAACCGGGCATATTTTCTTTAAAAATATTTTTTAAATATATGAAACGAATGCGTTTTGACTTTTTGACGATGTCACTAAGACTAAATGACAAAAATCGGAGATATATCCTATAAGACATAAGTTACAGACGACAATTTTGATACTGATGTCCGGTCTATTACTACTACTACTTAAATGTCTTTGAATACAAACACTATTACAAATTGACAGCTCCGTGACGCAGTGGCTTAGCAATGAGTTGTTGCGCTGGGGGCCGCGGGTTCGAATCCCGCACGGAACAAGTATTTGTATGGCCTACAAATAATTGTTCCGAGTCTGGATGTTGGTCCTCGTGCAATTTATGTTTGTAAACTGCCTCCACGACACAGGAGAAAATCCTAGTGTGAGGGTAACGTTTTTTAAAAAAGAAAAAATATATTTTAAAAGACTAAAAAAAAACTGCTGTCCCTATTTTATTTTAGCTGAACTACTATATATCCTAAACATCTGGGACAAATACGTACACATTTAACTATATAATACACATGAAATTATAACTATGAATAGCTCGTATATTGTGTAATTATGATAAAAACCGACTGACAAAATCAACTTTTTTAAACAATCATAACTTTTGTCCACTACTGCGTAGCTATATGCACTTTTCTAATTCCTTATATAGAATATCTGTACTTTCAAATGACATAGATTTTATCTCTGTACTGTCTGGAGCACAGGCTCATAACAATTGACCCATGTTGACTTTCATGCAAAATGTTATCTACCTGATTCCTAATGCGAAAGTCCAACATGGTTTCAAATATCTTCGCCAGAACCGAAAGCACCGCAATAGGTCTAAAAGCAGAAACATCTTTTCCAGATTCTCCCTTTGGAATAGGTGTCACTCTAGATAGTTTCCATTGTTCTGGATTTAGTTCTGGACAGATTAAAAATAAACAAGAGCGGCGAACGAAGAGCTGGCGCACAATCCTTGACCAGAAAAGCGGGAATGCGATCAGGGCCACCAGCAGATCGTGGCTTTAGGCGTCTTATTGCCAATCTAAAATCACTTTCGTCTACTTGCCTAACTGAGATGGGCATCACGTTAATTTGTGAGTTAGCCGCATTTTCGGCATCTACATAATTTAATAGGGGCTTTTCACTATGGAATACAGAGCCTAAATATTCAGCAAAGGCATTAGCCGCATCTTGACCTGTTACTTCTGCACCTTTATAACTATACGTTTCAGTATGTCGTCTTTCTTTCTTTTTATCACTAACATATTTCCAAAAAACTACCGGATCGTTAATTATGCTTTTCTGTATCAACTTAAGGTGTTGCTCATATGCGTTGTCAATTAAGGTTTTAACCCTCCATCGATAAAAGCTGAACAGTTCTTTGTTAAATAATTTGCCTTCTTGCTTAAATCTCTTAAGATGAAAATATTTTTTTTAATATTTTCTATGATCTCAGGCGTGAACCACTTCGGATAGACATACTGACGATGATTTCTATTCGATGATTAATATTTGTTTCAATTTGTTGTAAAAAAAAATTACGGCCGAATTTACGTCTGTAAAAGTCGTTAACTCGGACCAATCTAATTCAGTCAACGCAGTATATAGACCTTGAAAGTCTGCCTTACGCCAATCCCAATCGGGGATCGCATCCGAACTCTCATCAGGCGAAGACCGCAGCCCAGGCAAGAACTCCACGTATGAGAGATTGATTTTGACGGCCAACGAAGGGTGATACTCATCTATTGGCACAAGTGGATCCAATCCAGGCAACACCTTCAGTTGGTTACGGTCATAGTCACTCAACACGAGATCTAACAAGCCACCGCGAGAATTGAGTACCTTATTATGTTGCTGTAGATTACAGAAGTCACAAAAAATGTTAATTTGAGTTGTAACATTAGTGCTGCAAGAATTAAGATTAAAATCACCTAATACTAATACATTCAAATTTGAATAAGTACACAAAGCATTTTCTATGCAGGTCAGAACATCAATGTACTGATCGTCGTAATAATTTGGTGGTAGGTACACCACACAAAAACTTTACATTTTTGTAGATCACAAGTGCGAATATTAGTTCCTTATCGGGTGTTATACCGTCAATATCCAAAATCACCCGAACCTCGCAGCTATCACGCACATCCAACAATACTCCTCCCCAACCAACGTCACCTAACCTATCTTTCAGAACCACAATATAGCTTAAGGGAAATAGTTCACCATCGGACACAGATTAAGATTGATTATTACGGAGCAGAATGAAACAGATGTTAACCGGTAGGCGTTCGCTTTACTCATCATTGTGGAATTGGATCACCAGCTTTCTTGCAGATCGGAGCATCAAATTCGTTGTAGACGGTGCATGCTCCGACTACAAGCCTATAAATGCTCGTGTTCCACAAGAACGCTGTTTCTTCTGCATATCAATGATATGTTGCGAACAGGTAACATTCATTGTTATGCTGATGATAGCACTGGTGATGCTCTACATACCGGCCGTGCCAATACGTCTCGGGAAAACGTCGCCATGTACCGGAAGAAACTTGTGTCTGAAGTCGAGTCTTTGCTGAACAAAGTCTCGGATTGGGGGCGATTAAATCTAGTCTAGTTTAATCTTCAGAAGATACAAGTTTACGCGTTTACCGCTAAAAAGAAACCCTTTGTCGTATCTTCTCAGTTTCAAAGCACTCTCCTTGTTGCCTCAGCCAGTATCGTAATCCTTGGCGTAGACATATCACGTGACGTGCAGTTTCACTTGGTCACTTGAAACAGTAAGCCAAATTAGCCTCTAAAAAGCTTGGCGTACTCTGCAGTGCGGGATAGTATTTCATGCCAGCATACCGCCTGCAACTTTACAAGGCGCAGGTTCGGCCTCCCATGGAATAATGTTCCCATCTCTGAGCTGGGGCTCCCCAGTACCAGCCCCTTCCACTTGACCGCATCCAGTGTAGAGCGGCTCGAATCGTCGCTGGCCGAGTACCTTTCCGATCGGCTAGATTCACTGGCGCTGCGAAGAGATGTTACATCTTTTTGCATTTTCTTTCGCATTTACCACGGGGAGTGCTCTGAGGAATTGTTCGGATTAATCCCAGCCGCCAAATTTCATGAACGCACATCGCGGCAGGACTCTCGATACCAACCACACCATCTGGATGATTGGCGGTCCAACACTGTGCGATTTAGAAGAAGTTTTATTCCTCGCACAACTTCCTTGTGGAATAGTTTACCACCAGCGATTTTTCCGGACCGATACGACTTAGGGACCTTCAGAAAAGAGCCTACTTCTTTTTACTTCACTCTGATATTCTGTGAGGTAGTGGTACCACCACAGTTTGAGTCGGCCCATCCATGCGACAGTCGAAAAGATGCCGCGTGGCTCTACCACTTTTAAAAAAATAATGTTTCTGTATGCTCATGACACTCATAATTTATAATCAGAAATAGTTACGAATTTAATACTGTGCACCTATAATTTATTTAGCTTCAAATAGGTACCAAAAACTCAACGTTCAATACCCGGCATTGATACACAAAAGGACGGTATTCGGCAAAGGGTGGCTGGAATTTGAGCCATTACGCCTTTTTTGTTAATTGTTTGTCATTTATTGTGTATTTTTCATCGCCATTTAATTACAAATTTGTACCATTTATTAAAATAGTACGAATTATAGAATAGAATAGAATAGGATATTTTTTAATTCAATATAGATTATTATATAATACTTATTGAGTCATTTTTATTTACTACTGGTTCGGAAATTACCTCTGTCCTAGGATGAACCAGCAAGAAGTACAGAGGGACTTTTCTTTAAATATTTCACTTTACAATAATTTTGTTTGTACAGTATTAAAATGAATTTTAATAGAACCAGTATGGTGGCGATCACCTCATTCCCAGGGGTTATTTTATTTCATTTATGTATTCTTTGATATTACTAATAACTCTTCTTGTACAATTTTTCTTCAATAAAACATTTAAACTTGTTTAAATGTTTTAATAAAGAAAAATATAAAATAAAGTTATTTAAACTTCAGAAAATTTGTACATTTTCTGGGATTTTGTTGTAAACGCGTATACATTGCCCCATAAATTCTGTGGAGTCTATGAACTGGTATGGTGGTACAACAAGCTTATGTTTGTTCATAGTGTTTAAAGTATGAACATCTTTATTGTTATCAAAGCTATTTATGTTTTTATTTACAAATTTATCAAAGTTGATGCTATAATATGCTTAGTTTTCTTCTATACATATAAAAATCTCTAGAAGTCGTGTCTGTTATTCTAATATACTCTTGAAAAAACAAGTCTAGGGGGCTAAATAAAGGATACTGAAGCCAAATTAGTGATTTTTAGAATTTTTGTCTAAAAATCAAGCCTAAGTCAACAATATCGACGACTTACGTAAAACTTAGAATATTATTCATAACCACCGTATTAATTTTAAATTGTTGTTTTTATGTTACTTTAATTAATTAAAACAATAAATAGGTAGTTTTAGGCCGTCTTCTAGTTTTAAATTGCATTAATCCATTTTCTATTTACGTAATTTCAATCTTATTTCGTAATTTCTTAAAATCTTATTTTTCTTTTTTTCTGATTTTGCACTCATCTCATCCGTTCCCGTTCTCATAGTAACATATCTCATTACTAAACACATCATTGCTATTTCATGTTAATATGGTCATATCGTCAAATAGTTTTTTACCGCTAGCGACGCTGATAGCGTGTTTTTTTTACAAAAATAGATTTCTAACAGAATCAACATTACTTTATGCCTTTTTTATATACTAACTAAATGTTCGCGGCTTTAGGGTGGCTCTTGAGCCAGTGCACCCCAACCTTCTATAGCTAATATTACTAGATAGTATAGTTTTGACTTTCATAGTATTAATGTAATATAGCGCCCTCTTTTCTGCTAAATAAACTAATAATAAATAACATAAAATTAAATTTTAGAATACCACTGAATACTTATTCGTGCAGCATCGAAAATTGTCGTACTTAAAAATATCTAGACCGGTGACCGTTATCAGGATGGTTTATCGCAATTACCACGTTTGGCAAAATGGCTAACAACACTTTTATACACAACACTTGTGTTTTGTGTGCACAGTACTGTGTACACAAAACTGAGGTTAAGAAAGAAGCTGTTTAGTTGAATATTTTAGGTTTCTGTCGGCATAGGTTTCATTTTACCCACTTCATATGTTATCACGTTATCTTATTTATTTATTATTTATTTATCTTCACGCACAATCCCTGACGGGGTAGCCAGAGAGAACAGATCGCCAAGTGTCACGATCCTTACATACCTCTTTCGCTTCTTTCAGATTCATTATGTTCTTCATACATGCACGTTATCTGATGTAAATAATTGAAAATTAAGTGCACAGCGTGATTTTATCCCTATTTGATGGAATAGTTCGTTCGTGGGTTTCTAATTACTAGTTACTAAATTCTAAATCTTCTAAAATTTAAATTACTAGTTTCTAATTACTATAAGGGGCCAACATAATGTTAACTTCGATTCAGGACACGTCAAAATTAAACAATATCTTTTGGGACTATTATAAAACTTAACATTGGCAGAATTCTATCAACAGAAGTCACAATTTAAAAGAAGAAGAAGAAGAATATTATAAGTTGTTTTGAACTGTAAAATGTTACGTTTATCGTTCAATAAAAAGATGAATTTAAGTTTTAATAATTTTAACTTCACTCGAGCAGTTCACAATTCTACTAAATGCATAGCAATAATTGATTTCGGAAGTATTCGACATTTTTTTTACATTTTTACATTATGAATGAAAAAGTCGTTGCGGATATGTTTATCGTTAATAGAATAGAATAGAATTATTTTTTTCAATATTGAATATTACATAATACTTATTGAAAGTGATTTCTTATTTACCACTATAGTTCGAAAAATACCTCAGTCCTAGGAAGAACCAGCAAGAAACCCAGTTACATAATTTCACTTAACAATAATTTTGTTTATACAATGTTTGAATGAATTTTCATAGAACAAAGAAAAATATAAATTGAATAAAAATGATCAAACTCTTAGCTTTAGCGTTAATCGCCTAAGTCCACATCTGGCGTTAGAAATTTATTATTAGTAAAGACCCCACGCCACAAAAAATTATGGAAAACAATTAGTAATTAGAAACACATGAAAGGAAACCAAAATAAATGAAGTATGCAAATCATTAGCAATACTGCCCATCACGATAAGGGAAATAGAATGTTTGGGGAATAATATATATTTCGAGAAGTAGATTGACCCGGCCCGCTAAAAGTCAGTATAGCGATTCCCGTTCAAATAAAATATTAAAGTAATAATATTTCATAATACTTTTAATACTGATAAGAAATATAAACTGCAAAGTCATAAGTAAAAGGTGTTTATTTTAATCCGTACATCGACTCTAATAAATCAAACAATCAGTGTTTTGAATTTCATAATCTTACAATTTTCTATTAAAACAGTTTCTCTAGATTGATATGAGTGAAACATTCAAAACATAATTTAGTATTTACATCGTTAATAATAATTATTATTATAACTAATTGTAACTAGGTAGGTACATAATAATATTTTTGAATTTTAAAGTTTTTCAACAAATTTTTAATATAAACCAAATTAATGCCGAAATTATACGGACTATATCTTTTACTACGGAAACAACATAGGTAGATGATTAATATAAATAATTATTTTAAATAAAAAGAAATAAACATTTTGTCAAAAGATTTTTATCGATCAGAAAATACCTTAATAAGGGAGCACTTTGTACTGTGACTTATAAAAACGACGCTAAAAGGACAAACCGATACGTCAACTTATTTTATATTTCAATATTCAATACTTCAAATTTAAGTAGCGGCACGAAAGTCTAGTGGTGACCGTTATTGCGCATAAGTCGCGCTGATTGGCTCGTGCATATCGTTCGCATGCACTGATTGGCTCTCCAGTCGCATTCGTGCAATTCAATTCGTGCGCGTCTACTCCACGTTTCGTTCAGCGCTAGACTTACGTGCCGTGACTTATAATATTCTACAAAAAATTGAATAACACAGATAGTAGATAAGATTATAAAGAAGGTTAATCGAACGGGAAGCTCTATAATAATGTGAAACGATTACATAATTTATAATTTTAAATTACGTTTCTGTACACATTTCTATAAAAAAAATATAAATCCTAATACTAAAACAAATAACAATAGGTCTATCTAGGGAGTTGTATATTGTATATACATAATGTATGTGGCACAGACTACTACATTTTAATACTATATTAAAAAGGAATGAACATCGATCACTAATGAAAAACTAGATATACAATCAGTGACAAAAAATGTCCTTACCGAATGAACGCCCTCTCAAACATTTTTAGACAATGAATTTAAAGTTGAATTTACATTAATTTATATTTATTTCAACAAGAATTACGTCAAAACAATTGGCAACAGTTTTTAGACCATGGGATTATGTATCTTGTTTTTTATTAGTGATCGATAGGGATGAAGTAGTGAAATTATAAAATTGCCAATATATTAAAATGCAACACAATAAACCAGTAAAGTTGCGCAAGTGATAACACAAACACAAAGGCACGCACCCATTTTACCGTTGTGAAGGATTGAACGATCAGCAGAACTTGGATTTAATGTCAGAGATAAGTGAGCAGACCTTCGGTCAATGTAACACATGTAAGTTGATAATGTAGTAACAATCATACGGGACAAATTACAATTCAATCCGATTTAGACCTAAAACCTGACTTTTGTGTAATGCACATTTAATGGCATCGTTATTTTATCCACATGCGTTTACTATATGTGGCTTTTATCTAAATATTAAACCAACATGTAACACACGTTTATATTATTCAATTGAGCCTGTTGGTTTACACAGTCCCTACGAAATATCAAAAAAGTCAACACAAAATAAACATACAGTTAAAAATAGAATAATTATCTATTAGTATGGAAGCTGTCTATGTGATTACTCATACTTTAATTTCTTAATATATTACTTTAAGAAAGTTCACTAAATTACAAATTTGTCTAATTTTTATCTACTATGTTTTTATTCTGCAACATAATGTTTTATAAGTTGTTAGAAATAAATACGATTCTGTGAAATGAACCGCTCGGTTAAATTTTATTTATTTTTATTGAAGCAATATTTTGTCTGACCACCTTAATAGATAAAGTTCGGTAAACATTTATTGTTTATAATAACAAGTAACTAATAAATACCAAATGCATTAATTAAATCTTAGTGCATTCCGAACTTCATTAATGTTTATTTCATGTTTGTAATTATATGTATATAGTAATGTAAACTTTAAGTATATTATCTTATCTACTTATTATTGAAATACTCGGTTCAAAAGAAGTTAAACCATGCTATTATCTATATGGTGTTTCATCAAATTATGCTAGAATAAAATTCATCCATCTAATTTCATATCATCTTAATTACATAAGGCACTCCAATAATTTTACTATTTTGTCCAAAAAGATTTGCATTTACATTCTATGATGCAATTGTTTAAAAAAAATGAAGACCATTGGAAGTTTATGGTATAATTATCTAAGTCGTTTTAAAAGCCTTATACTAATTAAAATACGTTTTAAAGTTAAGTAATAATCGATGGGAAATTATGAGAACATTCATCCATTATTTTATTTCTTTAAATAACTGAACTTTAGTATTTTAGGAATGAAAATAAACAAAATGGTACCATTTTCACAGAAAGAAAAGTTCATTGTGAATATTAGATTCATAAAAAATAAAATGATTAAAATAAAAAAGCAAATTAAAGAAAAGAACACTTATAACACCAAACTTTAACCATTTTATCACAGATCTATAAAATGAAAATAAATTCAAATAGATTGTGGCCGCTTATTATATATTAAAATTAATATAAATTGCGAAGAAAAGCCAATAATAGAAAAGAGCATAAAAAGTTAAAATACAATCTTCAACAAAATAAACAATCGGGTAAAAAAGAATGGCGCTTGAAGTTCATGAGCAGAACTAAATTACAACAGACACTTTATATTAACGTTGTTGGCCCCTAATTATTTAATTAAAAAGCCATTATATTCATAAGTAACCTGTTTAAAATGTATGAAATTTAACTACCTAAATATATTTACTTGATTTGTTTTGTTACTCTGGAATAATTTTAAATGTGTGTAAAATTTCACGCGACGCCTTTTGGAGCCCCCCCAATAAATTGGATTATATAAATGTTGAAAATTAATTATTTGCAACATTGATTGAATTGATTATGAAATTTATAATAACTTAATTAAAAATTTTTGTTACCATGAGAAGAAACCTATCAAATTTTTATATCTATCTAGGATAGCTATTAGTAGATGTCAATAACTGGAAAATTAACATCACATATAAATCCCATATCCTTATTGTTTGATACATATGAAATCGGTGTCATTGATAAAATTATTTTATGATTTTGAGTTATCTAACTTTATTTATATTTATAAAATAATTTAGAGAATTTATAGAAGATTAGCAGGAAATTTCTACCTATCACTTTGACGTCCTTTATCAATACAAGCTAACCGGTTAAATTGTTACTATTTTTAATTAGCTTCCATTTTTGACTCAAGTTCTATATTAATATGTAATTTAGCTAGGTTCTTATAAATTTCGTTTTATTCTCTGGTAATATTAGATTTCGTTGAGCTTATTGCATATCAATTATTCACGCGACAGGGTCGTGTATATTTGTCTAAACGTTGGTCCCTATTTGCTATTGTAATTATTTGATATCATATCCATTATTTGATATCGTAGTGACATAGGGCTAGCGGGGGGGACGCCGCGCGGTCAGCGGCCGGGTTCTCCGAATAAAGGCACATTGAATAATGATTCACTTTGTTTTTCTTTTTCTTTGTAGTACCTACCTACTAATTTTCTCCTCCCACATTAACAGTGGTTAACCCTTCATAGCGTCTTTCTAAAACTAGTTAAAGGGAATAACTAATTAAAATTCTACTATATATATTATATAATATTATGTATATGAATTCAACGTCACACCACTATTTATCCATTGATCTATTTTCGTACACGTTAAAAAATTTGTTATCACATCCTAGTTTTACGACATCGATTATTATCACCGATGTCGAACTACTCATTTTGGCAACATGGTGGTGGAACTACAAATTGTCTAATTTTAGCTAAGTGGCGACTTTCGCCTGGATGTATCGTTAGAAAAACGATTATTCTCGACAGTTCTCCTCGCATTTAATCTCACGGGCAGCAGGTTGCGAAGACCATTGCGCATCAGGCGCACTATCCCACTCTTGGAAAGTCTCAAACACAAAGTTTTCATTGGAAATATCCTCAACTTCATGTGCTACTTCGGCGCGGCTGAACGCTTCAGCAAATTTCCCTATCTCTGTGGATCCAAAGGCTTGTTGGAATGCTGGTAAAGGTACTATTGGCGGTCTTTTCTCTTCAGGTGGAGTACGACGAGGTTCACTAAACATACGCTCGCGTACTGGTCGCACTTCCTCTGACTGCGTGACGTTTCTTGCAGAAAACTCAACTATACCACTTTGCCTTCCATTATCCCCAACGTAGGGCACATCTTCGTAAACAGGATACGGTGTTGATCTTCCATCAGGGGGGCACAATGAGTTTTGATGATGTACATGTGGACCCTGTAATTAAAAGCCATGAAGATTTATACAATATGCCCAATATTTAAGCAAATTACACCTAATAGATCATATGAGCATATACCGTATGTTGTGGAAATTTATGGGGGAGGCCTACAGTCGACAATCTGCCTGCCAGTCATGGCAATTACGTTAAATCCTTCCCACTATGGGTGAGTCCATATTCAGCTATAAATTGTTTATAGACTGATTATGATGAGTAATATGATTATGTAATATCATCTTACGACGTTTACTTTCTACCCCAATCGCCGATTGTGTAACAAAAATTACAACATATTATATTAAAATACTATATAAATAAAAAGGTAAATAGTATTTCTGTATCTGCTTGTCTATGAGATTGTACACGCTAATTTCTATAATAATTTTAACCAATTAGTTTAAGATGCTTCTTAGTGTTTGTTTCATTACATCATTTCGTAAGTAGTAAAGATATGTCTTAATGCATGGAATATAAAGACGCATGCACAAGTCAGACGAAAAATCGTTGTTCGGCTGCTTTATCATATATTATACTAGATCGCCAAGCAGACTTTGTTCTGCACTTTACGACGACCCTTCCCATAAAAAAAAACGTTAAAAATACAAAAAAAATTGAAGGTCATTTATCGGAATAAAAAGTATCCTATCTCTCAAGTTGGACCAAACTGAACACAGTGTGCAAAATTTCAGTTCAATAGTTTAGGAGTCCATTGCGGTCAAACAATATGACACGTAATTTTTTTATATAACGACGACCCTGTGTCCTATAAAAAATCTTAAATTCGTGATAAAAAATATTGAGGGTCACTTATAGGGATAAAAACTATCCTATCTCTCAAGTTGAACCAAACAGCACACAGTGTGCATAGTTTCATTGCATTCAGTTTAGTAGTTTAGAAGTTCATCGCGGACAAGTAATTTTTATATATAAAGATTAATCCTTATTAAATCCTTGCTAAATAGAAGAAGAAGAAAATAGGTAGTAATAATAATTTCAGTGAGTATTTCAAGTGATTTGTAACGTTTGCATTGTTTTCTTAGTTGGTGTTGGTTGTGTCTGACCGCCGATTATAAAATAGAGTATCCAGTCACTTTATGTTAAGGTATATCATAAGGTAAAGCGCAGAGAGTAGCCGGTGTGAATCTCAGTATTAGCTGTTTTTCGCACAGCCAGCTCTACGTGGCTTTGTCGCGTGTTGGCAGCACTAGAAATCTTTACGGTTTTACTACAGAATAAATAATAGGTTGTACGTCCAATATTATATACAGGGAAGCAGTACTATAAAAAATAACAATAAGACACTAAACAGATGTCAGCTATCTTTTTGACGAATTCAAACTTTTTCCTTCCGCCAGTGTCATTTTTATAAATATTAGTCTATTTTAAATTCAACCTGGATACAGATGTGTATATGTTATTAATCTAAGGTTGAACCCATATCTATATACCTATATTTACTTTACCTGTTTTGTTCAATAGTTATTTAGTTACAACAGGTTATAAAACTAAATTTATATTTTATTTATGTTAGTCGATTTCATTACATGTATTAGATAACTACCTATAAAGAAAAGGAGTACTGCCACCATATTTAGTATTACGTAATAAAATTACTTATGACTTTAAGGTCATAGCATTTTGAATTTAAAAAAAACTTAATTACTAATCGTCATTTGAAATGCTCACACAACTTAAGAGTATATTTGTACACATAAAATAAATAAGAAATAACCTTAATCATGCGGTAATCAGAGGCCATGTAACGCATTTGCTCCCGAGAGGACATGCCCCGGGTAGCCCACGCGCCGCCGACAGCATTGGCGCCACTCCAACCGCCCCCACCCAGGAACCCCATCTACAAAACAATCTTATGAATCCTTAAAGCAATAAGAGATATTTTACATGTAAATGAAATTTATAATATTATATTCTTCTTATATTCGAATAATTACAGATTTTGTTTTAAGCATACTTTAAATAAACATAAAATACATAGCATAACATACATATACTCTCACACCTGTCAACCAAAGGGGGGAGACAGAAACTACGAACTTCAATTTAGCACGATCCTGACACCGCTCTCGTTTCTTTCAAATCCATGTACTATCTAAGCATATATGCTCGTCGCTTAAGGGTATACTTATCTTAGACTATTTTCAATATATCGAAAATTTAATCAATAAACTTACGCCTAGGACGTCTCTTGTCGACTCTGCCACTCACTTCTGCAGCATATATTTGCTTTTTTACTCTCTCCGCATTAATTCTTTTTACGTTTCCAAACCACCGAGGCATTCCTTTCTTAATCCTAGTCACAACATCTTCTTGCAAAATCCTACTTTTGTTTTTCACACAATTTTGTACCCTGTCATTCAGAGTCAGCCCTAGCATATTTTTAATGACTGCAGTTGTACAGCATTAAATTTACTCTCTTGCTTTTTCCAGCACACCCAACTTTCACTAATTTACATTAAAGTATAGACTAACCAGCATTGTGAATTGCCATACACACTTTTTTGGCACATTCTACCATGCCACAATAGAGCACAAAGCCTCATTTACTCTATATAGCATTCACTCTTCCTTCTATATTCTTGTCGTCTACCATCACTGCTAAATACACGCCCATAATACACAAACTCATCCACTTGCTCAACCAACTCCCCTTCTAATCTTATTTTGTCATTGTGCTTTCTTCTCTTTTAAAAGCCATCACTTTTGTCCTACCTGTGTCCACCTTCACTTTCTTTAATGGATAAATTTATAACGTTCACTACATTCTCTATAAGAAACAATGCAGCTTTAAGTTGCTATTTCATGCTGGTATTTTGTGAGATCGTCGTCCTTCCCCGGTCAAGCAGATCCATTCGTGCTACAACCATAATATAGCTGCAGCATAGCTGCACCGCGCTGGGCTAAGTCACTGCACTGTTGTATTTCACTCAATAAGTAAATTATTAGAATAAAATAATGAAACCCACTACAATGATCCCTACTTCTGTGGATCCAGAGACTAATAAATAGCAGCATTCGACAGTATGTTCTAATAAAGAGCCAAGGAGATACCGGGAATGAAGATAAATTTAACGATCATCATTCTCCATTTTCCGCACTTCGAAATTAGATATCGCACTTAAGTTACCGGAGGTGACAAAGTAACAGAGATACATAGATTTATACAACAAAACCGTGTCATTGCGGTGCAAAATATCTCATATCGTACCGTAGGTATCATAAGAGGTCACAGGGGAGACTGAATCAGGAGATTGGCAGCAGCATCTTTGTGATAACAACTCAAAATAATAAAAAATTGTGGTTGTCCACCCGCCTGCCAAGCATGGCAACTATGGCAAAATGTTATCTATCAGTGAATCTATGAAGGAAGCCTATGTACAGCAGTGGAGTTTTATAGGCTGTAATGGATGGATATCTACAGCAAAACACTATCATCCATTTGGAACCATCACGTAAAAATTCCCTTTGTTTTCTATTAATCATGTTCTAATTCTTTCCAACAGTGGTGGTTATTTTTTTACGATTCACTTCTGCAATAGCAGCCCGTAAAAATCCATTACCATACATGGACTTTCCAATTACAGGGAAGATTTTTAATAATCACCACGCTTGGTAGGGAGATTGGCGATCAGAGTTCCATTCCTTTTGCACTTTAGAAGCCGCTTACTTACTTACTTACTTATCTTCACGCACAATCCCTGACGGGGTAGCCAGAGAGAACAGATCGCCAAGTGTCACGATCCTTACAAACCTCTTTCGCTTCTTTCAGATTCATTATCTTCTTCATGCATGCACGTCTAGGTATCCGAGTACTTTTGACCCTACCCTCTTCGAGCAATTTGCTCACATGGTTTTAGAAGCCGCAACCCGATATATCTTTAAATCACCATCTATCGGAAACTATTCTAGCATTTCCAGTAATCAGCTCTCACTACACCCACGGGACGAAATGTACCACCATTTTGTGCCGGCGTAAAAGAATCCACAGTCCTATTTTGAAGATTATTCCTTAAAAGAGCTTAATTTACTTTTATGATTTCACTTTAATTCAGATAACATTCTTGACTTTCATAATTACCTGATAGTGCGGCCACATTTGCGACTCACAAAAACTGGCACCGCGACCAGTCATTCCACATTCTGAAGGTGGCTGAAAGATAACATTACGCATTAAATATTTTAAGGAGATTGTGACATTAATTCAATTTTTTGTATAGAAACCCGAAACATGTAAAAAAATTATATACACAAAAAAATTTTTACACCAAAATAAATGTCCATTTCGAGTAAATCAAGTGATCTCCTATTTCAGTAAAATTTATTTTAGAATGAAATTCTTCCCAATAGTAACATTTGTTTGATCTATTTTAATCACCATAATCAACATTGCCAAACACAGTCTAATGCTGCATATAATTATTATACATCCTAAATTAATTACGTGGTAGAGTCATGCTGCAGCTTTATTAGTAGTAAAGTTGCACGAATGGATCGGCTCGGGGAAGGACCACGCTCTCACACAATACCAGCGTAAAATAGCAGATTAACACTGCTGTGTTTCGTATGGTGAGTGTAGAGCACCGGAGTTTACTGGAAAAAAGGCATTCCATCTCAGTCCTCACGTGTGACAACGCATCTGCATTTTGTCTATAGGCCACAGCAACCACTTACCATTAGGTGGATTGTGTACTCGTTTTGATAAATGATCCCTATCGTATAAAAAAATTGGTGCGGCAAACAGTACATATATTTAATAGTTTATTACAAATTACATAAGCATTATGTAAGCAATGAGAAGCACTTGAGGAACTCCTACGTCTGTCGCTCGTAGTACATGCATTTATCGATTGTAAGCGCAGTGTGAAACACAATTATATAAACATTTCTATAGGTTACGAGTACACGACAATTAGCAGAACGCCTTGTACTGTTACTTCTAACGCTAATAGTAAAATTACAAATTTGTTTTAACTTTACAATAACATACAAAATATTATCATTACTGCACGACGCATTATGTTACCCTATATACTAATAATGTACTACTATCTACTAGACATCCAAAATTAAAATAGCATTAACTATCTTTGTCTGCCAACTTCTAAAAAGGAGAATGTACTCAATTCGACTGTATGTTTTTTTTATGTGTGCTACCTCATAACTTCTCACTGGGTGAACCGATTTCGATGAATCTTTTTTTATTTGAAAGCGGGTGCTTCCTATGTGGTCCCATAGATAGATAATTTGATTAAGGTCTGACCAATAGTTTTTGAGTTATTCTTAATAATTTATATTGAAGTCGATTGTACAATTGTTTAATTTAAAATAATTTGTTTCCCATAAACCAAAGCAAAGCAAATTCAAGTAAATTCACCTTATAAAATTACTTTTTACCTAAAGTTACTTTCAGTGTTTTACTTCGAATTAAATAGCGCTGTTTTTCTTACATTAGACATTTTCTGCAAATATTTCGATAATAATTTTATATAAAGTTCCTATTATTTTTAATTACTAGCGATCCACTCCGGCTAGCACAGATGATTTCTGGACAACAGCGCCACCTAACGGGTCCAATTGTGAATATAAACCATTCAGTCAAATACACACAAAAATTTCATCAAAATCAGTTAAGCCACTTTCGAGTTTTAACGAAATTTACGGACTGCTATTAATTTATATAGATTTAAAATTTATTGTTTTAACCTTATAAATTAAGGTAACAAAGAGTGGATTTAACACCTAAAGGCATTCTCTACCAGTCAATCCATTATGATATCGATTAATTTACTGCGAGAAACTAAAAACAATTTGGAAAATCCAAAAGTGCACGCCTTTTGATGAAAAAAATAAATTACCAAAATAAATCGATTACAAAAAGTACTCGTATAAAATCGATATATAGGCTGTATGGCATATTTATCTTTTATCTATCAAGAGCTAAAGAAGTAAATGAAAGCGCCTTTAAATTTTTAATAGCAGTGAAATTTATAAAACTTGTAAATCATTTTATTAACAACCAGTAAGTAGTAACCAGTTGACGTAATTCTGATGCTAATAAAAAACACGATCTCGATACGTTAATTTTTTCGGGAGTTATCGTGACCACATACAAAATCAATATTCGGACGTCCATGTAAAATTTTTTGCAAGCCATTTTTTATCAAGTAGATATATAAAACCATTTTTTAGAAAATATAAGATGGATCAACTATAGTCTATAACTATAGTCGTATAAGTGCAATATTGTTATAATAGAGGCATTTTAAGACTACAAAATTGCTTCACCTTGACGTGTCGTGAGTAATACACCACCTAATAACGCTTCGCGTTATGTGGCGTGCAATAGAATGCCACTAATTATGTACAAACACCTTTATCGGATGAATATATATTTAATTATATTGAAATTAATATGCAATACACCTGTCCACAGAACAAGAAGACAGAATATGATTATAAAAAATATCAAAAACTATCATATTCATATTCTAAAAAAACCTTAAGTCTTGATAAAAAGGAAATTTAGTTTCAGGAGGGATGTCTCGGTACAACCCCATGAATTACGCAGTCATAAAGTTTTATTTAATTCGCAATTAAATAACTTTTATCGATATTATATCTAAACACAGTGAAACATTAATAACATTAAATTTAATTATTTAATTATTAGAATAAGCTTGACCGTGAAGCTTTTGCGTAATCATGCACATTCGAATTACTGTCAAAGCTGTTATTCTTACAACACATAAATAGTTTCATAGTCGTCATGATCGCTTAGCAAATTAGGAAATGCCTTTTTTCTATTTTTGAAGAACATATTTAGCAAACTATATATAATATATCCCGGGTATTGACTTATGATATATAATTTATAATGTTGAATGTTGTTCCTACGGCGAAAATTTTCCACGAAAATGTGATATATATATCCAAAATCATAACGACAACTATGATCTGAAAGAATCATCATAACAAAATATTTGCATTGCATTCCATACATAATGTACGAGTACACTTAATGTACACAAAGATTTGTCAATATTTTTGAAAATTAAGGTAGTGAATTTTTGTCAATGATTCGATATATATCATGAGACATTTATTTGGTGAATAGAATAGAACGCAATGTGCGTATACCATCTGTGTAAGAGATAAGCCTTAAATGTGGTGGGTGGTGTGTTGTTGGAAGGAGGGTGAGGTGAAGCGACAACGCGCTCGGTCGCGCCACCGATCGATGTCCGTCACTCCTAGTGCACTTTTGCGTTGCAGTAACTGCATCCGTCACATCTTAGTCAAAATCTTCTTTAGTAATTAGGCATCTTCCATTCATTTTAATATTTATTTATATTTCATGCATATTATTAATCAAAATTCATGGTCAAAATACAATAATTATACGTAATATATATATTTTCGAAATGATTAATAACTTATTGATTATTATCTAGTTAAGACTGTAATAAAATAATATTGTATAATCATAATACCTTTCAAAACATTTGTCTAAATTAATAAAAAATATGGATAATTTAAATAACCCCATAGCATATTGGTTACCCGCACCGTAGACAATGCTACGCGGCTACGTAGCTTCACAAACTAAAGTAAAATAAATTACAACAGACTTAATAACATTGTTATTTTAAAATAGTTTGTTATCAAAAATGCATTATATTTACAGTTGTTTTAAAAATAATAATAATTTAATTTTGCATTTTGAAAACTTTCGTAATATTTATTATTTAATTATAAAGCCTTATATTAAATCTAACAATGTAACGCTATATGGGCGAGGCGGAGTAATTACCGATTGCCTCGAAAACGGCTGAAACCAGCTCGTACGTGTACATTAGAGTAGTGGCGGGAGATTTGCGGAGGCTCTAACTATCGAGCGACATGAGCGCGGTGTGAACCACGTGACTTATCGATCAGCGCGGCGCCCACGACACTCAGAAAAATCAACCGCTGACAGCTTTCATGGTCTGCCGCACCCCGCACGCCCCTATCCGCTCAACGCCCTACGCCGCCCTCATTAGCGCCTTTGTGCCGCTTACTTGTCTCGTAATATGACGCCGTAATGATACTACTTCCAACCATATCGTAGTTCCGTCTCGTTGTCAATTTAATTTTGGTAATAATCTTAAATACGAGCCACTTTAAGATTATTACCAAAGTGCAAGTTTCAGAATGTACAATAAATAATTTTAATTACACAATATTTATTTAAAATCAGAATACTTTTTAAAATTACCAAATATTTATGAGCACTTCTGTTAAGTAAAAATTGAAGTAGTGTACATTATCAATCATTTTACTACTAATATTAAAACATAAATTTATCGATAATAAAATTTTTAATGTCTTCTTATAATTATCTTAACAATCACTTCATCGTGGAAAACTATTTGAATCGAAAAGTTTTAAGATAATACGCAAGTGCTGAAATGATTTCGACTTTATGCGTAACTCGCACGATAGATAAATGCTACGAGAGTAAATGCATTTGTAGTAACTTTATGAACTGTCCTTGACACTGACCTATTTAACGAGTTTATTGAGAACAATTTAATAAGTATAATAAGACTGTACATCATTACTTTCCACGCAGAAAATAAATTTTATACATTGTTTAATTGAACCATGAATTAGAATTAAACGCGCTCAAGGTCAAATTAAGTTTTACAATTTTAAGTAATAAACAGTTTTGTACTAAATATGTTCAAAAATTAAATATAACCACCTCCTTCCACCAATTTCTTGAAAATCAACAAAACTTCTATGAATAAATGTTTTTCAAGTTTTTGTGACATCAAAAATAACACCGCTCTATTTATAAACTCAAAAGTAACATATTTAAAAATAATAAAACATTATTAGGAAGTGGTCAAAATAGAAATTGGCCAAGATAACATTGAGACTAACATCACCATCCTTATCACTACCATCATCATCATCATCATCATCGCCAGCTCACAAAGTCGGAAATATTTTATGTTGTAGGGAAGATTGGTTTAATCGTAACTCTCTTTTCTTCATTGCCTGCCAACTACAGGGTAAATCAGCACTTAAATTACAATTATTGTGAATTGCAATTTTGATTTTTTACTGATAGCAAACTCAGTTTGTCTTGCGTAGGTGAACAAATTAATGTTTGGATTTGGCATTTTGGGTTCTAACCCCACGCGAAAAGTATTTGTATGATCTGCAAATTATTCCGATATTTGAATGGTTATCCCACGTCCCCGCGATATAAGAGTAATTCCTAGTGGTATGTGTAAGGTATTATTCACAAAACATACAACGTTTTTTCTAAAACTATGGAAAATTCCTAAAAGGTTTTATAGCCATTTAGGAAGAACTTATATATACTTAACCATTTTGTATTTATGCCACTTGTGATGCAGATTTAAAGTTCAGCGATAAAATACATCATCCAAGATATTTTGATACTGTAATCGCCAACTTAGAGCTTCGGTAGCATAGCGTATACAATAAATTGGACCTTTTTACTATACACTACGCGATTATTGTAGACATTCCATTTGTATATATAATAACTAGTCCTCTAAATTTAAAAATATGGTCAATGCGTGTATTTATTTATTAAGTGTAACGTAATGAACAAACAAAAGAACTTACCGTATGTGGGAGTGGCAAATGGTGCGCTGGAGTATGTGCGCGCTGATCCCTGCGTGACAATGCCCTGCGTCCGCGTGACTCCTTGGTAGCATATGCGCCATAATCTACCAGAAAATTAATAAATTATGTTTTAAAAAACTCAAAATACAACACAAGCATTAGTGATGTATATTAGTGTTTTATTTGTAATAAGCCTTTAAGTTTTAGAAATAACTACAACACTAAAAAAAAATTGCATATTATCAAAATCATCTTCGGTTCTCCAAATGGTAAAATTTTAAACTTTATCTATAAGGATGGCAGACGGTCGTTAGCTTGCTTATCTGTTAATTAGCAAGATGCGCCGCGGGCAGGTAAGATTGCTGCTTGGATGGAGCTGTCGTCATGCACCCTTACAAATACTTAAACATATATTTATAACATATGCACATATATACATATACATTTTATATACCATTTTGTTGTGTATATGTACATATGATATACCATTTAGTTTAATATTACTCCTAACAAACACTTCTCATGTTAAGAAGAATAGAAAGACCACATTTGTTCACTTTAGCTCACAGTTATGGTTTCTTCTTCCCTATTTCATATTTTCTTCCAGATTTATTAAGCAACTTTTTTATTAAGGGACATATGGTAAAATAACATTAAAGAGTTCATGATTTATAAAAAACCCCTGAGAATGAGATGATTGCTACCATGCTTTACAAATGTTTTCATACCTAATTGTATTAAAATATTTTTTATTAATACTATTAAGTATGAAAACTAAAATAAGTCCAAAGCTTAAATAAAGAGAAATTATTTATAATATTAAGTTTAAATAAATAGAATAATTTTTAAAATAAGTCCATTAAGAGTTCTTACTAGTTCTTTCCTTGGGAAGAACTAGCAACCTGACTCTGTCCGGGCAGAAGATTTTTTCTAACCATTGGTAAAAGTATATTTTGTTATTGTTTTTTATAGGATAAGGTGACAAACGAGCATACAGTCCACCTGATGGTAAGTGTATTGTGCGAGAGCGTGGTCCTTCCCCGGTCCAGCCGACCCATTCGTGCTAAAACTATACTATACTGCAGCATGGCTCTACCGTGTATAAAATAAAAGCTTTTCAATAAATATTATTGTAGTCTATATTGAATAAAAATAATTCTATTGTATTCTATTTGAATATATCCTCTCTCGATAGAGATTTTATATGATTAACAGTAAAAAAAGTATAACACCACGGAATAAATGTATATAGGTGCGTTATAACTTTCGCTAAAATCGATGAAGGACGCATTGCTGCCCTCGAGTATTGAGATGGAATGCCTCGTTATCGTGTTTTTATAAAATAAGAGTGACAAAATAGTTAATAATCCACACTAAAATACTTCTCATAATTCTCTCTCAATAATTCTCATTACGTCACATGATAGATGTGGCAAGGACATAAAGGGGGAACTTTATTTTTAACTATTATAAACAACAAGTAATCAAGACGTAGCCTTAGAGGGTAAAACGTACTGACTTAGCTTAACAAAAATGCCTTCTTGCCTTGAAAATATCGACATTGTAATGGATGAAAAGAAAGCTGGCAAATGATTTCACTCTTTTGCCGTACGCATTACGAACTCAAACAGTCTTAAATATTTTATTAAATACTTAAACATTTGATCAAGCATCAGCAAAATATTCAAAACTTTGTTGTAATAATTTTAAGAAGCCTTAACAATTGCCACTTTTATATCAAGACGCAATGGAAAGGAACAAAAACTTTTAACTTAATTTATTATATCGTTTCGTTATTGTTTTCGTTTATATAACAACATTATTACACAAGTTAGCAAAACTGTAACAAAAATATTTAACAGCATATTGCATTTACATTTCCAAAAGATTTAACGATATAAAGTGAAATACAAATCGGTTAATGTCGCGCGCGGGTTAAATTGCGTGTTAAAGGATCTTATCTCCATATTCATTCATTCATTACGCAGTTTATCACACTTTGCTACGTTTGACTTTTAAGCTGTTATTTTATTGAGAACGCCATTTTGAACAACTACTAAAGATGCTAAGACAAAATACAGACACTGACTTAAGAGGCTGTTATGCTTATATTATTTTATTCGTTTTAGTTATTTAATGTAAGCTTTTACTTTTTATTAAAAATTAAATTATTTAACTTATTTGAGCAGACTAAGGAATATCAAAAGCTCAAGGTAACAACTAGAACTTTTTATAGTAACCTCAAACAGCTCATCCCCTATTTGCCCAGCCTTAGGGTTCAAATACATTCTCCAATTTTTATAATGGACCACTCCTGAAGTTACCATTTAATAATAAAAATAAAAGAAGCAATAAAATCGGTTCACAATTGACGAATATATATAGCGGAACACACAAAATTAAGAACATCTAGTCGCATTGAGAAAGAACGAATCCTCCCTTTATTCAAATTGGCTAAAAGGGGACATTTTACGATGTGGAGTGTCCAGTACTTCAGTTATTATCAATCCTAATGCTATAAATAGGGAATATGAAAAATATATACAAAGATATTTATAAGTATAGCTGGATAAGACGATAATTGTGTATAATTATTAATGGTTTATCTAAAATTTACAGCACAGATCTGTAAGAGACAGGTAAAATATTTATAAATATACACTCAAGACATTAAGCCCGCCCTTTGTATTCTTTTGTTTTAACTAATGCATTAAAGAATGAATAAGTAAAAATAAATAAATGAATATGCACACCACATTTTCATTTTGTACGTGGTAGAGCCATGCTGCAGCTATATTAGTAGTATAGTTGTAGCACGAATGGGTCGGCTCGACCAGGGAAGGACCACGCTCTCATAGAATAATACCAGCGTCAAATAGCAGCTTAAACTGCTGTGTTTCGTATGGTGAGTGTAGAGAACCGGAGACCCTTTTTACTGGAAACGAGGCATTCCATCTTAGTCCTCACGGGTGACAACGCATCTGCATTTTGATTCACAATCGAGAATAAATGTAGATTTTTATGGGCCACAGCAACCACTTACCATAAGGTGGACTGTGTGCTCGTTTGTCACCCTTATCCTATAAAAAAAACTATTTGCAATAGTTGCCACACTTAACAGGCGGGTTAGCAACTGCGTTTCAGTTTCCCTCTGTCGACTCTTACGACACCTATGGGTGGATTGTGGATTCTCTTAAGTCACCATTAGACTAGTGTTACATACACGAATAAGCAAGTAAGTTCTGATAAATTTCCTTTGTATCCTCTCTGTTTATATTACTTTAGAATAATAATACAGATCTAATATGAATGTCAAAAAATCATAAAATAATATATAATATTTATTATTCATTTCAAACCTACAAAGAAATTTTAATTGATTTAAGTTATTTTAAAATCCTAAACAATATATGAGAAAAGTAATAAGAAAGTCTTTTCGTACACGTGATCTTTAATAAATATTACGTAAGACTGAAAATGACTGATCTGTTAATGCAGTCAAGAGTTGTTTAACCAAGTACATATATGTATACAGTGCATAAAAATTCAGCCTCAAAAATTCAAAGCAAGTATACATCCGCGTAGTAAAAGTAGCGACGACGCCCGTTTTACGTAGCGTGGGCACGAAGTTGGAAGCGAGAGGCAACGCGGGTGTTAGCACCCCGGTCAATATGTAGAGTGGCGGTGGCGGTACTGGTTGTGCGCTGTGCGGGCAATCAATCGCGTCGGAGGAGAGGGGACCACCTGTAGAGCATATCCCCTCCCGCCGACCCTCTCTGAACGTCCTCCAACATCGACACGTGACGTAGACGCGGAGAAATCCGCCCAAACGTAAACATTAATTCTTACTTCATTCTTCATTGTTCAGAATGTCGCCGCGCCACGCGTGCGAATTCCGATCTCTCTCGTATTGGTAAACAAACTTCGAGCTCCGCTTGTATAAGGTTAAACAAAATGTTTGTTGACCGTAGATCGACAGAGATCTTTATGACTCAATCATGCTCCTAATGAAACTTTTTACTGTAATAGATTACATTAAATTGATTTCAGTCGAATGTTTCCACTTTTTATAATTAAATAAGCATTTTAATGGAAATGAATAACAGAAAATTTATCGGAATATGCGGAAACTTAATAAGTTATCACGGTTTTGAAGGCTTCAAGACAAAAGTGACAAAAGGTCTTTTAAGATAAATCGTCGTATATCATCACTTGCCATACATTGTAGAGTTTCATACGTGGTAGAGCCATGCTGCAGCAATATTAGTAGTATAATTGTGGCACGAATGGGTCGGCTCGACCAGGGAAGGACGACGCTCTCACAGAATACCAGTGTAAAATAGCAGCTTAACGCTGCTGTGTTTTGTATAGTGAGTGTAGAGAACCGCAGACCCTTTTTACTGGAAAAGAGGCATACCATCTTATTCCTCACGGGTAACAACGCATCTGCATTTTGATTCGCAAACGAGGACAGATGAAGATGTCTAAAGGCCACAGCAACCACTTACCATCAGGTGGACTGTGTGCTCGTTTGTCAACCTATCCTATAAAAAAACTTGCCATCAGTTGGAATACTAGTCAAACTATGGCTTTGGCGAAGCAGCTATGGCAATTATCCTCTCTATGTGGCAATCTATAGGGGAGGCCTATATTCAGCAGTGGGCTTCAAGATGCTGTAATGATACTAATTTTGATGATAATGGGTTAAACGGGTTAAAAAAAAAACAAAAGACAAAAGATAAAATTAAATAATAATATAAGACTAGAAAATCCAAAACAACACGCATCGATCCCAAACTAATTATTTTATTTTGTCCTTGTGATACTGATCGGGATACTAGAACATATGCTTGTAAATCCTAAAAACCATTTATATCAAACTAATTTCAAATGCATTTAAACTATCTTATATATTTGAGTTACTTGTAAATGATAGAGCCACGCTGCAACAATATTATGGTTGTAGCACGAATGTGTTGGTTGGACCCGGGAAGGACCACACTCTCACAGAACACCAGCGTAAAATAGCAGTTTAATGCTGATGTGTTCGTATGGTGAGTGTAGAGCACCGGAAAATCGTTTTGCTGGAAACGAGGCATTCAATCTTAGTCCTCAGGAGTGACAGCATAATTTGCATTTTTATTCATCATCGGGGATAAATGTAGGTGTTTATGGGTCACAGCATCCACTTACGATCAAGTGGTCAGCTAGTTTTTTACCCTAATTCTATAAAAAAAATATAACATGCTTGCGTTATTATTACCGATAGTACACCACTTTAACAAATAGACTTTGGCACCCTTAGATCATTATAAATGTAATTACCGCACATGCCAGATAATTTTCTAACACACTTTTAAACAATTCAATTTAACTGTTTTGTTAAAGAATTTACTTTTAATGTTGGGCATTAATAAAAACAGCGTCGATGTTACTTGAATTGCTTCAATGGAAATAAATATAAAAGAAATTTTCCAAGAACAAGCAACCCCGCGAAACCATCTAAACTTTATAAAACTTTTAGCGAGCGTTTATTGTTCGCTTAATATTTCCTAAGGGTTGACCCTTAAATTTTTTTTACGGGGAAAGTTACTTACTTAAATATTATTTTTGTGAATAAGAAATATTAATGTACTTTTCATTTATTTTTTTATTTTCTATTATTTTTAAATCGACAATCGAAATTTATTTGTGCTAGGAGTTTAATAAAGTCATACAAATACAAACCCATAGGCATGGCATGCTCATTGTGATGTGAGTGTGGTGTGGGATAGTCGTAGCGATAGTATCGCCCGTACGGATCTTGCGCGTGCGGCGCGTAGTAGCCGTGCGCGTAGGGCGCATAGGGCAACGCGTAGCCGTAGCCGTCCCAGGCGGCGCCCGTGTACTGCCCGTGCGCGTGGCGGAACTCGCCGTAGTTGCAGCAGTCCATGGCTGTGCGCCTACGCAGCCGGCAGCGCGCACGCCGTCCGCGCCGCCGGCCATGCTCGCGCGCGCGCGTATACCGGCATCACTTCTGCGCTCGCTCAGTCTACCTCGAAGTTGTGAATCCTATATTCATAATTACTTTGCCGCCTCGTTCATTATTTGAAAAAAAAATAGCACTGTTTCAGTCCGGAAAAACAGCAGCAAAAACTCAAAGTATTCCGCGTGTCACCAAGTTCGAGCGCAGTTAAGCGGCGGGAAACGACGCGGCTGCGACGTTAGTTAGCTAAAAGAGGTCGTTCGAGTTTGCCGGCGACGGCGAGAGATTTGAGCGAGGAGGGATAGTGGCGCGGGGCGAGGGCGGGCGCTCGCCGGCGCTCGGCGCAGCGCGGCGCTCGGCGGACGCCGACTGAAGGCGCCGCGGAATCGATACGCCTGCCGCCACTTGCCCGCGCCCGCACTACCTGCCCGCGCCCGTATTGCGCGCGAACTTTGTCTTCCCCAACGGAATTTTATATTTAGAACCATGGTGAAACAATTGATCAATACTTTGCACTATTAATTAGTACACACTTTCGCTGGATGTGTGCTAAAATAGCGTCTCGATTGAGCGGATCAATTCTATATTGTTTGAATAAATTCTAATAACTTATAGGCATTCAAAACTTATGCGTCAGTATTTTTTATTCCCTTGTTTTAAACTTACCTAACTACTTTTAACAAATAAAATTAATTTAGGAATAAGTAACATGACCAAACTATCTATAAGACTAGTTACCGATTTGAAGTGTTAACCATAAACAAAACAAGTACAAGAAATAAAAATTGATAATAATTTTTAATTTATTCAACGCAAAAAAGCGAGTATGTATATATAACATTACCTGTTGCATTAAACAATAGGACACAATCATCCCATATCCAAATGGAGAAAACTTGCAAAGTTTTATCGAATTGCGCGTAGGCGTCAGTGACCCATATCGGTGATAGTCATGCGGCGCTTCACGCACCCGCCTTGCGTCCTTCGCCGAATTAGACCTCTGTAATCGCATACTTTATTTACCATTTGTATGCCTAAACTATAGGATAATATTTTAATAGTTAAAGCAAAATACTTACTTTAAAAATTAATGACATACGACATCATGTTATTATAGACGACCTTAACTTCCAAAGAAATAAATTCTCGCGGATACTTTTTATTTAAAAAAATTAATTCAAAACATATTGGAGCAAGCAGCTTGAACTTAATACAATAATTCAATAGCAAAGGTAAATATTTATAAAGTAAAAATTTTAAAAATCAAAAAATCATTTAATCTGAAATTAATCACCCTTATGCTAAATTTAATCGCTTAATTCTGTACCTACCAATTAAATTACTTCTAGGGTGAAATCTGTCACTGAAATGAATATTCATCTGCAGACAGTCTGTTGCGTTAGACGTGCCTATGATAAGAGCGCGAATACTGATAACTTATTTCGCTGACTAGTTAACATACGACATAAAATTTTGACATTCACATATTTTGCAAGGTAACAATACTTTAAGTTACTAATTTTATCATACCACAGGCACTTTATTTTAAACTGCAGAAAATAAAAGGCTTTTTTATTTATTATTCTGCAAAGATAAGTTACTCATAAATAAAGTTGCTCGTGTTTGAAATATAAACTTTACCTTTAAGTAATTCAGCAAGTGATATATACTAGTTTTAGTTTTATTTTATTATAGATTTTACCCTTCAGCCTACGTGTTTATACTGATTTGACACCTCATCATTTCAGAGTGGGTTTTAGAACAATTAGTACACGGTGCTGCCCTAAACCGTTTTGTCAACTCCATATGTCAAATGAAATTAAATCAAATTCATTTATTTGCATAATACAGGTATAAAAGTTGTTACAGAAAATTTGAATATGTACACTGTGTACCTTATGAGGTGTGCAATTCAATATTAGGCTACAAATTACTAATTGTCCTCAAAATATTATATTCCTATGTTTCCGATGTTTTCCTTTACCGCCGAGCAAGTGATAAATCGGCACTTAAAAGCACTGTACGTGGGATACCCAGGTTCGATCCTCGCCGTAACGAACGAAACTATTTACAGTTAAATATTATGTATGAAGTACAGACCAAAAATAAAATACCTTTGCCAATAGCAAAATAAAAATAAGCTTAATTTGAAAAATAGATCTAATTGCCATTACTTAAACATCTCTACATAGTATAAAACAAAGTCGCTCCCACCGTCTGAGATCTTTTAAACTACCCAACGAATTTTGATGCAGTTTTCATCAATAGACAGAATGATTCAAAAGGAAGGTTTATATGTATAATACATGCATATTGTAAATTATATAATTCTTCTATTCGTGTGTTTGTGAATGTGACTGAACTACTCCTAAACGGCTGGACCGAATTTGATGAAAATTTTGTGTGATTCAGTTGATTAGAAAATGCTTTAGATTCACAATTGGGCACGGTAGGTAGCGTTGATGTCGAGATCCAGAAATTAACCGTGCGAAGTCGGGGCAGATCGCTAGTTAATTATAAAAAAAGTTGTCACTACTAATTATTTATGTTAACATTCATTTATATCATTATTTATATTAATGTTGCTTAAGCGATACTTATTTGTGTATGTATCGAATTTTGACGAATGCTAACTTTATTGGTACGCAGTGTTCACTTCAGAAAGAGTTGGTTAGTTTAAAAGTAAAGTTTGCTAAACTTGGCCGTAGTGCCCGATAAACATTGGCATAATCTTTTGAAAATACCAAACTTATGGCCTAATACTCAAACGCTACTCAATTTTAAGATGTCGTTAAATCTCGTGTCACAGTCACTTTGACGTAAAATGATAGAGACAACATGAGACTTAACGGCGTCTTAAAACTGAGTACCATTTGAGACATTAATCCCACAGACTGGTGACGGGAACATTTGCAAGTTTGAGTGTGACGGTTTTACGTTCACCGCGCGTTCCTGTCTAGCGTCGTTCATTCGTAACAGCCAATCAAAGTCCACTGATTAACATAGGCCTTTCCGTAGATTGAGATGAGATAAGGGATGTTTGCCATAGTTGGCGCAGTTTTTAAGACGCTGCTTCCCGCCTCCTGGTTTGTTTCTCTCTGTCACCTCTTACGACACCCACTGAACGATATGGGATATTCTTACGCAGCCAGTACACGGTTATATAATATATAGTATACTTTAAAGGTTGCACACCTTCAGTTACTAAAAGGGCTTATAACCAGTTGTGGGTTTATAAAGGCTCGTAAAGTTAGTTAACGAAGTAGTACAGTTATGGAAACAATCAGAGTTTTAAAAGAAAAATACAGGTTCAAAGTAGCTGTTAATCAATAGCGGGCATTCCTATTGATTCCCTTTACGTTTCTGAACTTACGTAGACTAAAATCGGCAATTAGTCGCTATTTCGTATTTCGAACTTAGAAATTTAATATAAAACAGACATCATAAACGATTTATCATTTTATTTAATATTAAAAGTATTATCTTTAATTCATAAAATTATATTTTGAAAGTTACTTCAAAAGTCGTCGAAACTCCATAACAAGCGTTGAAAAAAATTTTGGTTGTATCTTCTGACGGTCAAATGTTTTTAATTTGATAACGCGCCAAACTTTTAAACGTTTTAGATAAAAAGCAGTGTTTCGCTTGATTTTCTTTTGCCCGAATATTTCAAATTTTTACTTCATCTTCTACTTAGGAACATGTCATTCAGAAAATAAAAGTGTCGTCACAATTAAATGTAATGTATGTTTAATAATTTATTTATTTAAAAATAATAATAATTTCGGAAGGAAAGCCCAAATTATAAACCAACGTAACTTTACTTATCATAAATCTACTAGTCCTTACGGTGGTTAAAAAGGTACGAAAGAAATAAGTTTAAGGTATTACTTTAATAGTCTGTCTGACGTCTTGCGACCTTTTTACTTGAGTACGTAATTTAATTACTGTGATATAGGAGGCATAAAAATGCACTTCAAATGTTTGGATCATTTGTATATAAATATGGGCATACCATGGCATCATAATTTTAATATTACCTCTTGCAATAGGGCATAGGCATTCTTGTAAAAATATACCCGATTTTTTTAAATATTTTTTTCCAACTAATTAATAGTTTGAGAAAGTTTTGTTTTGGTAGGTATTAAATGATAATTAAGTAACATCATAACGATAAACGGAAAACCGTTATGTATGTTCTTCTAATGTATGTTGTACTTTGAATAGAGAAGCCAAGCGCGGGTTATCATGCAGATTGCGGCGAATCAATAGGGGCGCTCGGCCACTGACGGCGGATGACGATCAATAGCGTCCCAGTGGAGCTGTCTCCGCATTAAGGGGCTTCCTCGAACGCCTTTACATATATCCACAGGCTATCTACACTTCGTACGTCATTTTACGTAGCGTATATGTCACGATGCACTCAATTTCTGCATAGTGACGTATAACTGTTTTAAAGGTTTTAAAAAATACATTTGATTTTACATGATATTTTACCTACCCGTTAACGGTCCACTAACGGACTCTATTTTATAAAATAGGATGACAAACGAGCACAGAGTCGAGACACCTGATGGTAAATGAATGCTGTGGCCCATAGACATCTACATTTATCCTCAATTAAGAATCAAATTACAGATGCGTTGTCACCCAGGGAATACCTCATTTCCAGTAAAATAGGTCTCCGGTTCTCTACACTCACCATACGAAACACAGTAGCATTAAGCTGCTATTTCACGTCGGTATTCTGTGAGAGAGTGGTCTTTTCCCGGCCAGCGAGCCAACCCACTCGTGCTACAACCATAATAGCTGTAGCGTGGCTCTACTACATAAAACTGCGGTTGTCAACCTTCCCACCAATCGTGGCAACTCTAGCAAATATTTTCTTATGAGGAAATCTGTGGGGAAGGCCTATACGGTATTTTTTTGTAACCTTATACGGTATTTTTTTACAGGATAGGGTGACAAACGAGCACACAGTCCACCTGATGGTATGTGGTTGCTGTGGCCCATAGACATCTACATCTATCCTCGTTTGCGAATCAAAATGCAGATTCGTTGTCACCCGTGAGGACTAAGATGGAATGCCCCTTTTCCAATAAAAAGTGTCTCCGGTTCTCTACACTCAACATACGAAACACAGCAGTGTTAAGCTGTTATTTAACGCCGGTATTCTGTGAGAGCGTGGTCCTTCCCCGGTAGTGCCGACCCATTTGTGCTACAACTATACTACTAACATAGCTGCAGCATGGCTATACCACCTATAAACATTTATGATGATGATGAACATTTATTTTTGTATTATCTATTATACTTGTACCTGTTTTATTTCCTATTCAAAATGAAACCTAAGCGGCTAGACTTGAATACCCCTGAGCTGAAGATGATGGAAGACTATTAGATAAGTTGGTATACTTTTTAACATCCTTATTATTTTAGAAAAAAAAATTACTCATACCGGAGAACAAAGTGTAGGCCTAGATGGAATGACGACCTAGTAAGGCATGCCGGAAGACCATGGATGGAGGTGGCCCAGTACCATGGTTTGTCGATTTCGTTGGGGAAAGCCTATGTTCAGCATTGGAGTTGTGATTGTGTTTGTAATGGTGATGATGATTATACAACTACTTTTACTGAAAATAAAATGTTTGGAAATACCATATAATCCTATTCAAACGTAATACATATATATATATATATATATATATATATATATATATATATATATATATATATATATATATATATATATATATAAATATATATATATATAAAAGACGTTTTAGATTTCTCAGCTCCTGTCATAATTTTTCCTTACGATCCAAATAAAATCTTTCCCTCCAATGTCCTGTGCACTCCTCGACTTATTATGACAAATCATTCTCTGTTCTTGGAGTAAGACTTTGAACTCCTTACCCCAGTCAATTAGAAGTACAATCCTTAAATGTGTTCCATAAACAGATTAAAGAATACTATTTGCCTCTAGTATAAGTAATAAGTTTGTATCTTTATTTTATTTTTATTTGTCTTTATTATTTTTTATTATTTTTATTTTTTATTTTAGTGCGCCCTACCCATTGTTCTTTTTCTTATTTTGTATTTATTTCTTCTTCTGGGTTGTCTGGAAGAGATTGTATTTCCCTCAATAGTTGTTATTTTTTTATTTTTGATGTCGTTATCTTTTCTTGGTGTACAATAAAGAGTATTGTATTGTATTGTAACGGAAAAAAACATGGTAAAGAATAAATATTTTCAAAATAATATCTTCTGAAGTCTATGTACAATATTGTGTCAAGAAATTAAAGCCTCTACATTTTTACCCATTTGAGGAGCCTTGAGAACATCACCAGCTTAAGTTAACAGCAACTAGAATATTATCTAAATAATTACATTAAAAATTAAAGTTCTACTATAAGTTCTGTGGTAGAAGAAATGCACTGTTTATTTTAATTAATTATACTGCTGAGTATAACATTAGATTTTAATGTTTTGAATAATATACGTATGTACTGTATGATGAGCAAATAGTATTCAATATAACAAGAAACTCGAACGACAACGTTAAACATAAGTTTCTAGCCACTAAACAGAACGAATGAACAATTAGCATAATATGACATAACGTTAGCGAATTTATATTTTTTTCTATACATATTACATTGCATATGAAAATTAATGTTTGTCTGTTCATATTTTTTGTGCTGCCATACTTACCGTTCATTAGTTGCGCTAAAATTTTGTCAACTTATTGCTTGCACTTGCGCGAAGGTTATAGATATAGTATAATTAACTTACAGCAGTACCAACAAATTTATTTAAAAGTTATATAATTTCAATTAATGTATTATAATTCATAATTAAACAATATAAATATTCCAAACTAAAAATATATATCCACAATTATTTCTGCTGACGCAGCAAAAGGCCGGATTCCAGCTAGTTATATTTAAAAAAATTAAGATCAACATTACACGTTTTAGAGTCACGCTATTATGGTTGTAGCAAGAATGGGTCGGCTTGACCGGGAAGGACCACACTCTTACAAAATACTAGCGTAAAATAGCAGCTTAATGTTGGAGTGAAAAAAGAGCCTCGCGACATGCTCGCGACCGTCCACAAAAGAAGCTGACCAACTGAAAGCGATAATGGAAGCGGATCCGTCTTAAAAAACAGCTGAATAGGCATCAGTTGTTGATGTGAGAGTTAAAACAATATTAGATTATTTGTGGCAAATCCATAAAAACAACATTGTCAAATGGGTATCTCACGAACTGAGTGACGCACAGTTGACGACAGAAATGTAGGCAATATTAGCAGAGCTAAAGCTAGATTCCATCCATCATCCTCGTCCACCATTTGCCCTAACACTTCCAATTTTTTCGAAGTTTAGATAACATGTAAATCCTTCAGACCGAATTTCTACTGAGACTCAATAGAAACTGCCCGTCTGCGCAGGACAGTATTAAAGTACACGTGTGTGTACGCAAGCACAGGTGCACTCTTACCAATCACTGTCTCAGGCCGTGTGTGTCATAGTCCGTTGGGACTCCGCCAACTTACTGACTCTGTGCTCCTACTGAAAATGAATCCGAGACTACATGACCGGCAATCGCCTTTACGACTACTGGACTAAGCAGATATTATAAAAGTAGATATCTAATAAAGATGACGTAATAATAATATGCATTTTGTTTTTTATAGGAAATATATATAGGAAATGTTGACGTTTTCGGGAGAAGGTCTAATGGAGAAGGGAAGTTGGATTTGGTATGTAACTACTCGAAAAGTTGGCAACATTGCTGGCATCTTCGTCACCGTCGTGATCTTTGGTTCTATGCTAGTGGCATGACTCTGTAAAAGCACAGGCTAGGTCAGATTATTTAAAAAGAAGTAAAAAATAAAGTAATATATTTTAGTATATTTCAATTTTAAAATATATCTTTTTAATTTTATTAAAATATAAGAAATAATACTGAACCTAGTGATAGCGCCCTCTAGCATATTATTTCGGCAATTTACAATCCCGACGCCATCTTTCGCAGAGCAGATGAAACGTCCCTCGTTTCTTCACCTAGTAATTTGTCGGAGAAGATAGTATATTATCTATGCTTACTAGCATGCTTACTACCCGCCCAGACATCCTTGAGGTTGTTCGTACCTTATTTTTTCTAAAATTTTCAATGCTTTAGTAGGGGGGACCTAGGTGGGTTGACACAAAGGTGAGTTGCAACATTGTCGATATCTCAGTAACTATAAGCATTAGAAGTTCGGCAATGGCGCATTTGGAGCTTCCATGATACACCAACCAACACTTTGGTACACGCCAACGGCATCCGACGAGCGGTTGTGTAACCATGAAGATAGTGTTCAAAAATCGTACAAAAGTAAGTTTTTGTTTGTAATTTTAATGGTTTACAGTACTTATTAGTGTTAGCTATTTTGTGATAAAATTGAGACCTTTATTTAGGTTAACTATCACACTTTAAAATTGTAACTTCATTTTGTGCTTAGATTATGATTTTCAAGGTTACTTTTGTGATTATGTTCAGAAAGTAGTAAATTATTTTACGGAGGTAAGTTGAAACAGCTTGTGTCAAATCACCTTGTTTGTTTCAACTGTCCTCGACAGTAAATTTGTGATATACTATTTCAAGTGGTTAGCTTCTTAATCACCGAAGAAATAAAGAGGGTGTTATAACGTTAAAAGCATGCGTGTTTTTGAGATGGTTCTGATGGTTAATTAATTGAAAACAGTTCAGGCGTTTCCAATCTAAGTTTTTTTTTCTTTCAGAATACCTAATAAATATACTCGGAAAAGTAACAGAATAGAAGCGAGTATTGAAATTTATAAACTAGCATCAGATGAGGTTAATTTGACAAGAAAAATCCTTCGGGATTCAGCTAAATGTTACGACTTAAACTACTCATCTTTATATCGTTACATAAAAAAAACAAAACAAGCATAGCAAAGATGACCCAAAACCAGTTACTATGGGATATGCGCAAGCTTTAGTATTTACTACAGAAGAAGAAAATATTCTGTGCCAGTATCTCCTGCTGTGTTCAGCAGCTAACTATGGTCTAAGCACTAAGGAAGCAAGGCGTCTTGCATTTCAGCTTGCCAGACAATACGATAAAAAGTTCCCTCCTTCCTGGAACAGAGATGAAACGGCTGGAGAAGTGTGGTTAAAACTATTTATAGAACCTGCTGTGTTCAGCAGCTAACTATGGTCTAAGCACTAAGGAAGCAAGGCGTCTTGCATTTCAGCTTGCCAGACAATACGATAAAAAGTTCCCTCCTTCCTGGAACAGAGATGAAACGGCTGGAGAAGTGTGGTTAAAACTATTTATAGAACCTGCTGTGTTCAGCAGCTAACTATGGTCTAAGCACTAAGGAAGCAAGGCGTCTTGCATTTCAGCTTGCCAGACAATACGATAAAAAGTTCCCTCCTTCCTGGAACAGAGATGAAATGGCTGGAGAAGTGTGGTTAAAACTATTTATAGAACGTCTTCCAATCCTGTTTTATTATAATTTAAAATTAAAAAATTTCTACAACTGACTTCAATATAAATGATTAAGAATAACTCAAAAACTATTGGTCAAACCTTGATCAAATTTATATGGGACCACATGAGAAGCACCAGCTTTCAAATAAAAAAAGAATCATCGAAACCGGTTCACCTAGTAAAAAGTTATGAGGTAACACACATAAAAAACATAGAGTCGAATTGAGTGCCGTCTCCTTTTTGAAGTCGGTAGAAAACAAAGACTGTTATAAGATGTGCCTTAGTATTACTTAGCTTTTAGTGTTTTTTATCGATTGGTCTCTTATACTATATACTAATACCTCAATTACTTTATTATCTTAAATAAAATATTTTTTTCTTAAAAAAAAAACTTTTTATTTAACTATAAACTAATTATTCAAATTTACGTTTCAATTCATCTCTGAAACTGTTTCAACTTACCTTGGTACTAGGAGAGTTAGAAAAAGGCATAATTAATATGTGCTATGTGCATGTATTAAATAGTGTACAGATTACAGTACAGTAGTTAGTACAGTTATAGGTATCTAATCATACATGTTTCACTTTTATAGAATTATATAGTGTCGAGCTATGCATTGTAATGTAATTTTTGTGTCAACCCACCTAGGTCTCCCCTACTGTTAATACTGATTCGCTCGACAATTGCGAGAAGCAAGGTAACAATTTCATACCTACCTACACACCGTACAGTCCATCTGTCGACAGCAATGATATTATTGATAGTGCGTCGAATCTTTCCTTTAATTTAAAAAAAATACTTTATCTCATCTCACCTGAAATATATTACAATTTTTACAGTGGTGTATAAGTAATGGTACTGGCGTATGTGAAAGCTAGAATTATTTTGTTTCATCAAAGGCGGATCCAGGATTGCATATTGGGGGGGAGGGCTCAGGCCTCAGCTTGAAATTTACTGATGAGTTTAGAGTATTATGCATAGGCAACAAAAACCCAAGACATAAATTAGAATTACAAAGAAAAACAACTTTCCAAAAATATGTTATAACAATTTAGTTATTTGCCTATTTTCCTTAGCATACCTATCTATAATGTTATCTAGTTTAATATTTAACGCCCTATGGACATATAAAAACACAAGATTCTTAAGTCGCTTTTTTGCAATCCGCGTGTAACGTCACCATGATTTTAGGCTATGCAGGACAGAAAAGGTCTTTTGATTGTTGCTACAATCGCTGCTATGTTTGAATGTTTAGCGTTTAATATAAAGTCAACGAATATTTAATTATTTAAGGTTACAGGAAAACTTTTGTTAAATGTTATTTCATTTCTCGATCTTTTAGTGTAAGAAATACACTTAAAATGTCTTTTTTCCAAGCTTAAATTCGCTTCCCAAATCTTTACTACTGCTACTGCTGACTACTACTTCATTATCTTCAAATTTCTGTCCTATCTATCAGATACTACTTATCCTTCAATATCGGAAATGTTTTGATAAAAATCACTAAATGCAAGTTTTATTGAACATAAAGGATGCGCAAGTCTTCTAAAGCCAGTAGGTATCTTGAATTGCAGCCATCGCAATGGCGGACTTGTAAGTCGGGGCGTTATCTCGGTGTAATAAAACGATCTTTTCGAGTTTGTCTCGTCGTTTCTCGGAGATTTCATTTTGCAATTTTTTATTTATTCTACACACATAGTGCACGTACCACTGTTAAATATTATATTATATATTCAATCATTCAAGAGCCCATAATCTTACCGGCGGAAGGACTCGCCATTTCTGCTGCTGATGGTTTTTTTTCAAGTCATAAACTGTACTTTTGTTTCGGAATCGCTATCTTAAAATACATAGAGTAACACAGACCACCGGCGCGGCGAATCGAAGAGGAGTAGCCATACGCAGACATTCCCCTCTGTCAAAGTATAAGTTCACGTGGTCCTCTGCGTACAAACTAGTTTCAGCCGCACTGCTCACTAGATTAAATCTAGTTGCGCGACTGAATCGACGTCCTACAAAAATGTTGCATTGTTGAGTTTTTCAATCGACTTCAAAAATGGAGCAGGTTCCCAATTCGACTGTATTTTTCTTTTATACGTGTTGCCTCAGAACTTTTTTCTAGGTGAACCGATTTTTAAGATACTTTTTTTTTTATTTGAAAGCTGGGACTTTTAGTGCTTTTCATGTGATCCCATGTACTAAAAGACTTTAAAGCACTAACAGACTATAAAAGAAATTAGCCTACGATTAAGTGATCTTATTTTCCGTGTACAATACAGACTCCAAAATATAAGAGTCTTTAATAATGCTATTTATTTGACTCGGACTACATTAACGATGTTCTCATTTTATGTATATTGAAGTCGGTTATATAACATTTTTAATTTTACTAATTGTTGCTGCAAAAAGAAATCTGCCACGTCAAATTTAAAAAAGATATTATTACGTTTCTTATATAAATAATTTTTAAAAACATTATTGCCTATTTACTTCTTTTTAAACTTAAAAATTACTTAGTACGTTGGTTTATTGTTTTAATTGTTGTGTGAGTTTCATGGTGGCAAACGATTGTTTTAGGGTCTGCATAAAATGACAAACAGTTCTGTATCGAGGCAAAACGCTATGGCTACTACCCTCCGGCAAAGAATATATACACTACGCGAAAAGAAACGACACTTAAGCATGTGTGCACGTAAAATCGCTTACGGCGTGGAACGGGCCGTCGCCGACTGCCCTGACCTAGGGCTAGTACGTAGTAATTCGCGTCTCGTCTCTCTAATCTCACGCACCGCACGCAAGCACAGTCTGATTGCGCTTTGTATAAAAATAATGCTTATTCATTTGTATATAATTATTCTACCTTTACTTAGTTACAATATTTGTTTATATGTAGGGCACATTTATGTCATATATAATAGTTTTAAAGTATATATTTGTACTTTTATATATTTATATTTATAAAATATATAATTACTTCTTAACTTATATTATCTTAACTTATATACCATTCTACATTTCTATTTTATGGCTTTAATAAAAATAGTCTTATTTTTGTCGCCAAACAACACATGTTTTTATTGTTTCCTTGCAATCCTGTCCATCCAAAGGATGTCTGGAAGAGATCGCTCTTAGCGATAAGACCACACATTTACTTTTCTCATATTTTGTAAATATTTATGTTATTTTTAGCCGTACAATAAAGTGTTATCTATCTATCTATCTAGCTATCTATGCTTCCCTATGGATTTTCCAAAAAAATTATACTACGAATTTATGCAATTCTTAGAAATAATAATAAAAATTATAAAAGTCATCGAAAAATCCAAAAATATATAAGAGTAAGTAATTTTTAAAGGGTTGTAGGTAATAACAATCATATTTCGTAAAAATACTAAGTATTGGTTAATTATTTAAGATTACCATATTTTGTTTTGTCTGAAATTTTAATTTCCCTCATCTGTAAAGATATTTAATAAAAGTTGATTTATATTGATCATATTTTGGACTACCTAAATACATAAGTTTACATTATATAACATATACCTACTATTTATCTTCTTTGGCACAAGTCTATAATATTCCATTTCGGTTCGGTACAACACTAGCGTTACACGCTCCGGTTTAATGTCACCGGCACTTGAACTCTCAGGTACAGAGAGTGTCACCGCTGCGCCTCCGATCCACCGATGGTCTACTCTATGGGAAAATCACGTTTCATTCATTTTTATAAATTTATTTTAAAAAAAAACGATTGAAGTCTTACTATTCCAAAATTGATTTCGAATTTGATTAGGATTTCGACTTGAACTCACTTTGTTTCGATTCTATTTTTTAAAAGCTTAGGGCCCGAATCGATTCGAATCGTAAAACAAGATCAAGATACAATCATGCATTATCAGCATCATTACGCACTACCTGATATGTATTTTTAATAAATTTTAATTCACTTGTCAAATATCTGGGAACAGGTACCAATCAGGAATCACTTTTCGATTGGGCGCTACCTGTGACTTCGGGAGTACTAAATTATATTGAGACGAATAAAATTGGGGGATGAGTCGCTTGCATCCGTAGGCTTCGACCACCTAATCCTAAGCCCACCCTACACGTGTCCCCCGGGTGGTGCTAAACAAGCGACAAAGCCGAAAGAACAGACTCGGCTCCTCGCTGTGTGGTAGCGGCGTAAAAAATACCACACCATACTTTCGCACCATGAGGCAAAAAATTTACGAAATGGCCCCGAGTTCCCGGCGCCCCTTTAATGGGGCAGGGGTGCGAAGAATCTCCGGGAGGAAAACCGGCGACGAGGTTCGCCACCCGTCACGTTCTGTCCCCCGGAGGGGCGAAAAGTGGATTGCGGAAGCCCGTCTGGCTACATTGAATGTATGTGGAGTACAATGTATGGATGAAGTATGCGATATGATGTATGATAGAGGAATAGACGTGTTATGTGTAAATGAGACGAAACGGAAGGGAAAGGATGCCACTACACATGGCATGTATACCGCGTACTGGTCTGGTGTAGACGAGACCGAGCGGGCATGCCAGGGAGTCGGTATCATCCTTTCAGAAAGAATGGGTCATTGTGTGAAAGAGTATGAATGTGTAAGCCTGAGACTGCTATGGATACGAATGAAAGTGGGCTTAAAGAAGTTGTTTGTTTTAGGGGTCTACGCCCCAGACATGTCTAAGCCCACTTATATCCGAGAGCAGTTTTGGGAGTTGGTAAGGATGGTGCTAATGAAATGCAAGGTTAATGAAAATATTGTGATATTAGGCGATTTTAATGGAAGGGTTGGGGTGAGGAGGCTTGGTTATGAAAGGATATTGGGAACGTTTGGTGATGAAAGTATAAATGAGAATGGTGAAAGCTTTCTCGCCGTATGCGTGGAAAAGAATCTTGTTGTGACGAACACTTTCTTTCGTCATAAGAAGATTCACACGTATACATGGGAAAGAGGTGATGATAAAAGTATGATAGATTTCATAATTGTTGATGAAAGAATGAGGAGCGCGGTGGTAGATACAAGGGTTTACCGGGGCTCTAACGTAGGGACGGATCATTACTTGGTCTTATGCCGAATTAATGATCTTTTCAGACGTTGGAGACATCGGACATCTGTGTCTACCACTGCGTTACAGCGTATAAGAACAGAGAGGTTACAAGATGAAGGTGTGAAAGAGAAGTTCAAATGTAGATTGAGAGAAAATATAAGTGGTATGGCTGAATTGTGTAGGAATGATTTAGACTTGGAGACTGTGTGGTATAATGTCAAGAAAGGTTTAGTGGATACAGCTACCGAAGTATGTGGTGTAAGTAAGAGAACGAATGAAAGGAAAAATAACACGTTATGGTGGGATAATGAGGTACGGATGGAAGTTGAAGCAAAGAAGAAAGCATGGCTAGATTTACTAGCAACCAAGGCTAGTAATTCTAGCAGTATGAATGATGATATTGAAAGGAAAAAGGCAGTTTTTAGACACCTAAATAAGAGAGTAAAAGAAGTAGTTGAAAGGAAAAAGCAAGAAAGAACGGATAAGAATAATAGAAGAATATCGGATAACTTCCAGGCAAACATTAAAAAGCTAAGTAAGAGCTACCAGGGGACATTCAAAACAGCCTAGAATGAATGCTATACTAGACCAGAATGGCTGTATTCTGAATGACGAAGTTTTGAGTTTAAGGAGATGGAAGGAATACTTTGAAAGAGTGTTTATGAGTGATGAGACGTTTGAATTAAATGAAATAGAAATTCCGAAAGAAGAGGCAATAGATAGAGATATAAGTATAGATGAAATAATGAAAGCAATGAAAAGTATGGAAGCAGGTAAGGCAGCCGGTTATGATAGAGTATCTCTCGAAATGCTAAGGGCTGGAGAAGGAGTGGTGGCAGACCTGCTGTACACCTTGTTTAATTTATGTTGGGAACTTAAGCGGGTACCGGGAGACTGGTGCAAAGCCGTGATAGTCCCAATATATAAGGGAAAAGGATCACAGCAGGACTGTAAAAACTACCGTGGTATCAGCCTTCTTAGCATTGTGGGAAAACTGTATGCTAAGGTACTAATCGAAAGAGTTATGAAAGAAACTGATGGAAAAATTTGGGATGTGCAAGCAGGATTTAGAAAGGGAATGGGATGTACGGATCAGGTCTTTTCCATGCGCATGATCGCGGAGAAGTTTTTGGCCAAAAACCAAAAAGTTTTTTGTGCGTTCATAGACTTGGAGAAGGCTTATGACAGAGTGGACAGGAATGTGTTATGGCAAACACTGAACTCATTTGGGTTGACCGCTGGTCTGATACAGGCATTGGAGTCTCTATATAGGGACTCTAGTGCTTGTGTCAGGATCAACGGGGCCTACTCGGACTGGTTTGGCATCCATAAAGGTGTCAGACAGGGCTGTGTGGCTTCCCCGTGGTTGTTCAATCTATTTATGGACAGTTGTTTGGAAAATTTGAAAGTAGAAGAATGCGGGTTAAGAATGGGTGAGTTAACCGTCAAATGCCTTTTGTACGCCGATGATCAAGTCATACTTGCATCGTGGGCAGCCGAGTTGCAAATGATGGTTACATTAATGAACAGGACATTAAAAGAAAAGGGAATGAAAGTGAACGCAAGTAAGACGAAAGTTATGGTTTTTGAAAGAGAAGAAAGTAAAACGATATGTGAAATAAGAATAGAGGGGGAGTTGGTAGAGCAAGTAGATGAGTTTGTATATTTGGGATGTGTGTTTAGCAGGGATGGTAGATATGGTAAGGATATAGAACGACGAGTGAATGCAGGAAATAGAGTGAATGGGGCTCTACACTTTATTGTGAAAAGTCAGAATGTGTCCAAAAAGGAACGTATAGCAATTCACAATGCTGTGTTAGTACCTTCTTTAATGTATGGTAGTGAAAGTTGGGTGTGGCAGAAGAAGCACGAGAGTAGAATAAATGCTATAGAAATGCGGTCATTAAGGAGTATGTTAGGGATGAATCTAAATGACAGAGTGATAAATTGTTTAATAAGAGAAGAGTGTGGTTTGCAAGATGATGTTGTGACCAGGATTAAGAAAGGAATGCTTCGGTGGTTTGGCCATGTAAAAGGAATGAATGAGGAAAGAGTGACAAAGCAAATTTATGTTGCAGAGGTGAACGGCATAGTCGGGAAGGGTCGCTCTAGGCGAAAGTTTATCGATCAAATTGGCGATATATTAAAAATGGGCCAAATCAAGAGTACCTTTAACCGACGAGCGTGTATACGTAAATATATGGATGTGGAGGAAGCGAGAGAGGTGTGTCATGATCGTGCCAAATGGAAGTCCATAATCTCTGCCTACCTCTCTGGGTGACAGGCGTGAGTGTTTATGTATGTATAAAATTCGATTCATCCTAAACTCAATTTCGAGAGTAAACCAGTTTTAAAAATTTGTTCACGGATTAATTACTCGTAGAATCAAGTAACGAAATCGGGTTGCGGTCAAGTGTTATCAGCGCCGTTGAACTTGAACACATTGTACCTTATAGCATATACCCAATTGGATACAGCATTCCCGCAAATTTCTATGCGTAAAAGTCTGCCACTTGCACATGGTGCGAGATAACGCATACAAATAAGAAATTAGCAAACTATAAAACGTAACTAACGCTAAACGCACCAGCACAGACTAATAACTATACGCATACATTCACACAGATTCAACTCATCAGTACATCTAAAACATAGTGTTTATAAACTCTTTGAGTATATCCCAATATCCTTCATTTACGATCAGTACACAATCAGGTGACTTTTATTGCGTAAACTCGTTAGTGATTGATACTGTCGATATTTAACTATCGATGATGTGTCACTAACAATTTAAGATAATACTAGATTTTTTTTTCTTGCTTTTCTATTCCAAATAGGTAATCAAAAGCCTCAGATCGATGTTCGTCATTTGAACAAATTGATTTAAATTTTTCAAATGTTTCGAAAAATTCAGATTCTAATTGCATGTGCATATTTTAGGAATTTACGACATGCATGACATGAAATTACTGCAGCTGGTAAATTCAACGTTGTTTCTTTACTACCCGCTTGGAACAGAGAATTTAAAAAAATTAAAAGCAAAGTAGGACTTAATAGAAGCAGTGATTAATTACCATAGTTTAATATAATAATAATAATAATATTGCACAACTATCAAACAACGCCATCTAGTCCCAAGCTAAGCAGAGCTTGTGTTATGGGTACTAGACAACTGATAAACATACTTATATATTTCTAAATACATAAATATTATACATAAATTACACCCAGACACAGAACAAATGATCGTGCTCATCACACAAACATTTGTCCTAGGTGAGAATCGAACCCACGACCTCCGGCGTAGCAGTCAGGGTCACTAACCACTAGACCAACAGGCCAGTCAAATAAATAAAATAAATTATTAAACTAACTAGGAAATTTACATTATTAAGGTGAAATAGTTAGTATATATGTGTCATTTTTAGGCTTCTTCATACCGCTTATGAATAATTTCGTTGCAAAATTACCACCTTACCAACTTATTTTAGTAATATATATATAGAAAAAAAACATAGAAAATTTCATTTACTAACTACAAAAGTGAAGATAAGTTTTATAATGCCTAAACACTAGGTTGTTTGCAGTCACAAATATTGATTTCGACATTTTTTATTCCGCACTTAGTATGAGAGCACACCACTAATTTTGTAAATGTGTTGCCACCTCCTATAAAATAAAAGTACCGATTATCAAATGAGTAGATAAGTAATGAGTTGATGACTTAGAGTATTTATAAGCAAGCTACGCTTCTTTATACTCTAAAGTTGATGACTTAAAAAAGTAATTTTATATAGATTATGGATAAAAAATAGCACATAGTTCACTTGATGGTAAGTGGATACTATGTGGCTGTGAGAGCGTTTTCCTACCCCGGTCAGACCGACCAGTTCGTACGGCAGCTATTTATACCTACATAGCTACATTGTGGCTGTATCACGTTAATATTAATTAAGTTAAAAATCTCGAATCTTACAGTTTATGTCTCGATTAATATTAGTAGGTAATCACTTTTGCTTCAACTGCTAAGGTTGATATGTTAAGATAAAACACTAAAGCTAAAAAAAATGAAAACAGCATTTTATCTTGTTGCAGATATAATATAGTTAAATTACATTAAAACTAAGCCAAGTAGGTAGGAACACTCAATTTAAAAAAAAAACGCATGCTAGGTCTTATACCATTTGGTGTCAACACTGATTGACCTAATTAATTATTTTGTATTTTTTTGTTAAATTAGTGTACAATATATATTATTTGATATATTATTATATTATTTGATACTATTTAGATGAAAAAATACTTCTAAATGGAAAATAATATGTATTATCCTTTTGTAAACTAAATGTTTCTGATCTTTTTTAAACCAAATTACGCGGTGTAGTGTTCGACATTTTAATTGAATGTCGTTCCGGAAACGTTGTATTTGAATGTTTAGCGTTAGCCGATATAGTTTACGAAATTGAAGGAGAATATTGCTTTTCTATTATTTTTAATAAATTATAAATTTAATACTTGAATGTTTTTTTGAAACATGAAATTCTTACATGTGTAGGTCAGACTTATCAATAAAAAAGCATTCTCAACGCTTGCGTCTATGAGTACCATCAAGCGGTGTAAACTGAAGACTTCCATTGTAAGAACAACTTGAACCACAGTTCAATTCTTCATTCAGCTTCAGTTTCGGGAGCACGAACACTAATTATTGAGTACCTACGAATAAAATGATGCATAATTTGATTCTATCGGAATAGATGGATTCAGCTCGATTCTTTCGGGAGTATGTCTGCAGTTCCAAATTACTATAGTGAAGTGAAACTAACTGTTAGATGTTCTTTGTGTGTAGTAAATACTACATAAGTAGTTGAATATTCAAAACTTATGTAATAAGGTTTGTTGTAAGTTTGACAAATATAATAAAACTATTTTAATTCATTTCAATCAATTTTTATAATTAATAATGAAATACGGCTTTATTTATTTACATAACATTCATTACATAATATTATTTATTACGAAAACTAAAACCAAAAATTTTAATTATCATACAGTCCTACTCCCCGCGATAAAGTGCCAAGAACGCTGGCTGCGTTTCCTCGCTGAATATTAATTATCCCAGTCATGTCTTACGCGAGCCCTATTTTTGCCCACGCCAACCCTAAAATCATTAATGAACTCCAAGTAGTTCAAAACCTCTTCTGTAGTCGACCTAGGAACGTACCTTGGTACGTCCGTAATGCCGACCTTCATCGGGACTTAGAGCTCCCTACAATCCAACAATTTCTAAAAAAACTCTCTGAGAACTTCTTCAAAGCCTCAGAGTCGTATTCCAATCTTTTTATTCGTGAGGCAGCTACTTATGCAGCCCCACCCCCTCACTATCGAGTCCGCAGGCCGAGAAACTCCCTCTCGGACCCGCCTTTCAACCGACCTGAACTGCCTCCTGGCGGCTCAGGCCAACTCATAATAAATTTGCCTTAGTAGGCTCTCCCTCAGCGGCTCGTAAAAGCGTAATCAGCCAATTGCCAGTCCCACAGGCGGTTTTTAGTGGGTAGCACATAGGCTCCCCTTTAGGTTAGACACAGTGAGTCCCACATAACCACGACAGACCGGCTGTCGTGGTATGCATAAAGCATTTACCGCCTCCCTGCGTATCGGGGTAGCCCATTTTCCAATTGCTTCTGGGCGCAAAAAAAACTAATTATCCTTTAACACTAGAAGCGCCGAAGTTTAATACCCTCCCTTGGACCGCCGTCATGACATTTTTGTCACAGTCTATTTATTATAATGATTATTGTTGTAATATACGCAAGTTATTATTAAAACTATTTGTAGAATATGTTAAACATGTTTATTAATCAAATTAGACCAAACTCTTAATGCTTGAAAAACATAAACATAAATTAGGAAAATAAATCAAATATTTTTTTGATTTAGTAACTAGCGATCCACCCCGGCTTCGTACGGGTGATTCCTAAATCATGACAACAGCGCCACCTACCGGGTCCAAATGTGAATCTAAGAATTCATTCAAACACACACACACAAAAATCATCAAAATCCATTGCGTAGTTTAAAAGATCTTAGGTCAGCGGCTTTGTTTTCTACTGACTTCAATCAAGAGGAGGTACTCGATTCGAATGTTTTTTTTTTATGTGTTACCTCATAACCTTTTTTCTGCTTAAACCGATTTCGATGATTCTTTCTTTATTTGAAAGCTGGTGCTTCACATGTGGTCCCATATAAATTTGATCAAGGTTTGACCAATAGTTTTATTAGTTATTCTTAATAATTTATATTGAAATCGGTTGTCCAAAATTTATAATTTTAAATTATATACTATGTAGAGAAATCATCACAACTCACAAAGTAATTATTGTTACTGTACTATATTCATTATTTGAGCATTTTGACTATACTTGACTCCTTGTTTTTCTCGTATCTCTTGTATGTGTTCTGGAATTGCTACAGGAATGTTTATTATTCTACTAGTTATATACTTTCCTCCCAATTATTTTCCCAATTGCAATAAAAAGTCACTGCTTTTAATTTTGCTGTTGTTAATAATTTCATACAATACCCATGCATTTATACCCGCTAAATCTAATAAAATTATAAAATTTCGGAACTGGCCAAGGTCTTGACGGCGCCTTTATATTTACAACCCATTTGATCTACGACACTTACTCCAAATTCAAGCTGTTTTAAAATAACACAGAGTCAGGTTTTTTTTAACTATATTATTATGTTAGTATCCATGGTGCTGAATATTAGGACATTTTAATTAGGCTTAGCCTGATAAACAGTCAAAAATATATCACCAGTTTTTAGGAAAAATATACGAAATTACTGTTTTCACCGAAACTGGTATTTCTCTGTGAGCACTATTGACTGCCTACCTATTACTAGTATTTTATACTTCAAACATTTCTGCCCTTATTGATGTAAGGTAATGGTAAGGTAAATTTCTTCACAACCCAGTCACCTAAATCCTTATTTGGTCTATAATCATTTTTCCAAGATAAAGAAACCCATTTATCACATCATTTTGATCTTTGTCTTCAGTCACCCAAAATTATAGTCCATATTTATCTGATTTAGAGCTCATAAACTGGGTGAATCAGCAGCGGCACTTAGAAAGAAAACGTTGTTCGTCACTCGTTATGTATGGGTCGGGTATGTAACACACTAATTCTTAGTAATTAATTCGTAACATATTTCGGAGATCACAGCAAACTTACCTTCGTTTTTCTTTTTTCATAAACTATTCTTGTTACAAAATTGGAAAAATTTTAAATTAGTTCACTACATAAAATAAATAAAAGTCAAAAAGTTTCATCGAACTAAATAAAAATATAAAAAGTTAGATACGATCAAACTTGCGGGTGGGACAAAAATGGGACGGCGGCGCTTCTAATGTTAAGCAAGAAAAGAACCAGCCCGCTTATCACCAGCAGCGACGACAAGTCGCGGATACAGTTGTTTTAGGAACTTCACCGTACGTGGACCCCATGGACCGATAGTCTCTACGGCATATGGCACAAATACGTAGACATACATATCTCAGGGACTCATATTTGCGCCACTTACTTAGTTGAGTCACCTCCGATGCAGCCCAAACTCTAAGCCCCTGAGGTGAGAGGCTGCCAATGTATCTATGCACGTAGCATCCCACACTAATAGGGCTTTACCTCTCTTCCAAGGTACCAGAGTAGTACCGTCGGAGACCCGACTCCGTGCCGTCGTCTCGAAATATTCTATAGAGCTCAGAAAACCGCGTCGGGATAACCTACCACCACTTTTCTTAATTCAAAGTACGTGGAGCCTAAACTTGTGACACCTCTACCACAAGTGCATGAGCTTGACAGATCGCCGCTCCTTGTCAGATTCTTACGGCTATGTGCAAGCAAGATTAAGGTGCCTGCGGGTAAAAAGGCCTGTCGGCTAATAAGGCCTAAATTGCAAAATCGTATTTATAATAACCGCACTCGCTTAAGGAGACTCCTGTTGCACGATAATGTCTCTATAAGATTTCAAAGACGCGCTACCCCGCGTCCTGCCACCAGAGTTGCATTATCTATCATAAGATACGACCGCACTGCACCAATTATAAAAATCACTCCAATAAATCGTAGGTATGTTTTGTTATATTACACTTAGCTATCTAAAATCGTACTCTTTATCTATAAATATTAAATACTTTGTTGATCTTGAAGATTTGAGTAAGGTATCCTGGTCAATTTTTTTTAAATTTGGTTTTTCTTAAATACTTGGGCGGTGGTTATTAAGGCCTACTAATCATCATCAATTTCATCATAGGGCTTATTATACTCCTTTTTCTTGTGTAGTTTTTTGTTTTATTATGAATTTTATATCACTTCTAAAATGTTATAAATATAAATAAATCGTACGCTTTTATTATTATACTAATGTCGTAGTCAGAAAAGGCCTGGTTTCAGCATTCCAAACAGTGCAAAGACAAAGTGTGCCGAAGAATTAAGGCTTTGACATTAGAAGTTATTATGTGTAAATTATTGGTCCCGCGCCTAAGCTCTCTCGGACCGTGTCGGATTGCGATTTGATGATTGTGAGGGAACAGAGAGTACACCTGTGCTTGTGCATACATTCGGATACTATAATTCTGTACTGTGCTGATGGGCTAGTCTCCATTGTGACAGGCCGCTGTGACAGAAATTTGGTTGGAAGGACACTCAACCCATCAATAAACCCAGTTCTCAACTCAACCTAACACTCAACTCAACTCTTGACACAACCGACGCACTGATGATAATTTTTTTTAAATACATTACCCCCCACACTAGGATTTTCTCCTCAGTTTACAAACATAAATTGCACGAGGACAAACATCCAGACCCGCAACAATTATTTGTAGGCCATACAAATACTACTTAAATCCGTACGGGATTCAAACCCGCGGCTCCCAGCGCAACAAATCATTGCTAAGCCACTACACTACGGAGCCGTCTAATTATCACGAGGAGTGAGTTTGTTTGTCAGTTTGTACGTCATTATACTAATGACTTTAAGTACTGTGCGAGGCAATTTATATATTTTTTTTAATTTTTATGTCTTAATTGCTTCATTCATGTGATTATAGATCACAAATATTAAATATATTACGTATAAATTGATTATTTGAGATCGTTAAAGCAGTATGGCTTATTACCCTACCACAGTAAAATAAGGCCTACTAGCAAGGTTTTTAGAAATGTTTAATTTTGTTTTTCTACCGACTTCAAAAAGGAGCCGGTACTCAATTCGACTGTATGTTTTTTATGTGTGTTACCTCATAACTTTTACTGGGTGAACCGATTTCGATGATTCTTTTTTTATTTGAATCGTTTTTGAGTTATTCTTAATAATTTATGTATATTTAAGTCGGTTGTAGAAATTTTTTAAATTTAAATTGTCTTTATGGCAAATGTTACAATTATTCGTTCATACTTCATACAAACTATACTATATAACTAATGATTTTTATTAAAATCTGTAGACCAAATGAGATATTTCTGATTTTATTTTCGATTTTCCCATAGCTAGGCCTTTTTACCCGCAGGTACCTTACATGATGGTAAAGCGTGTGAGCAGTGACTTAGATTCCTTAGTCGAAATAGCTGAAAGGCGGGCCTGACCTTGGTCTCTATGGAAATTGTGAAAGATTACATTTTCTGCACACTCCATACCAACGGAATATCCCACTGTTTTTTTTATTGGTTAACTTTTAGTTTCTATTTTCGATGGGATAAATTGTTTGTCTGTCTGCCTTCCTTCCGCAGAAAAGCATAGGTCTAGTTTATTATTAAAAATTAGTATGTTACATAAGTCGCTGACACATGCACACAATGCACGTAAGAAGGGAAATTGGGCAATGCAACTTTAGAAACATTTCTTACACGATGCCTCCAAATTTTATAGATAAAGTAGCTCGAGTCCAGGGTATTGTATTTAAAGATTATCAATTCCTTTCAAAATATCCGAAACTTTCCAGACTGGACTCGAGCGAACTAAGTACGTAAATTAAGGTACAAGAAAACTATATTATAAAATACTAGTAAGAACCTAAAGACAATGTGGGAGTTTAAAATAATTACATAGAGAATTTATAAATATAGTAAATATGGTTTAAAACTAACTTAGGCAAAAACAATAAAATAACAAAAAGAAAGTGCATACTTATACTAATAAACTGAGAAAATAATAAATCAATCAAACACGTCTTTTTGATATGTATGTTACACCTGCAGGCTTACTCCCTAAAACTTATTTCGAATTCGATTTAAAATGACGTTGTTTCGAACCTAGTCCCGAACCAACTCGAATTGAGAATGAAATACGGATATGTTTATCCGAAGATCATTTTTAAACAATTGAAAATTTACTTCTTAAATATTTCTTTTACAATAAAATAAACTATATAATTAGGAAAAAAGCATTCTCTTCGCTTGCGATTACGAGCGCTACCTAGAGACGGACATCTGAAGACTTCCATTCTAATAATTCCAATTTTAACCATCATTCTATTGTGCGCTAGCTACAGTTTCAAGGGTACGGGGGTACGAAATTACCATAACTTCGAATCTCGATTGATCAGTATACTGTCAGTCATACGATTTTCAAGTTTCTGTCAATTACTTTTTTTAATTCTTTAATTAATGCGTGTATAATATTTCGTTGCATAAGTAGAGCCCCTGTGGGATTATCCCTCTCCCGCATTTTTGATGAAAAAAAAAAATGATACCTTTGTTTAAGCCTCTCAAATTAGTAAAGTGGCGATGAATAAGCCCTTGGTATTGTTCTCTGTTCCAGTTCTTCAGTTCATCGGTTATGTCCAAATCTTTATCTTTCTTGCCTTTTCCTCCGTATAGAAACAAGATAAGTTTTCATCTAACATCAAATTAAATATATCAATTATACAGGCAGCATCAAAATATCTAAATTTTACTATACCCGGGTGCATTCTTTTAAGCCGAAAACACTTAAGTTTTAGCCATTTATATATCCTTATTGCTGCATGTATTTTTTACAATGTTTTCATTAAGATGTCTCATACCAATCATTTCGGGTTTTTTTTATAGGATAAAGATGACAGACGAGCACACAGTCCACCTGATGGTAAGTGGTTGCTGTGTCCCATCGACATCTACATCTTCGATTACGAATCAAAATAGAGATACGTTATCACCCGTGAGGACTAAGATGGAGTGCCTTGTTCCCATTTAAAAGGGTCTCCGGTTCTCTACACTCACCATACGAATTACCAGCGTTAAGTTGCTATTTTACGCTAGTATTCTGTGAGTGTGTGGTCGAGCCGACCCATTCGTGCTCCAACCATAACATAGCTGCAACATGGCTTTACCACGTAATAAATAATATAATTTCTTAACATTGTACAGACTTCCAGTCAATCATGAAATATACCGGCGTATGTCTTTGCTCTCTTTTTATCCCATTTTTCATGGAGCCCGCTTCCTTGGGAATATTTTTTTTTTTTTTTTTTATAGGAGAGGGGGCAAACGAGCATGCGGCTCACCTGATGGTAAGTGACTACCGCCGCCCATGAACAACCGCAACACCAGGGGAATTGCAGATGCGTTGCCGGCCTTTTAAAAAGGAGTAGGCTCTTTTCTTGAAGGTCCCTAAGTCGTATCGGTCCGGAAAAATCCCTGGTGGTAAACTATTCCACAAGGAAGTTGTGCGAGGAAGAAAACATCTTCTAAATCGCACAGTGGTGGACCGCCAATCATCCAGATGGTGTGGATGGTATCGGGAGTTCTGCCGCGATGTGCGTTCGTGAAATTTGGCGGCTGGGATTAATCCGAACAATTCCTCAGAGCACTCCCCATGGTAGATGCGAAAGAAAATGCAAAGAGATGCAACATCTTTTCGCAGTGCCAATGAATCGAGCCGATCGGAAAGGGCTCGGAATAGGAATAGGATCACTCTCTAAATATTATTGTGCAATAACTTCCAGTTACACATCGGATCTTCAAAATAAATTTACCGAAAACGTCTCACTATAAATAGCTCCCTAAATATTATTGTTCAATAACTTTCTGTTACACATCCGATATTCGAATTAAATGAGCCAAAAATGTGTTACTATAAATAATCTATACTTTAATATAATAAAGCGGAAGAGTTTTTTTGTTCTTTTTTTGTTTGTTTAAACGCGCTAATCTCTGGAACTACCAGTCCGATTTGAAAATTTCTTTTTGTATATTATAGCCAAATTCATGTTGAATAGTATAGGCTATCTAGCATTAAGCTATATCACTCAGCTAGCCTTAAATATGGATATTTGTTAAGCAAGTCAGAAGAAAAAGCACTCCCGAAATGTTTTATCCGCGTACGCTGGTGTTATCGTTAGGAATACGTAAATACAATGTTCTAGAAAAATATAGATCTTTACTCCGTCTAAAAAAAAAAGTCCGCGATAACATATGTCTATTTCTTATACATGAGCCATAAATAAGTATTTTGTGACAAAAAATATTGAAAATTTAAAAGTGATTTATGAGCGTTATTATTAGGCATGGCCTATTTATCCTTACGAACTAAAATTACTTCATCATCAAGACAATTTTATGAAAATAGACTTTGTTCGTTATACCATGTTATTTGGACGCATAGTTTAAGAGATAATGAAAAATTAAAATAATTCAATACTTGGCTGGGCGCGCGAACGACGCATAAATCCTAGCCGCCCTGTGAGAACGCTCAATCGGGAGGGGGAGAGAAAGTGGATAAAACTTACCTTCACTCTATATCATACATAATATGCCGACAGATAAAAGTACTCCATTAATTATGCCAATTTTTCCATCCATTGCTATCAAATAAAATATTTAATTGCAATTATAAAATGCTTGAACTAGGTCATGTCGCGCACCACCGACACGTGATGCCGCGGGTGAAACCGCGGGGCACAGCTAGTTATTTGTATAATATTGATCTGACTGATCCTGTGCCGTGTAATGGTGGCACTACCCCTTGTTCACAGGCATGTTAACGTTCAAAATCAGCCCCCGCCTTTGCTCAATTTTTCTCGCCATTTTACCACGTTTTTAATAAGTCCCTTTCTTGTTTGTCTGTCTGTCTGTCGTACCGGGTGGAATCATGCAACTCAAATTTCGAGCACTTCCCGATGAGCTAGAGACTTGAAATTATGAACATAGCTCCGTATCAGATGATAATGTATATGACAATAAAAAACGTGGTATATTAATTTATTTTAGTACAAAATAAAAACTTTTTTACTAATAACGTCATTTGATAGTTTTTTCCTGCATGGAAAAACATTTTTTTTTTGTTAATCAATGTGCCAAATTTGTGCCATTGCGTCATGTTTGCTTAGATACAGGCTCATTATGATAAACACAAATTTTATCCGACCCAATAGGTACTTCTTGCTTGTTCTCGCTACAAAGGTCCAAAGTTCGAAGACGCATCAAGTTTGTTGTTCTCGGCACACGCGCACACTTTTGACACGCCAAGATGATCATGCATTCATGCAGAACATTGCAAATGGTTGTGTCTGGTACTCCAAAAATTTTTCAAGTTCAATCTTTAATTTAAACTTTCTTCTAAGTTCTTCATCTTCCATTACAATTTTTATAATTATTTTTATACATTTTCCCCAATGGTCCCCTCGACAAACTGTCTCGCCATGGCATAGGATCCAAACTTGTCTCTACCTTGCTTCATGAGGTTATATCACTTCTAAATCATGGTTTTCCCAGGGCAAGTCTGCGTAAATTTGCGTAATTATCTGCCATGATCTTGGAATGACCAAAAATAATTACACTTTAAAATTGTCACAGCGGCAGACTAACAACTATCATATTAACATTTAGGGTAAGGCCATAGTAGAAAGCTATGCTATATGCCAGAGGGACGGACGCTTTCGGTGTGAAGGACAAACAAGACACGCTCTACGAGTACTATTACTGGTTTCCAGAGTGGCGGCCACTCAATGTATGCCACAAATTAATAAATCTGTAGCAAGCTAGTGTATGCCTAATTGACCATAGCCTTAAACACCTTTCAGCAATCACAGCGAGTTAATAAATATCGAAGAATAGTAATTTGGAAGCATTTTATGACAATATGATGTAGCTTCTCATCAAATGTAGGTATCTCTGTTGTAACGAGTAGTATCTTAGTGGAGCTGCGCAAGAATGTCGCGGCAAGCCGTGTTTTACACAACTCGTACCTAAATGGGGCTATGAACATTAAAAATCGCACATTTTTTTATATGATAGGGTGACAAAAGAACACACAGTCCACCTGATAAGTGGTTGCTGTGGCCCATAGACGTCTACATCTATCCTCGTTTGCGAATCAAAATGCAGATGCATTGCCACGCGTGAGGACTAAGATGGAATGCATCATTTCCAGTAAAAAGTGTCTCCGGTTCTCTACACTCACCATACGAAACACAGCAGTGTTAAGCTGCTATTTGACGCTGGTATTCTGTGAGAGCGTGGTCCTTCCCCGGTCGAGCCGACCCATTCGTGCTACAACTATACTACTAATATAGCTGCAGCACGGTTCTACCACGTAAAAGCGTATAACAGTTTATTAATGTCAACCGAAACTTTAGTTAAAAAATAAATTCAAGGTTTGGTTCACATTCCTTGTCAAAAATAAAATTTCCATTTTCCAAAAATACCGATTGAATCTTGGCATGTGCTGCGTTAACTATAATATATAGAACTTAAATTACGACTATAAAAAAGCTCGTCGGCTATAATATATGTATTTGAATAAAAACATTTCCAGAAGCATAATCTTTTATTCGTAACATAATTTAAAATATAAATCTTGTAAAATTTTGAATAAACTATTCAACAATATAATAAACTCTAAATTATTTATTTAGCTATACAATAATTATTATAAAAATAACAAGTAATACATATATCTCTTAAAACTATTCTTTTACCTTAATTTTCTACGAAGGTCATAATAATTTACGGTTTTCACTAATGGCATTCCACACTCTTAGGTGTACGTATAAATTAAAAATTGCGATTTTTTTAAATGTTCACAATTTAATTCTATGATTTTTAATTAAAAAAAAATTAATAAAACATAAATAGGTTAAGGCTAAGCGGAATAAAAATCGAATTAACGTTAAAACTTACGGTAACATTCTTTTGGCACGAATTACCAAAGGATAAGTAATTAACATCATTCGTTTAAACGCATCATACACATTTGTAAGAATAAGATCTTGTCCTTTTTATTGTCTATTCGTAAATACTGGTTGTTATTTTACAAAGGAAAATTAAGTTAATATTCAAAAAAATGATATCCAAAACAATCAAACAATTAACTAGAAAGAACTTTAAGTTTTAAAATAATTATTTACATACAAATAAAAAAGATAACGGTTTCGACTCGAGTAGTTCAAAATTAAACTACATTGCGCTGAAAATTATGTAACCGACATATTTTAAAATTGCATGTTCTTAAATATTCTAGCATAATATTTTGATACCTCATAACTGTTAAGAAATCAAAACACTTAAATACATTGATAAAATTATCTAACAAATTAATGCAATGGTAACTTTGAATAAATTAACAAAAATATGCAATACAATAAGCAAATAGGTATGAAATTGATTGGGTGGTAGCTATTCGTAACATTTGAAAACAATGAAATTTATATAATAACTTAACATTTTATGTCACTTCAAAGTTTTTTATTTCCATATCAATATTTATTCAATCTATAAAAATAAATAACTAAAACTCTTGAAAATAAATATAATAAATAAGAGTACTCGCTGACATTGGTAACATTTTACTAGCAGTAAAATCCATTGTGAACACAACTAGGTGGACTGCTTTCTTATTTTTTGTTATACATGTTTACAGTCAAAACTTTCTCGGTCCTAAACAATGAAAACAATCAAGTGTTTTTCATTAAAATATCAACTAAAAGTAATTTTGTAAAAGACGTGCATATATTTAGTAAAAAATTATTAATATTTTGCAAAACATTTATTGCCAAAAAAGGACCTACTAATTTTATCTCGGCTGAACTGGATTTTCATAAGGCCGACAGAATCAACTAGATGTCCGTCCAGCTGCACCAACTGTCACTAATATTTGAAAAAATAATATCAGCCCAAGGGCCAACCTAAAATCGCGGACAGCTAGTCTATCCTGTCGGGCTTAGGAATCACTAGATAAATAGATTTAGACCAATCTAAAATTGGGTTTGGCAAATCACAGTGCTTTTGACGGCAGGAAATTCCGGCCTGGCCGACCGTAATTTCAGTCAAAACTACTTCTGACCGAAACTAGCAGTGAAAAGTTTTTGAAACTTTCACTTTAGATTGCTTTGGTCGGTCAAAAGTAGTTTTGAGCAAGAAACTAGTCTGACTGAAACATCGATAAATGAAAAAATTACAACTAAATACAATAACTCAAATATAGTATAAATTTCATCAATGTTTCACATAATTGTATTTATTTGTACTTAAATTTGTTTTATATAAACATTAACATACATAATTATTTTTAAATGTATTAAAAATTATTATGTATATTATACTAAGATTTGTACAAATGTAAAGAATTATTTTCTTAAATAAGATGTATTCATTTTAATTTTTACAATAGCTTATTAAGCACCACTAATTATTTTACAGCTTAAACAAATATGCACCTTATGGTGCTTATAAACAAGCTATATTTGAATGCAATTTTGAGTACTTTCAATTAATAAAAATTATTATATTGAATCAAATGCAAATAAGTTTTAAAAAAATATTAATTTGTGGTAATAAAATTCTATTCAATTCTAACAACCCTAACTACAATATTGCAATAATAATCTGTGAAAATGTTAACCTGTTTAAAAGCACATTTAATTATTTAACATGCTCAGAATAGAAAAAAAATGGTTTACATGTAATCATTTTCATTTAATCAGGAAGTGAAAGAAACTTTTTTTCCATAACCTTGCTTAAAACTAAACATTATGGTAGTCAAATACACAGCATTAAATCAATACTAGTCAATCTCCAATGACGAACAATATAATCACTTGGCTACTGAAGGCACAACACTTCTTCCCAACTCTCTATAATCTATAAAATGTATAAAAATATAGTAGGAGATATTTAAGGCACAAATACTCTCACTGGACATTAATTCCTTTGCCCATGACTTGTCCACATATGTTCTTTAAAGGTTTCTCTCATTGTGAAAGACCTTGGACAAAGATAACAGCATAACCTATTTGTCAGATCTGAATGCATAAGCCGCACATGATACTTAAGAGCTGACTGATTGGAATACTTCATGCCGCAATGAGGACAGTCCCCACATATGGCAGCATGGTTAGATGTTGATGCAACAGTGCCTAAGACTGGACCACTTGACATGCCCGCTAATAAAAGTAATGCTTGTGACTGTTCTTGAGTATATGTGTTTTCCACCTCTGTACCAATTTGTTGCTCCGAAAGCAGTACTTCAGGCTCATATTCTATATCAGAGTGTGGTGAATGCTTCTCTGTCTTAACTAGAGATTCCTCCGCCGATAAACTTTTTATAGGACTTTTTGAAACTGCATTGGTGAAAGTAATAGAATCAGTGTTTATTTCCTTAGGTCTTGTAGAATGTGTATCCATGACAGTTGCAGATTTTTTGACCGGTGGGTTGTTAATAGTGACATCACTCTTTGATGGATTAATACCTGAAAATCATTTAGTATAAAAACAAACTACATATTCCATAAAGAAATAAAAGGATTAATTGAAAAAACATTAATGAATTTAGAAGCCCATTTTTTTTAAAGTACCTGAGAGCAATGATCTGGCAAGCATACTGTTTTCATAATCAGGAAGACTGTCATCATTTTCGGAGTTTATTGTTGGAGGACCTGAAGCTGTTGTATTATCATCAATCCATTCTGTTTTAATTGAAACAGGAACATCTTCTTGAGAATTTCCCTATAACAAACAATAAACAGTTTATTATTTCTTTCGATATCAAAAATTAATGAACTTATGAGACTATTTGCTTTAACTTTTGTATCATGCTATTAATTAAAGAAAAAGTAACTATCCTATACGCATTCTATATGTATACATCTATAGCAAATCGACGGGTTTTTCTCGTTTGCTAGTGAGACTCTACTCACTAGCAAACAAGAAAAACCCGTGAAACCCAGATTGGTGACTTTTACATATTCTAGAAATATTTTACTTGTTTCTTAGATATGGAGAGCCGTGGTAGTCCAGAAGCTAAGCGCTCGCGAGTATCCAATTCAAGTTGTTCTCGCCGCCACCACGGAAATTGTTAATTGCAATTTTATATGCTGACTTGTTGTGAAGCAGCACAGTGACTATTTGCCCCTTAACCCTCTCAGAAATGACAAGTGACCTACACCCTACAGTGGGACTATGTCTATGTCACAGTCAAAACTCATAACCGGTCAAAACCATTTTTGACTGCAAAAATCAGGTAAAAATGGTTTTGACCTATACCCTTAGTCAAAAACAGTTTTGACAGATTTTGTAGTCAAAAGTGGTTTTAACCAACCAACGTTCTTAGTCAAAAATAGTGTTTTCTGATTTAAACTTCAGACTATCGGTCGAAACTCGCAATATCAGTAGCAGCAGGTTAAGGTGTGGCTGGGGTGGCCCTCGGGCCACCCTAAAGCCACGTACATTATAATGATATAAAATATAATATTGAAGAAATTGAACTTTTTAATTTCAGAAATTCAAAATTTATAAGTCAAAAGAAGTTTTGACTAACATTGTTGGTCAAAACTACTTTTAACGGATGTAATTTGGTCAAAATCACTGGAGTGGATTTGACCAATGGCCTTAGTCAAAACTATTTTTGACTGCAAAAATTAGTTAAAAGTGGTATTGACAAACGTCCTTAGTCAAAAATACTTTTGCCTGATTTTTTATAGTCTAAAGTAGTTTTGACCGGTTATGAGTTTTAACTATAGCATTTTATATAAGCTATTAGGTAGTTATCTTTTTTACTTTAACCTAAGACATGGAATGATTAACAGTTTCATTAGTATAGATGTTTTACCCCAAGAACGCGGGACAAACTATTTGCAAACTTTTCTGTTTGATTATTTTATTTTCAACATTAATCTTACATTATTTTTTGGGCTGACTCTATTATATTTAAAAATAATTGTGCAAACAGATACAAATAGTAGCATTTTCATCTGCTTCAACAGCTCTTGACATTGCAGAGTTTGTTGCCAGTAGCAGAAGGCACGCTATACTTCCACACTGGTTAGAACAACCGTTGTTAATTTTTTTTTAAGTTGTGTTAAACACCTAGTAGTAAACCTGGTAATGGACATATTTGTTCTATGCAAGATTTGGTTACACCACCTGTAGCAATGTAGCTTAGCGCTTGGCTACTGTGTGTTATTGCTAGTCGTTATAACCGAAATGTGAGGAATTGAATGTATATGTCTTTTTTTCTTTTTTTTTAATAGCTGTGCTTGCAGGCTGTGTTCTGATCTAAAGGGATAAAGAGCCAGTATAATTAAATACTGTAAGGCATTTCATCTTTGTCCTCAGAGGTGACAATGCATCTGTAGCCTTCTTTATTTAAAATGGTTGCAGATGTCCATGGGCTGTATCAGACATTACCATCGGGTGGAGTAGCTGTAAGTTTATTTGTCACTTTAGTTTTATTAATAAATCATAAATGAAATTTTCTCCTTTAGAAAAAAAAAGGAGAGGACTCTGTCTAGATATTCTCTTATACCAATTTCGACTCCTGACTGAAACTGAAGGAATTGCCATGCATCACAATTGTTAATTATGAGCAATAAAAATGTAACAAATGTGGTTGTTATAAAGTAATTTGCTTAATTTCACGTAAAGAAAGAGAGAAAAGCTGGAGACTTAACGGCCAGCCTCCGCAGAGTCTACTTCACCTGAAGATGCCTCGTGTAGAGGCGAAACACGTGTCGTATTTCGCCTCGTGTAGAAACGAAACACGTGTCGTATTTTCGAGAGTGGTGTGTTGTGCCTAGTGTGGTTGTGCTGGGGATGGTAGTGCTGAGATTGACGGCGACGGGTATAGTGCGTGCGACTGAGCGAAGGTGGGAGGTCCCTGGGACGTCCCCTTAATACTGGGCAGGACACATTATTTTCTTTCTTTCTTTACGCGGAATTAAACAAATTAGTTTATAACAACCCCATTATAATGGATTTCCGCAAAGTAACACTTGATTCTATTAATTATCTTGTAACAAATTTGATTGAATCTATCAATGAGAAATGACTATAGGCAGTTTGTACAATATAAATCTTTGACCAACTTGTTTTTTGTTTCATGTTATATCTTGGACAAGCTGACTACTTTAACAAATAAATTCAAAACTTAACATGAATAATTCAGAAAAATACAATACCTGGTTTGTAGGAGCACCTTTACCATTGGCTGTAACCAATTGACTGTCAACTTTGCCATCACTTTTTTTATCCACATGATTTTCTGTCACAAATACTGGGTTGTCAACTTTAATAGAATGTGAACCATTTCGATTGTAAATATCACATGTTTCTAATACTCTACTCTTTTTATGACTCTCAACATTTATAACGTCACTGGGTTTATCTGAAGTACTGCTACGTCTTTTTTTAAGTGCAGGTATCTTTGTTTCTTTTTGTTGAGTAGCACCAATATTAGATTTTGATGATATTGTCAACTGTGTATATAACTTTGTAGTAGTTCTTGGGGATGAAAAATTTTCATTCTGTAAGCAAACAAATACTATTTTAAACAAATGCAAAGTCTATATATTTGTCTGTGGTGCTATGGGCCACAGGGTTGATTCCTACATGAACAAGTACATGTGTGGTCTACAAATAATTGCTTTGGATCTGAGTGGTTTGTCTAAGTGCGATTTTAGTATGCTATAGAATGAAACATTTTTAAATAATCCAAAAAAGATCTTACACTATTTAAAATCAAAGAACCAAATTAATACAGAACAAAGATCACTCAGTTAAAGAATTCTTAAATACATATTTCAAAAGAAATACAAAACTAGCTTTATTATTAACACTACTGTTACCTTTCTTAACCACTCCAATTAAGCTTAAAATGCTTGTGCTGGAATAGTTCAATGCAGTAGTTGAAAGGTGGGTAGGTAGCAGTAGTATTCCTAACCATTAGGCTGCTGTTGTTTTTAATAAAGTTTATCCTTAAATTAGTATCTGATTAGATCAAAAACTCCTGAAGTATTTATTGATACTGTGATACTTTGGGACAGACAATAAGAATGAAATCATCAGGGTTCCTTTTCCTTGACAGTGGAACGATAAAAAGGCATATCTTCAACAGTATTTTTATAAACATTGGAAATTCATGCCTTTTATTAATGGTTCTGGAAGATGTTTATAACTTTTTTTTTATTGATGATGGGGTAAACGTGTATTCAGCTAACTTGAACTTGAAAAGCTTCTGCAACACTAGAAGAAGTGCAGTTGGGATACCAGCTTTTTAAAAATAAATAGGCTCTTTACTTAAAAGTAGCTATGTACGAGGGGAAGTCAAAAAAAGTTCGCAGAATGACAGGGAAGGATAACGAAATGAAACATTAAACTATTTTTCCTTTTCAATGTATTCTCCCTTCACCCTAATACATTTATTAGATCTGTCAAATAACTTATTAATACCGTCTAAAAAAAGATATCTTGGGAGTCAAAATAGGCCGAAATTGCCGACTTTACTTCATCATCGGCGCCAAATTTTTTCCCATGTAGTTCTTTCTTCATTTTTGGAAACAAATAATAGTCGCTTGAGGCCAGGTCTGGGCTGTAGGGTGGATGGCGCAGTTGTTCAAAACCGCACCGTTGAATAGCACCCGTCACAACATGGCTTGTGTGCACGGCCGCATTGTCGTGCAAAAGGATCACGCCTTTTGTAAGCTTTCCTCGTCTCTTTTGTTTAATAGCTTCTTTTAAATGATCTAGTAAAGACGCATAGTATTCTCCAGTTATGGAAACATCACGTTCCTTGCAATCAATCAAAAGGATACCTTCTGTATCCCAAAAATTCGCCGCCATGATCTTTCCGACCGATTGAGACACCTTATACTTCTTCGGAGGGGGTGTGCCTTTTTTATGCCACTGTATCGGCTCTTGCTCTGACTCAGGTTCATAATGGTGAACCCAAGTTTCATCGCCAGTTACAATTTGGGCCATAACTTCCTCCCTTTGCTCTACACACCAGTCCAAAAACTCGAAACAACTTTCGACGCGCTCGTGTTTTTGATGCACAGAAAGCATTCTCGGAACCCATCTTGCATAGACTTTAGTCATGCTAAGGTGTTGATGTGGGATGTTTAAAATGGTTGTTTCTGATACTCCAACTAATGCTCCAAGTTGTTTTTTCTATAGCCGGGCTTCCGATAGAAGTTTGGCAACTTTTTCGATTAGAGATCAAATTTTATGTGGTAGAGCCACACTGCAGCTATATTAGTAGTATAGTTGTAGCACGAATGGGTCGGCTCGGCCGGGGAAGGACCACGCTCTCACAGAATACCAGCGTCAAATAGCAGTTTAACACTGTTGTGTTTCGTATGGTGAGTGTAGAGAACCGGAGACCCTCTTTACTGGGAAAGAGGCATTCCATCTTAGTCCTCACGAGTGACAACGCATCTGCGTTTTGATTCTCAAACGAAGATAAATGTAGATGTCCATGAGCCACAGCAACCACTTACCATCAGGTGGACTGTGTGCTCGTTTGTCACTCGATCCTATAAAAAAAAAATCTGGCGTGGTAGCCTCAATCGGCCGTCCAGGTCGGGGGTCCTTTTCAATGGAGTACCTCCCTTGTTTGAAAAGAGCATGCCATTTATAAATCATGGTTTTTCCAGGAGCGGAGTCCCCATAAATAGCTGACATCTCTTGAAAAATGGTTTGAGGTGTCTTTCCTTGTTTGGTTGGAAACTTAATGACAGCGCGATATTAAATTTTCTCCATAGTGGCTAGTTTCTTCCCCATTGATTTGTTTACTCATTGATAACTCAGAAGCTAATGACTCGATTAGGCTAAAACTTGATATGTCTGGTACTAACAATGAGTCGCTCAACTAGCGCCTACCTGGGTGAGTAAACTCAGCCTCACCAACACCGCCCCTTCTGCAAACTTTTTGACCTACCCTCGTAATATCAGTCTGAAAAACGGCTGGGGATGGTAAAAGCGGCAATGTGGCTGTGCATGACATAAAATTCCTCAACATGAGTTGTTGTAATATTCTTGAATATGAATATACCAAGTGGTAGATTGCAGATTTATGTCACATTATACAATGTGGTAAATACAATAAACAATGCAAAGATGTTACAGTTGCTTTTTCGTGCTGGTATTCTGTGAGCGTGTGGTCCTTCTCCAGTAGAGCCAACTCGTTTGTGCTACAACTCTATGGCTCTACCACATAAGTTTTTGATAAAATCCTAAATAGGTTATTTCTCTACCATGTATAAGATTTTGATAAAAACCTAAATTGTAAACTGGATGAAACCAGAAATCACACAGGCAACCTAATAATCATAGCCAACTCTAGAAACCTTGAAACTGGAGATATGTCAAAATTTTACATCCTACTGAAATGCTAAAAATATCTTTCATTTCAATAGTATGAGCAGACACAATATACAAGCCTATATTTATAGTATTATTGTTATTAGAGATATCTGTTGAACAGTAAAAACAGCCAGGATGGCTCGATGGCAAATTGTCCATAGAGCCACTGGGGATGTCAATTAATTCACTGTGTTACCAGTTTCATAACCAGTCCATATTTATGGAAAGGTTAGTTGATAGAAAAAGATAGATAATAAATAATTTTTAATCTGTAATTCATTGACAAATTTGAAGATATTGCCAGTCAAAAACCGTCAATTAACACTTTCACTATCCGGTTTCCAGACACAATAGTAAGACAATAGCAATGACCTATAGGTAGTGCACGGGACAGCGAAAGGGTTAAATTGCCTTCAATTCAGCGCTTGTTAATTTTATCTCGCATTAATTATTTTTCTTGTTTTTTATTTGCTGAAAACATCAGATTATCAAGAAATATAAATTATCTTTAATATTAGATGTAGTTTGTGTTGTCATGTTAGCATTGTGTTTTCATTTATTTTTTTGTGTTTTAAATATGCCTTTTTTTCTTACGAAAATTGGGTACTCTCATATTTAAACACGTTTATTACTTTTACTGTAGGCTCGTCCAGTGTTTGTTTTGACAGATTATAGACCGTGCATTGTTTATTGTCTCTTTTAGCATTAATGTTATAATATAAACTTAGGTGACAAAAACGTTTTATTAATTTATTGTATAAATATTTTTTTTCTAACATAGTAACTTAAATAGCTGTGGTTTCCCCAACATTATAATGTAATTGTGATTATAGATTTATAAAGTATAGAGTGTCATTGTAGTCAGAGTTGCTATAAAGAACATTGGTCACGGCCCATACATGCTGTGACCCGGCTATTAAACATTGCGAACATGTATAGATTAATCAATTCTCCCTGGGCACAATCTAAATCCTAAATTGAAAATATATTATTTAAAAGCCGAGAATGATCCTTGGCTTTTGAATAATAGAAAGAAACATCAGCTAAAACAATTGATATGAAAACTATGCAGTAATATATACTTAACCAAATAAGTCATGTCAATGGCTAAAACCACAAAAATGGATATTAACCTTTCTAATCTTTTCTTTGCTTTGACTTTTGCTCACGCTTGACAGTTCTTGTGTCATAATACCACAGACTGCATAGAGACACTCATAATATGTTCCATTCTAAATATTAGTGCATTCTATATTTACTGTCAACCTATCATTTGCAACGTATTTCAGAATACTTTCCATATCCCCATCTAAAAATGATATTATTGATAATACACTACAAAAATAAATAAAAAATTTACAATAAAATCTAGTGTTTAAAAATAGTAAACTCAAAATAGTAGTGTTACTTTAGTGTTATGATGAAACGTGTACCACAGATAAAAACGGAATAGGTTTAGATGCGTTCAAAACCTATAACTAGTAAGGAAATGAGGTTTTTCATTACAAAGCTAAATTATTTTACCAGCTTCAATAAGTTGGACCACGTAATTTAATATACACTTAAGTCACTATTTTTTGATGTATCAATCATTGGTGGTCATTTCATATTTTGGTCAGGTCGTATTTGGCTGATGTTCTTTCACAGTATGCAAGTAGCCCAGGTTTGCTCCCCAAAGAAATAGTGAATTACAATCGCAGTTTTTTGTTTTACAGTGCAGGAAAATATTGTGAGGAAACCTGCACATCTGAGTAATAACAAATAATATTATTTATTAACACACATTCTACATCACAACACACATTTCCTTGCCTTAAAACATTTTTAGATTGTGATGAGAGCTGTCTCCAGCAGTGAGACATATATGATGTAATTTGGTAGTTTTAAAGTATGCCAAAAATTATCACAGCATAGCAATTAACACTTTACCTGATGAGTGACTCCTGTTAGTCCCTTAACTTGCAATAAAGCTGCAGTGTGCAAAAATGACGACAGTTTGCTTTCTTCAATAAATACTTCTCCTTGATACATGTAGGATAATAAGCTGACTATGTCATCAGCTGACACATCTTTCAGAATAATAACAGGATGTTGACATGGGTTTTCCTATAAATAAATTACATGTTAAGCTTTTGTTTTTATAAATAACCATGCAAAAATAGTGGTATAAAAATTGAAATAAGAAGGTTATTAATGCCAAGTCAATCACCTTGAACACATTCCTAAAGTACGGACTGCAAGCTGACAGTATCACTTTATGGGCCTTGATGTTTCGGCCTTCACAGGTAAGCGTGACATCGACCAAATCTTCCGAACACTTTAAGGAATCTAAGGCACTCACTATATTTGTTTGGAAGTTATTCCAGCGTAAACAAAATTGATCTGCCATTACTAAGTTTTCCCTTGAAACATCTGAAATAAAATTACCTTTTTACAGAATAACATAAAAACAGAATTATATCTAAAGCGCATGTAAAAACTATTACATACCGGTTTAATAAAATACATAACTTTGTCACTGAGCATTAGTTTTCGATTATTTTCTTTAAAACCCAAGAAGATACGTAAATAATTACAGAATCCGTGCGAATAAAAATAAAGTACATGACCTCCAATGACACAGTCTTCTTTCACTTTTCTTTTCTCTCCATAGATAAATAAATAGTATGTAGCAAGCTATTTTTTTATAACTGGCTTTAGGGCTCTGGGTTCTTGTCTTTCTGAGCCTGAAGTTACAATTTATAATTATCCTTCATACAATTTATAATTATACTTCACAATATGTTGATGCGTCACGTTGTGCAGCCCTTGGGAGATTTTGACGGCAACTTGAGCCAGTACACAACTGACAGTTGGCGATGGTATCTCAAGGCACCTAAGCAGACATACACCTTATCTTGAGAATCACATCACCATCAGAGCACTTATTTCACCGTTTCCAATAATAGTTCACATGCGCCGCCAGTCAAGTTCCCGCCAAAACCCCTGTAGCAATCAAATGAATTGTTTTCCGAATCAAGTGATAAGGATTATATTACATTGCAAATATTCGTGTCGCCAACTTTAAAACATAATAAATATTCTCCCTACGAGGCTATCTATAAAAAAAAAAACATATGTTCGGCAATGGATTTTTAATAGGCCATAATTAATGAATACAGGGAAATGAAAACGGGTAATACGTTCGTAATCAATTTATTGGTAGTTGTGATAGATTGAGTAAGGAAGCCGACCGCGGTCGTACCATGGTTATAACACTATCGAAGCAGTGCCCTCCGTGTACGTTCCGTGAAGCAAACCCGGTGTCGATAAGACAAACAGAAATAAATGAAATGTTTCAAAGGAGTACTTAATTACATGTTTACAGTTATTATTCTCTGTAATCCCATAATAAGTCTGCGGATATTTTAAAAGAAATATACTGACTGTACTGCTTTAAGTACTTTTCATATTTTCTACCGACTTCAAAAAGGAGCCGGTACTCAATTCGACTGTATGTTTTTTTTAAATGTATGTTACGTCATAACTTTTTACTGGGTGAACCAATTTCGATGATTCTTTTTTTATTTGAAAGGTGATGCGTCACATGTGTCCCATAAATTTGATGAAGGTCTGGACAATAGTTTTTGAGTTATTCTTAATAATCTATATTGAAGTCGGTTGTACAAAATTTTGATAGCAGAAGTGAACGTCCACGGAACTAATAATAGAGATAAGGCAGTGTGAAAAACTATATCGATAAGAATTCTATACCCAGGCCTATCCGTAACGTCCATTCTATTTATGTATAATATTAATATAATGACATACTATAAATAAATGTATCAATTAATACCCTAAGCCTTAGAAGCAAGCTTTATATCTCATATAAACAAGAATCGACGCTGCGTTGATCTATCTACGTTTTTATTCGTAACTACAGAACGAATTTTGTTCCGGGTTTCAAATGAGAAAATGCCTACGCATACCTGCATTGTGGGGGCAAAGGATTATGACGAACTTGTACATTTTAAAACCCCATGATGTTCCACCTTCACCAAACATTGACAGGGCTACAGAAACACTTTCAAGAGCATCCGCGGCCTCACCAGCGAGGACCCCTCCTTAGTTCAGGACTTCCGTCTCCGACTTCCCGAGCCCGATATGTAGGCCATGGAGCCAAGGAAAAACGAGCACTCGAAAGCACTAAGTGGTACAGTCCCGCCAAAGTCGCAAAGGATAGTTGAGTGGCGCTTTACCATACCTATCAATCCTCTTCCCTTGCGACACCACCTTGGCTGCAGCGATATAGAGAGAGGACTCTCCTCTAGCCTCAACTCACTATCACAAATCCAAGTGCTCGACAAGCCTCAGAGTGGCTACTTTGGGCCAGCCATGTGAGGCGGCCTACGTTTACCTACGCCACTACTAATAACCCCCGCCGCCTCCCCCGCCACGACAAGGCTGAAACCCATTCAGGTAGGAGTTATTTTTCACCTAAACTCATGCAAATTCACTCCTTAGTGTAAATTTATACTGGAACTGCAAAATTATTAATGTCCATATAAATTTATTCCCTTGATAGAATAAATTGGTCATAATAATTATACACATTTAACAAACTTACGTCTTGTAAACACAAAGTCATCATCGGTCGACCTTTCTACACTTGGCTATGGCCCTTGAGTCTGGGGGAAAATAAGGAGAGAAGAAATAAAAAAAATAAAAATAATAATCTAATACTTTTATACTTACTGGTACTGGTATTACTATAAAATATTGTGGGTATACTGCTCTGTTTCAAAGTGGTGCGTTCCTCATGTCCAATAAAGCAGTCGTGAAGTGTTTAGAACAAAAACTTTGTTTCGGACGCCAATTCACAATTTTTGTGCTTTTTAGCCATAATTTTAGTCTAGGTTCTAGTTATAGGCAGGTTGGTTGTGAACAGATATGATGATAAAGAAGGTGACAATCATAACACCTCACTTAGAGGCGTTCACCGCTGGTTTCTCTTTCTCATCGGGTGGTCAGACGTCGCCGAGTGTTGAATTATTGTGATATTTCATGATCTCTTAAACTATTCGTTCAAATAACATACTATAAATAACAAAGTTTGTCTTCATAAAATTGCCTTTATGATGAAGTAACGTTCGTTCGTAAGGATTAATATGCAATGTCTAATAATAAAGCTTTTTAATTTTTAATATTTTTTGTCACAATATACCTTATTGCAGCTTATGTATAAGAAAAAGACATATGGTATCGCGGACTTTTATTTAGATGGAAAAAGGATCTTTATTTTTGTAGAACATTGTACTTACGTATCACTAACCATTACGCCAGCGCACGTGGATTAAGCAGTTCTTGAGCGTTTTTTATTCTGACTTGCTTAACAAAAATATATATTAAGCGCTAGCTGAGAAATGTAGCCTAATGCTAGATAGCCCATATAGATCTTCATGGATCTAGCGATGATATACATAAAGAATTTATGAAATTAAACATGTGGTAGAGCCACGCGGCAGCTTTTGCTGTCGCACGGATGGGCTAGCTCGAACCGGGGTGGTACCACGACCTCACAGAAAACCAGCGTGAAGTAGAGGTTTACCTCTGCGTTTCGCTTGGTGAGTGCGGGTGGCCGGAGGCCCTTTTTGCTGGAAATGAGGCATTCCATCTTAGTCGTCACGGGTGGCAACGCATCTACATTTTGATTTGTAATAGAGGATAGATGTAGATGTCTATGGGCCGCAGCAACCACTTACCATCAGGTGGACTGTGTGCTCGTTTGTCACCCTTATCCTATAAAAAAAATGTACTTCCAGAGATTAGCGTATTTTAAACAAATAAAAAACCTCTTTCGCCTTATTACATTAGTATACATTATATCTCATTCTTCCGCAGGCTAATCTATAAGTGTATATCTTTTTCTCTTTTTAATGTCGCTTTTTCGTTTCACCGCGTTTCAAATCACAACGATCTAAAGAAGTTTCACTTTAAAAAATAAATATTATTATTTATAAATTGTTAAAAAAAGTTTAAACCAGATTTCCCAATGAAGAACTAACTAGAAGCAAATGGATTCAGGCATAGAATACTTTTAAAAAATATCAAAGTAAAGTATTGTGAATCAAAATCAACTGTGCAATATTTTTGTATTAAATGAACGCGTTATTTAGTCCACAACCCGTGAGTCCACTTGCTTGTGAACACGACGTTGAACTTTTAAAATGTGTAGTTAATAATATTTAACTCTTAGAATGACAACGTATAGCAAGCAAATAACTAGCACAAAATAAAATTACATAATGTGTAATGCTATTTTGTGCTAGTGTTTTAATCTCTACAATGGCAAAATGTTTTAATATTATAAAAATCAATAAAAAATAAACAGTTTAATATAATGCTCTTGTACAACAGTTTAATATATGCATGTTAAATAATACACTTACCAATTTATTAAACAATACCATGGCAAACATGTTCTTTTTACAGCAAAGGCCCGAGTCCCTCATGGAAACGTGCTAGAAGAATGGACTACCAGGATCCTTTTTGAAACCAAATTACAAAAGACTATATCCTGAAAACTTTACTAACAGTGAATTTAAAGTTGTTGTTGAAAGTTCCAATAACGAAAGGCTGGGCAATAAGAGTCCAATATATGTGAACCATATTTTTACAACTGACATAAAAGGAGTGGTGGCCGTTCATAGAGTGAATGCAACCAAAATCGAAGTCGCATTCAAACAATACATTACAGCTAATAATTTTTAACAAACACGGCTTTCCTGGATAAGTACAGAGTGAAGGCGTATATTCCAGCGGCACAAATTGAAAACCGGGAATCGGTTTGTGCCAACCAATATCTCAAATAAAGAATAATATTATAAACTTTCTTCAATATATGACATAATTGCTGTGCACAGGTTTCTTAAAAAAGTTGATCTGGAAAGGGTGCCACTACAGACTGTCAGCATTACTTTCCTTGCCAATACTTTACTTGAGTATGATTTGTTTTCCTACAGTCTTTGAATATATTTCACTATTGCAGTACTGTTAGAAATGTTTTAAATGTAACTATTCGGCTAAAGTTTCTAATGGTAAACAGCGCTGCAGTTTCTGTTCAGGAGAACATCCTTCCTATAAAGTTTGTGACAAAACCAATGAACTCAGTTGCGTGAATTGCAGTGGATCACATTTGGCAATATCTAATTTATGTCCAATTAAAGTTAAAAAAGGCAGGAAAAGAAGTCTAAAATTACTGATGCAAGCACTGTTGCTAATACAAAAGATTAAAAATATGACAATGATTTTCCAGCTCTTGTCAATAAAACTAATGTTGATCAGAGTCGTCCTACTTCTCTTGTACAGAAACCTGTAAATAAGACTCAGTCTGTGAAATCTATCACACAAATATCGCTATCTTTAGATGAACTTAAAATTCAGTTTATAAATATCGCTAAAATTACTAATGCAATAATTCGAACGCTCATTTCACTAGCAAACGAGGGGAACAACACAAAAATGTCAATTAAAGGTCTTTTGATTAATAAACATACCATTTAACTATGGATAGTAGTAGCCTTAAAACGTCTGAATCAAGAATAGTCCAATGTAATATACAAAGCATATATAATATAAAAATTAGTTTTTGTTTATTCGTATTTTTTTACGTTCGTACAGTACCAATAAATTTATTTGAAAGTTATATATCATCCAATTTCAATAAATGTATTATCATTCCCATCCCTAAGTATACAATGTAATTCTTCCTAATTTAAAACGATATTTCCACAATTATTTCTTTTGGTACGAAAAGCGTCGCTTACTAATATGTAATAAGATTCCTCTTTTGACTATTTTCTTACAAGAAAATAATATAGATATTTGTCTCTTGAACGAAACTTGGTTAAAAAATAATAAGCCTTGTCGGATACCTGGTCACTAAAGCGTTGTCTTTAACAACTTCCCGTGGCAACATTACTTTTCTCTGTATTTATTGTTCTCCTTCATGTCCTTTGAAAGCTATGAATTTAAGTATACAAAATCTTCGCAAACATATTTTTGTGGCTGGGGATTTCAATGCATATCACATTGCATTTAGACGACTATCTAAAAAACTAGAGAATAATAATTATACAAAATTATAGATGACTTAGATTTATGTATCTTCAATTAACGTGAGGTAACTATTAAATATCCCAATCGTAACCCATCTGCTATTGATGTTTCTTTTCCTACTCCAAATATTACCTCCCTCTGCAAATGGTCAGTTCTTGAGAAGTTATCACTTTCCTACTATCATAGAAATTACCCTCATAGCAGACCAGTATAATATTAACCCTCTTTCTGATAGATTCCTATTCAATAAAGCTGATTGGGATAAGTACAATGAAGTTTCAAAGACCTGTTTTAATAATTTAACTCCTAACCCAGATGATCTGCTTAGCTCTTATGATAGTTTTTATGAAATACTTTCTACACAGAAAACACAATGTATAAGTTTATAAAAACTTTTGGTTAAAAAAAAAACAGACTACCCGCACCTTGGTGGAGTAACTGGTGTAAAGAAAGTGTTATTCGGTCTAAAGAGGCTTTAAAGTTTTACAGGCGTTTTCCAACCATTGAAAATTACTTGATTAATAAAAATTAACTGATTGAAATTACCCCAATTGCGCTGCAGTCTTGTACCCTTGCCGCCCTGCCACAGGGCCAACTTAGGATATTGCCCCTGCTTGCATACACACATCACAATTAAGGAGGCAATTAAGGGTCATCCCCACTCATAGACCCTAGATTGTCCCCGCGGCAGGCAATTGAGTAGCTGCCTTAACTTTCAACGGCTTCTCTTAGCTGGTGCAGTGTAACAAGTCACAATGCGTACCAATAAAGAATCTGAAATTTGCAAACTGGTAATAGAAGTGTAGTGGTGTAGTAAAGAGCTTTTTCATTCAGTAGGTATCTGCTTCTTGTCTTTTTTTGCGTTAGCACCGCAGAAAGAACCTTATTTGAACGTGGTAAAGTTTTTAAACGTTGTGATAAAGGTAATGTGTTAATGAAATTGAGGCGTGTTGATGCTTCTATAACTTTAATTAGACTGTACTATATTCTTAACTGAACTCTAATATATATATATATATATATATATATATATATATATATATATATATATATATATATATAGATCTCTTCACGGTAAATGTTGATCAGACGCGACTTCACGCGAGCACTTTGTTGATCCGAAAATGTATGTTGATCCGACGCCTTTTCTTGATCCAATATGCATCTCTGGTAACTAATGTTGCTCCGACAGGATCAACATCTACACTCACGGGACTACTTACTAGCGTTCCCCGAAGTTGATCTGATATACAAATCCACCTTGCGATAGTTACGCAAAATGTTGATCCGATTTAAATGAGCCAATCAGAGCACATCAAACGATCGGATTGGCTGAAAAAATCCGCGACGTTGCCGTTTCGTTTCTTTGGCGGTGGCAGCGACGATATTGTCTAAGGTGGACTTGAAAAACAAAAACACTGCTTCACTATATCAAAATAATAATCACAAACAAAACTAAAATATCTATCAAAGAAACATAGAGTAATCAATAACATTGCAACCTGACTTACTTATTAGTCGCTATTCACTAGAATTAAGGATGCATTTGCAAAATTGATAGTTATAGAATCGAACTATTATATAATTTATTATAATAATTTTATATAATAATTTTACAAGTCCAAGAACATCTAGTTCGACATTTCCTTGGACCTGCAGCATCAACCACAGAAAGTAATCTTCCTCAAAGATCTTCAATCTCCTGTAGCTTTCCAAGACCTTCAATTGCTTCTTCAAGCAATTCTGGACATTCTCTGGAAGAAATACCACGAAAGGCCGACAATAAACTCGTACGAAATAGATGCACTGCTATGTCAAATTGAAAAATGAAGGATTATTGGCTAGAAACGCTAAGCAAGTACACACTGAGTGCAAAAGGTGTGAAAAGGCATTCAGTTTAGAATGTTACGAGTATAATGAGAAACATGCTTGATTTTATAATATTTTCTTTGAATAAAATCCTCACCTTCAGTATTTGAGTTTTATTTATAGCAAGTTTATTGTAGTTATTAAATGACAACTTTAAAAAAAATTGCGAAGTTTTCTTTTATTATTATAAACAATAGGTTTTTTACTATACGTCCACGTATGATTTAAAACAATATCACGTCACGTTCATACCAACAAATGTGCCTTAAGTTGTATTGAGAAATGAGTCACCTGTGACTCATGAACTTATTCTAATACGTTCCTGTGAGTCATATATGACTCATTGGAGAGGGAAGTTGAGTTTTCCCCGGGTGGTCATGCAGCGATCACTCAAGAGTTCACGACGCCGACACATGAACTTGAACAGTCATCGCAGTTTATGTCCGTACTAGCTGTTGCCAGCGGCTTCGAACGCATGTAACTCCAAAATTATGCAACAGAAACGAAATACCTGAATAAACGGTATCATATGTGTTATATAAACCTATCTCTGAGCAAAATATCATCCAGATCCCTTCAACCGTTCTGGCATGATTGAGTAACGTACATCCATTCATCCATCCATCCAAACATCCAAACTTTCGCATTTATAATGTTTAGATAATAATTATAATTAATTCAGCCTATCTATAAATTGTTTTCTAAAATACTTACTAACCTGTGTTCTTACTTTTTTTATGTACAAAATCTAACGTAATTAACGCGCATCCTCAGACACCCCAATTAGTATATTATGTTATAATCATAATACATTATTTTTAATTATTATTATATTCTTACTAAAACATGTTTATGCATTGATTATTTATTAAATTAGTTATACTAATTCTGGAAGAATGTTGTGGTCACCGTACAAAACCACGAACGCTTGGTGTAGGTACTTGCTAGTTTTTTTTTTTTTGAATTTGCATAACATTTTAATTGTATTTGTAAATAATAATGAACTGCTAAAACTAACATAATTCAAAGACGGCATGTTTAAATGATGTGAATCAAGATTACAATAATTTTAAGAATCAAATATTTAACTTACTGATAGCCTAAACTCTCATGCAACGTTGTATTTAAACCACAACGGCTCCGTGGCGCAGTGGCTTAGCAATTGAGTTGCAGCGCTAAGGACCGCGGGCTCGAATCCCGCACGGAACAATATTTGTATGGCCTACAAATAATTGTTCCGGGTCTGGATGTTTGACCTTGTGCAATTTATGTTTGTACACTGCCCCCACAATACAAGAGAAAATCCTAGTGTGGAGGTTACGTTTTAAAAAAGAAAGAAAATAATTTAGAAAGCAATTCAGTGTCATTTTTCACTATTCTAAAATCGTCACAAAAAGGTCCTCGGCACTTGTTGGCTCACTAAAGTAAACTAATGATTTAATACATCCCCATAAAAAAAAGTCAAGAGGCTTCAAATCAGCTGATCTGGGAGGTCAGTGGCCTGGCCGCCGCGACCTTTATAAGGCACTCCAAACTCTGTATTTGTAAAGACTTTAACATACTTGAAATAAGGTTCAATTTTCTTTATTTTGTATTGAATGACGGAATTTGTATTAATACAAGTAAAACTCACTTTTAAAAGTCTTATTGCCTTGAGTTACGGTCCATTTCAGTTTGTTTTGACTGTACAGGTTTAGGCGTGACTGTAAATTACGTAGTTTCAATTATTTTTGGGATAAAAAAATTACCTATATTAAAAATGATAGAAACCGATTCAGTAAACGATTCTGAACAAACTACTTTCACAAAGTGCGTTAATTATGTTACGTGTTGTCAGAATGTGTCAAAGAAGGTACGTATGGCAATTCATAGTGCTGTGTTAGTCCCTACTTTAATGTATGGTAGTGAAAGTTGGGTCTGGCAGAAGAAGCATGAGAATAGAATAAATGCTGTAGAAATGCGGTCATTAAGGAGTATACTAGGGCTGAATCTGAATGACAGGGTGAGAAATAGTATGATAAGAGAAAAGTGTGGTTTGCAAGATGACGTTGTGACCAAGATTAAAGAAGGAATGCTTCGGTGGTTTGGTCATGTAGAAAGAATGAACGAGGAAAGAGTGACAAAGTAAATTTATGTTTCAGAAGTGAACGGCAGAGTCGGGAAGGGACGCCCTAGACGAAGATTTATCGACCAAATCGGCGATACATTGAAAATGGGCCAGATTAGGAGTACCCTTAACCGACGAGCGTGTATGCGTAGCTATATGGATGTAAAGGAGGCGAGAGAGGTGTGTCAGGATCACGCCAAATGGAAGTCCGTAGTCTCTGCCTACCCCTCTGGGTGACAGGCGTGAGTGTTTGTGTGTGTTTGTGTTGTATACTCAATATCACTAAACGTAAACACAGGTTTTTATCAAGACAAGTGACCCATCAAGATTGTTTTCTTAGTACCGACGTACCTACCTAAAGTTTACATTTTAGTGTCCACGACGCAGCAATTATTTGTGACAGTTTGTTGTATTGTAGGTTGTAGGTAAAGTAACAGTAGGTATCTATGATAATCCTACATAATATACCTAGTTTGTCCGCCGCAAAAGTCGTCGAATAAATAATTAAACTGTTTTGTAAATCTTTATTGATTATTTATTTATTTATAAGATGTTCATTGAGAGCCGTGGTAGTTCAGATGTTTAGCGCTCGCTGTAAGTATCACAGTACGCGATGAACCCGGGTTCGATCCCCGCCGGCACCAATGAAATTGGTGCAATTTATTTATCACATTTTAATTATTTTTATAAATACGTTTAAAAATGAAAATATAAGTTTTGTAATTAAATTATTATTACTGAATTAATTACACAATTACTGACATTGTTTCCTTTTACGTCTGCGGTTTGTAATTACCGCCTCTATAGCTCAAAATAAATTATTCCTAATACACAGAAAAATAGTTAGGTACTTATGATACTATGTGGAAAGTTGGTTTTTACAAACTCGTAGACGAATCTAATCCCAATTTACGCATGTGTGTCATACAACGTTTTTCAACACATTTGCGAGAAAACAGTACCTACTATAGGTAACGAAACAAACTTTTTGTTCTTAGATATCAGTTGGAAAGTCTGTTTTTCTGGGCTGTTTTGTTTTGTTAGACTGACATCTCGCAGGTCAACCTAGGAGGTTGTCAGTTGCTTATTTTTTATTTTTATTTAAAATTTCATCTGTAATGTAATATAATTATAAAAGTAAAAGAAAGTAAAGTCTATATACGTCCCACTGCTGGGCACAGGCCTCCTCTAATTTCTGAGAGGGTTTTAAGGCAAGGAAATGTCCGCCGTGCTGCCCCAATGCGTGTTGGTGAACTTTATGCCGGGTTTCCACGCTTGCCAAGTCTCGGCAAGCATCCACAAGCACAAGTGTGTAAAGAGGGCGTTTGGCTTGGCTTGCGTGAGCTTGTGGACGCTTGTCACCGATCCGGGCTAGTGTCGGTTTTTGGACACAGATCAAAGGGCGCTTGCAATTGCAACGCATTCACACGTTGGTGCGCGTTTAGTAGAAATTGTGATTTCGCGACAAGCGCATGTTTAGTTCTTTGTTTAAAATGAGTGACTGGTCGGACGAAGAGAGTTTATCGTTTCTGGAATATTACCAGACCGAATCGTCTATCTGGAACCCCAATTAATCATAAAAATAAAAAGAAAGTTTCAAATGCTTGGAGTTGTCTTGCCGAGTTAACGGGAAAGCCAGTAAAAGAATTAAAAGCCAAAAATTCCTTGTTTTTGTATTACTTTGCTTGTATTTCAAATAAAAGTATGTTAAACTAAACGCAATAGCCGACACAAGTTCGATTTCCGCCATGCTTGGGTTTACGTAGCACACTGACACATTCACAAGCATGGAAACGACTTCCAAACGCCAAACGAGATTTGTGGACGCTTGGGACTTGAAGACGTTTGCCGAGGCTTGACAAGCATGGAAACCCGGCATTACTAAATATATATTTTTTTTAATTTCTCAGACATGCACACCCGGGTTATATCCCCGCCGGCACCAATGAAATTGTTAATAATAATAAATAATCAATGCATAAACATGTTTAACTAAGAATTCAGTGTATGTATTATGATTATAACATAATATACTATTGGGGTGTCTGAGGATGTGCGTTATTTACGTTAGATGTTGTGTATATAAATATAAGGGGGTGAAATGCGGTTTGAAAGGTTATATGAGTCCTATATTTTTGAAGTTAGACATATGAAAATCGGCATTTAGATTATTAACTTTAAATAATAAAAATCTGTGTAAATTATTACGAAGTGTTTTAATTTTTTTTTAATTTAAAGCACTTTAAAAACAAAAACACTGTTTCACTATATCAAAATAATAATCATAAACAAAACTAAAAATATATATAAAAAACATAATAATTGATAACATTGAAACCTGAACTACTTATTAAGTCGCTAGTCACTAGAATTAAACAATTAAATACAAAAACAAAACACACATTTAAAAACAGAATAAAAACAGAATAAACCAAATTTTTACATTTTAGAGCCATGCTGCAGCTGTATTACTGGTATAGTTGTAGCACGAATGGGTCGGCTCGACCGGGGAAGGACCACACACTCACAAAATACCAGCTTAAAATAGCACCTTAACGCTGTAAACGAGGCATTCCATCTTAGTCCTCACGGGTGACAACGCATCTGCATTTTGATTTAGATGTAGATGTCTATGGGCCACAGCAACCGTTTACCATCAGGTGGACTGTGTGCTCGTTTGTCACCCTTAGCTTATAAAAAAAACAATAATCTCAAACAAGATTCAAAAATATACTTTAAAGAAACATAATCAATAACATTTCAACCTGACTTACTTAGTCCTCACAATTAAATAATCAAAACAATAACCACAAATAAAATAAAAAAAAAATTAATTATAAAAACATAATAACATTGCAACCTTGTTGCAACTTGACTTATAGGTACTTTTATGTCACAACTCACTACTTAATAAGTTTCATTTCAGCATTTGATTTATGAACTATAAAGTATTATAGTAACCGGGTAGGGTTAATTCGTATTGACATGTTTGAATCTCCTTTTGTAATTGTTCTGTGCGATTCCATGCGGCGCGCCCGATCTAGATCATACCTTAGGGCTCATTTATGTACAGGCGGAGCTCACCGCTGAGCGGGCGCGGAACACAGCAATGTAATCGTATTCTACTTAGTTAAAAATCATCGTATTCTACTTAGTTAAAAATTATGATAAAATATTATGTAGTACATCGATTTCTAATAGTTTAATCATCCAAGTTTTCTAATCATCATCGTCATTACAACCTTACACAAGTCCACTACTGAACATCCTCCTAGATAGACTGCCGCAAAGCCTGGTCCTAAACCACATTCCTTGTCATGAGTTTTTCATCTATTTTCAAGTTATAATTAGTATTACTAAGTTATGGTTTTTGCTTGTATATACTATATTTATTGCTTGTTTTTTCTTCTTTCTCAAAAAATAATTGAATAATTACATAAGGTGTTCTTAATATACATCGAATGTCAGAGAGAAAAGCTAGTACATCTTTTGCTAAACTTTAAAATCTAAAACCAATTTTAAAACAGCCGAATTGATCATAACTCCCTTAGGTATAAAATAAGTTATGATCTAATTAATGGTATTTATTCCAGTTTATGACAGCCCTGATTTATATTACGCCGCTGAAATTAGGCACATACTTCTTATTAGGTACATTACACCAAATAATAACAGCATATACAAATAATAAATAAATAACAGCCTGACGGCTGACATTGTGCACTCCATACATTTCGTATATCTAGTTACAGCCCCATTAATTTCCGCTAAAAGAAAATAAATAACTTGTAAATTTAAACAAAAATAACTGCATTACTATGTCATAGTCATATTCATACAAATCAAAAAGCCTATATATGAGATAATGTAAAGTAAGCGTTTTTAATGTGGTATAGCCATGCTGCAGCTGTATTACTGGTATAGTTGTAGCACGAATGGGTCGGCTCGACCGGGGAAGGACCACGCTCTCTCAGAATACCAACGTAAAATACCCTTTTTACTGGAAACGAGGTATTCCATCTTTATCCTCGCGAGTGACAACGCATCTGCATTTTTGTCACCCTTATCTTAAAAAAAAGCATAATTTTACAAGGATTACAACAAAATGTTTAATATCGCATATTTTATATAATAAAATTGATTTCATTCTTTTTAGCAGAGTTTCAAACACGACAATCGACGCGCATGTTTTTTTATGTATATCCACTGATTTCTTGGAAACTCCTGAACCCATTAAAATGATCTTTTTATTTTAAATGGAATATATTTCAAGGGTTTTTCTAAATTTAAAGATTTAAGGTATTATTTAAACCACAAAGCCGTTGTAGCTCAGGGGCTAAGCGCTCGCTGTAAATTTCACAGTACGCGAGCAACCCAGGTTCGTTCTCCGCCGGCGCCAATTAGAATTTTAATTGCAATTGTGAGTGCTGATTTACCACGTGCTCGGCGGTGAAGGAAAACATGTTGAGGAAACCTGCATGTCTGAGAAATAAGAAAAACTATTTCGAACACGTATTGGGGCAGCGCGGCGGACATTTCCTAGCCCTAAAATCCTCTCAGAAATAAGAGGAGGCCTGTGCCCAGCAGTGGGACGTATGCGTATATAGGCTGTAACTTTTACTTAAAACATTTAAAAGAGCAAAACATTAACGTTTAGTAAAGATTAAAAACCGAATAAAATAACTTCCACAGAACAGCTTCTGTAATCAGTGCTAAGACATGCATTGGCATGCATTGGCATCTTTCGTTTGCACAATGCAAACGAAAGATGCCAATTAATTTAATCTTGCAACTTACTCCGGGCTTCCCCATAGGTTGATTGATTAATATTTTTTTTGAAACCTACTTTAATTGATTTTACTTCTCATAATTTAGCACTTATATGAACATCTATGATGCCAAACTATTCGAAATCCATTTCTAAGTAATTCTTTCTTAATATCTCATACCATTTAATGTTAACGTCCAAAAGACGAAATACTTCTACATTATACTATTTATTTATTTTTTTAAATTGAGGAATACAGTAAATTAGTTCAGTTATTAACAAATACTATAATCAGCCTATGACATAGTTTCGTATAAATTTACAAAAATAGTCTATAACAGTCCAAAATGTTGTCTGATGGGTTACCATATAGTTTTCTTTGTAGGGCATATATCTATGCCCTACAAAGTCGCCGCCGAACAATGCATTGATTGGAGTGGCAAGGATGACTCGAAAAAACCAGGTAATAACGGAGACAAGAAGAAATTCGAAACATGTTGTAACTCTTGAGATATTGTAATATGTACATTATAGTTCTCACGGCAACGCATTGATTGCAAGGCACGCAGAAGTCCTTCCTAATCAGTGATAATTAAAATTCATAAGACGAACGAAATTATAATTTTACAAATTACACAACCTTGTGTAATGAAATATGTAAAAGCGCATAATTACTTGTTCTTTTGTTGTCTAAATTTGATGCGACCATAAATACTAGGGGCTTATGTTCATAAGATGGAAATTAAGTTTTATACGTTCAAACAATTTTTTTATAGGATAAGGGTGACAAACGAGCACACAATCCTCCTCATGGTAAGTGGTTGCTGCGGCCCATAGACGTCTACATCAAACAAAATAAAGATGCGTTGTCACCCGTGAGGACTAAGATGGAATGCCTCATTTCCAGTAAAAAGGGTCTCCGGTTCTCTACACTCACCATACGAAACACAGCAGCGTTAAGCTGCTATTTTACGCTGGTATTCTGTGAGAGCGTGGTCCTTCCCCGGTCGAGCCGACCCATTCGTGCTACAACTTAAAAAAGTCTTTATGTAATTACGGAGATTTTTTTCGGTGACAATATTTATAGTTAAGACTACTAGAAATCTTATTTACGAAGTAAAAAGGCGAAAAAGCTGGAATTAGGGGCATAGCTGGGATTAGGGGCACCCACCCTATAATTAATTTTTACATATAAAACCAACATGCACGGCCGTAAGTATACCTGAGTATATGATTTTAATTCTAATTCGATACCTACACGCTTTCCCGAGATAAAGGGTCTTGACAGGCAGACGGACGGACGGACAGAAAGACGGACAAAGACGCCATCTTATGCTGCGACGTCATTAAACAAAACTTCTGAAATTTTGTAAATATGGTACCTATGTTTAGTCTTTTTACGTACTTAAATAAAATAAATAAATATCCTGGACATTTCACACATAAGTAGTCCCTGATCTCCCTTAGTGTTCTGTGAAACCTACTGTACTAGGTATGGAGGCCTGAGAAATACATGGATAAGTAGGTAGTTATTTAACACCTAGACACAGAGCAAACATCAGTGTTCGTCACACAAATGTTTCGCAGGTTTGGACATCGAACCCACGACCTCAGGATCCGCATCCAGAGCTACTAACCACAGAGCGAAAAGGTCAGTTAAATAGTTATTGGTTATCTACTTTTATTATTCTGATTCGGCTTCTGGCAGGCAGCACAGTTATTTAACCTACCTAAACACAGTCACAACTCTTTTGGTGGTAAAAAAACTGGTAGGTAGGTAGGTACTAGGTAGTTAGGTAAGTCCTTAGGTATTATTATGTGAATACCTATTTATTATCATACGTGTCGATCATGGATGAGGGGGTGCGTTTCCACTGAGGCGGTCTTTACTCCGCCCCCCTTCATTTGAGCCGGGATCACATCCGGATTAACTCATTAATATAATACCTACATAATATCGAGTTTCTAAATAGATAATCAAATATAGATAATAAAATACTCACCATCATCTTCTGATTGGAAAATTTACTCCACTCATACGATAACAAAAACCCGCGCAAACGTCTTGCCGCAATCAAATTTGCCAGTTTGATCCTCAAACGCAACGTATCAGGTAACGCATATTTCTTACCTTCTTACTCTAACGAAATAGTTCTCTGTCACACGCAGAACGCGACGTTGCCGCTTTGTGTTTGCGTACCTATATGTCAGTTTAGGCTCTGGATCCACTTGGCTTAGGTAAATGTCGCATATAAGTTAAATATATTCTGGATGTAAGAAATCGTATTCAGTATGATTTTTTCGACCGTTGATGGACCAACAAATATTGGTCAAATCGCTGACGAGTATGTTCAAAATTAGTAACCACAGATCCACCGACGTCACACACGCATCAAGGATTGATCAAAGTATATTATTTTGCGCGACGCAGAGCTGAGTATATACGTAAAATAGGTGGATCAATATTTGTTCTAACTTCTCACTGGAGCAACATTTACCGTGAAAGGTTCTATATATATATATAGTCGTGGGACTATACCACACTACACCACTGTATTTTGCACAATAATGGTCTCTTCTTTTGTCCGCCGCCCATGTTCTTGGTTGTTACTTTTCGTTAAACGGGTACACCCAGTCATGCTGCTCACAATAGAACGTCATAACTTTTAACTTCTTCTTTGTTCTCTTTTTGGCTCAATTTTGCACATTCTTCTGGGCGATGCTCTCTAGAATACAACTGCTTCTTTTCTTTTTAAATAGATCTGCCGTTTCTTAAATATTGGTCTTTGGTCATGATATTAAAAAATCCACTATTTGTTTTCCTCCTTCTTTGTTACTTGTTTTCATAGTTCTATATATTATATATTTAAAATTTTCAGTCGGCTTCTATAAAATAATTATTGTGTTTTTGTTTATTTTTTGTCAGATCCGGTATTGCGTCCATTCCGTTATAATATATTTTTTTTTAAATTGTCAATCCTCTTAAAAACTGTCCATTATATAATTAAGTTTTCTTATAATATTTTTTCTTCTTTTAAATAGTTGGCAGGGTCGCCATGTAATGTTTGTGTACACTACAACGTGATAGAGCCATGCTGCAGCTTATGAGCACTATATTATGATTGTAATGATTAATTAATTAGTTTTTTATCGATAAATGTGGGTGTTTATGGGCCACAGTATCCATTAACCACCAGGTGTTCTTTAACCTTTATTCTATGTAAAGTAGAGCCAAAGCTATATATACCGATTCATTGATTTTTTGATAAAACTGGCACCATTCTCAACGCGTGTGTCCAGCGAGACGTATACTCTCAATCTGAACGCATGTGTGAACAGACGCTTCTGATATTGCCCCGATAGCAATCCACCCTAGATTGCCCATGCGACAGGCAAGTGAGTAGCCGCCTTATGACGGCGACAGTTACAGTGAAAGCGAACCCATCGCAAATAATGACCTCCACCGCTTGACTGTGTTTTTGAAGAATATGAAATATATTCTGCCTTTTTAAAAATACATTAAATCCACAATAGAAAATCTATAAAAACAAATATTAAACGTTTGCACATCTGAACTATTAGTGGGAACGGTGAAACAAGTGCTCCGATGGTGATGTGATTCTCAAGATAAAGTGTCTGTCTGTTTAGGCACCTTGAGATGCTATCGCCAAGTGTCTGCTGACTCAAGTTACCGTCAAAATCTCCCGAAAACTACGCAATGTCGCGCAACAATATATTATGAAGCAATGTACTGTAAAGGATTATTGTCACTTGACTTATTGAGATAGGTAAAAATGAAGACATGGTGTAAAAGATAAGCTTAAAATATAGTAGCTATAGAGCTCGCGTAAGCAAGTCAGAACTGTAAACATGCGTTGGTCAGTCTTGAAATGCCCAGGACATCGATATTAGTCATGAAAGGTCACGCACGTTAATTATTTCTCTCGAGGATATTTAATAGAATTTGTAACCATCATGGTGAAATGTGCAGTGCCAAGCTGCAAAAACGATTCACGGAAGCAAAATAAGAAGAACGATGATATTTGTTTTCATCGGTATATAATATTATTTTAATAAGAAAACACTGATTTTATCAAAATTACTTAGGGCGTCAAAGAGTGTATCGAAAGGCGCGCGGCGGGGACGACACAGCACATGCCCGCGCCTCGCGCTTCGGGGTTTTCCCGAATTAGAGCTAGTGGTGTGCCATGTTATACTATAAAATAAAAAAAATAAAATAAAAATTATTTATTTCATCAAAAACATATATCCATACAATATTCATTGTTGGAACTGCCTAGTAAGCATATATATATACTTGTGGCAGGCAGTTCCGCCCTTTCATGATGCTTACATACTATACGTTAGATGTTTTGAGCTTCCTTAAATCTAGAATTTATATTTTTACCAGGTCGCAGTTTACGAGTACATACAAAAGAAAAACTGTTGTTATAAATCGTAATATTCATGGAACACGAGCTGAAAATATTTTAAATTAAGTTTTATAAAATTTAAATACAGAGGTAATCTGGGAGAGATCGAAGAATATAATTTCCGATTTCTTCCACATTAAAACAATCCAGTAGCTTAAAACAAACATAAATATTTTAACCTTCGATAATATAAACAGTATTTTTGCTTATCTATACTAATATTATAAAGCTGCAGTGTTTGTTTGTTTGTTTGTTTAAACGCGCTAATCTCTGGAACTACTGGTCCGATTTGAATGATTCTTTCAGTGTTGGGTAGTCCATTTATCGAGGAAGGCTATAGGCTATTTTTATTTTCAAAATTAGGGATCCGTAATAAAATTGCTATTTTGTAACACAAGGTGTAAAATCGAAAACCTATTTTTTCGTGCGCTGCAAAAACTATTGACAATAAAACAAAATTATGTACTACGGGTTTGTAGATCCCATTAAGACCTACAAAAAAGTCCGCGAGAACATATATCTTGCTATCATGGTTTAATCACAATAACCGATTTTGAGTTCAAATTAATTATTAAATCGTCTGAAGAAAACAAAACTACGTGAAATATGTATCGTAATATTAATTTTATCGAAATTAAGCATTATGTTATCAAGAGTATTTATGTAGAAGTAAAATACTTTTTGTTTCATCTCAATCGGATATTTCGTTTAAAAGTTATCACGTGTGTAAGGTGTTAAGAGTTGGTACCTATTAATGAGTTATGGACCATAGAGTTTTTTATCAACATAAAATCCTGTAATAATCTTTTTCGAAATATATTGATTGTAAGTATAAGATCTTTGAAGAGTATAATAAATACATTTCTAAAATAACTCTGCTAAGGAAATCTGCGCGCTTGATGCAAGCAAGACGAGACGCTGGCGGCGCGGCGGCGGGCGAGACGAGGAGGCCGCGCTTGCTGGCCGCCTGTCGCTCCCCCCCCCCTCCCCCCCGCCGCGCCGCCCGCGTGTTTTGGTTTACTCAGACGCGTGGTCGGCTCCCTACGGAACAGTTGAATGCAGCGTTGCGTTTTTTGAAGTCATTTACGATAATTCCTTTGACATATATTTCATACGACTTTTAATAATTACTCACCTTACGTTTCTTTTACCTGATTACTACGTTTCAGTTTATTTTAATTAAGTTTTAATTTTATACGGTTTTTCTTTTACCTCTTTACTATAATGCCTAGAAAAAGAACTCAGCTTTCTAGGCAGACTGCTACTGCAAAGCGATTGCGACTTCTACGCAGCAATGAAACACCCGAAGAAAATCTGCACAGGTTGACTACTCAACGAGCGATCAGTGAACGAAACCGTTTTAGGGAATCGAGTGTTGAACGTTCGCAGCGGTTAGTCTCACAAAATATCCGTACTTCGGCGAATCGACAACGGGAATCAAGTGCTGAACGTTCTCAACGTTTAGCCGCACAAAATTCCCGAACTTCGGCAAATCGCGAGCGGGAATCAAGCGCTGAACGTTCTCAACGTTTAGCTACACAGAATTCCCGCACTTTGGCAAACCGGCAACGGGAATCAAGCGCTGAACGTTCTCAACGTTTAGCTACACAGAATTCCCGCACTTCGGCAAACCGGGAACGGGAATCAAGTGCTGAACGTTCCTATCGATTAGCACAGCAAAATGCACGAACAGCAAGGAACAGAACACACAGGCAATATAATTTATTGAATTCAGCATTTGCTTATGATTATACCCTTGACTATGCTGAGCTAAATGCTACTAATATTTGCAGAATGAATAAAATATGTAATTCATGTCAAGCAAAAAAATGGCCGGCTGAAGCTCCTGGACTGTGTTGTAGTGGTGGCAAAGTAAATATTCCTAAAGTTCCAGCACCAACATCAATTCTTAAAGATCTAATATCAGGCTCACATCCATCTTCTAAGCATTTCTTAAATCACTCTAGACAATATAATACTCTGTTTCAGATGACTTCATTTGGTGCCAAAGAAATTCGTGAAGGAAACTTTATGCCCACTTTTAAAGTCCAGGGGCAAGTTTACCATCTGATCGGTAATTTACTTCCACCTGAAGGCGCACAACCCGAATTTCAGCAAATTTATTTTATTTCCCATTTACGCTCAAATTTAAACCCAACGTTAAAAACCGATCTTATCCACGCTCTCCAAACATATCTTCACGATCACAATACTTATATTCAAAGTTTTAAATATAATCTCGAAAACAGACCAACGAATGATTTTAAACTTATCATTCATGCTGATGTGAAACCTCCTAATGAACATCGAGGTCGATATAACGCGCCCATGGTAGATGAAGTAGCTGTTCTTTTAATAGATGAAGACAAAGGTCACCGAGATATAGTGTTAAATACCAGAGACGGGCGCCTTCAGCGAGTTTCTGAAATACATAGATCTTATGACCCACTTCAATATCCTTTACTGTTTCCCTTTGGAAATGACGGATATTGTATAAATATTCCACAGCAAAATACTGCTGCTAGATCTAAAACTATATCATGTATGCAGTTTTATGCATTTAGACTCAGGGTGAGAATAAATGACTTTAACAGCATACATTATTTCAAAGGATTATTTAATCAATACTGTGTTGATATGGCGGCAAAAATGATTTCTGAGAGGCTTGACTTCATAAAAAGAAATCAAAAAAACTAAGAGCAGAAGAGTACATTCATTTAAGAGATGCCGTGGTTAATGATGGCAATGTAGACGCTTCTAATGTTGGCCAGCACGTTATATTGCCATCAACATTTACAGGATTTCCTAGATACATGAATGAAAAAAGTCAAGATGCCATGATCTATGTCAGGAAATTTGGAAGACCAGATCTCTTTATAACATTCACATGTAACTCCGAATGGCCAGAAATAAAAATTGAGTTACTACCCGATCAAAATTCTTACGACAGACATGATTTGATTTCTAGAGTATTTCATTTAAAACTAAAAAAATGATAGACCTATTAACGAAGAAAAATATATTTGGACCATCGAAAGCCTTCGTTTATAGTGTAGAATGGCAAAAAAGAGGTTTACCTCACGCTCACATTTTGTTGTGGCTGGCTAACAAAGTGCAACCGGATTCCATACATTCAATAATATCGGCTGAAATACCTGACAAACAACAAGACCCAATGCTTTATAACATTGTCATAAAAAATATGATACATGGTCCTTGCGGATTTCGCAATCCTGCGTCACCATGTATGAAAGAAAACATTTGCTCTAAAAATACCCCAGGCAGTTTATTTCTGAAACACAAACCGGGGATGACGGTTACCCAACCTACAAGCGCCGTTCACCAGATAATGGTGGAAACACCGCAATAATTCGTGTCAAAGGTACAGAAATGAGAGTGGATAATAGGTGGGTTGTTCCCTATAACCCTGTGCTATCACGAAGTTTCAATGCACACATTAACGTAGAGTTTTGCCAATCGGTCAAAGCCATTAAGTACATCTGTAAGTATATTGATAAAGGTTCTGATCAAGCCACATTTTCGTTACAAAATAATAACGATGAAGTAGAAAAATATTTAAATGGTCGCTATACAAGTTCCTCGGAAGCACTCTGGAGAATTTTCCAATTTCCGATTCATGAACGTTTTCCGGCAATAGTTCATTTAGCAGTTCATTTAGAAAATGGACAAAGAGTTTATTTTTATAATAATGAAAATCTTCAAGATCGCGTCGACAATCCTTCATCAACGACACTTACAGCGTTCTTTGATCTTTGCAAAACCCTTTTATATCACGAAGTACCCCAGTATTACGTATGGGAAAAAAATTCATTTTCTAGAAGACGTGGACAAGATGTTGAAGGATATCCCGGTATAAAAAAAGACTCAACTTTAGGTCGTGTCTACAACATTCATCCGACACAAACTGAATGTTACTATTTAAGAATGTTACTGCAATATGTTCGCGGTCCAATGTCATTTGAACATCTAAGGACAGTAAATGGTGTTATTTTGAATACTTATCAAGGAGCTTGCAAGGAATTAGGTTTACTGGAGGGAGATGAACATTGGCAAAATACTATGTCAGATGCTGTCATGTCTGAGCCGGCTCCAAAATTAAGAGAATTATTTACCATAATCCTCATATTTTGCCAATCATCTGACCCCTTGCAGCTATGGAACAAATTTCGGGAAGATTTGTGTCAAGATATACAGAATGCGTAATGAGACCCAGGATATGACATTAGCATATAGTGATGACATATACAATGATGGACTTATCATAATTGAAGATAAGATTAACTAATTTTGGGCTTCCTGCAACAAAAAGGAATAACACACACCATAATTTGGATCCTTTAGAAATAGCGTTGCGGAAGCCATACGATGTAAATGAATTAAATGAGTATATTACTGTAAATGAACCCAAGTTAGTTAATGACCAGGTGATGGCATACAATAGTGTTATTCACAGTGTTCGTTTCAATGAGGGAAAAATATTTTTTTTTTGGATGCTCCAGGCGGAACCGGCAAAACTTTCATTACTAATTTGATATTAGCAAAAGTAAGGTCTCAGGGAAAACTAGCTTTGGCAGTAGCGTCATCAGGAATCGCTGCAACTTTATTAGCTGGTGAACGCACAGCTCATTCCACTTTTAAACTGCCCCTAACCGTTTCGTTACAGAAAGATAGCGTGTGCTCTATTCGTAAAAATGGCCCTTTAGAAAAAGTTTTGCAAGACGTCACTTTAATAATCTGAGATGAATGTACCACGATTCATAGAGCTCACGTAGAGGCTCTAGATAGGACTCTTAGAGATATTAGAAGCTGTGATAAAATACTTTACCTGTAGTAGTAAGAGGAACTAGAGCAGACATTATAAAATCTTGCCTCAAAAGTTCTCCATTATGGAAATTTGTTCATACCTTAAAACTATCTACGAACATGAGAGCACATTTGGGGAGGTAGTACAAATTTTCCTTTGAAGTTACTTTTAATTGGAAACGGAAAAGTACCTCATTTTGAAAATAAAATACCTATTGATCAAGATTTAGGAGAAAAAGTGACTAGCATTGAGAGTTTAATATCAAAAGTTTACCCAGATATCGTCGAAATAGAAAATAAAGATTATCAATGGATGTGTCAACGAGCAATATTGGCGGCGAGAACCAGTAGTGTTGACGAAATTAACGATTTAATTTTAACTAAACTTCCAGGGGATATAGTCACCTACACTTCTATTGATAATGTAATGGATCAAGAAGATGCAGTCCATTATCCACAGGAATTTCTTAATTCTTTAAACCCGAGTGGCCTCCCTCCACATTCTCTCAAGTTAAAAATTGGTGCCCCAATTATTTTACTTAGAAATCTTAAGCCACCAAATTTATGTAACGGGACTCGACTTCAGGTTAAATTTCTTCGCAATAACGTGATCGTTGCAACAGTTTTGACTGGTCCAGCGGTTGGTCAAACAGTACTTATACCTCGGATCCCAATGATTCCAAATGATTTGCCTTTTCATTTTAAAAGAGTCCAATTCCAAATTAAATTATCTTTTGCCGTAACGATAAATAAATCACAGGGGCAAACATTTAAATATGTAGGATTAGATTTACGGCAAGACTGTTTTTCGCACGGCCAACTATATGTCGCGTTGTCAAGATCAGGTTGCGGAAACAATCAATATATTCTTCTGCCACAAGAAAATAAAACGAAAAATATAATTTACTCAGAAGTACTTTAAAATAATATTTTAACCCGGTTTAAAGTGGACGGACACTCCCGCCTGTAGTCGTAATTCTTATGTGTCTGGCTGAATGTCGAACAGACAGACAGCTATTGCCTGCGACTTATACAATTTAACTTAATCTATATTTTTCTTAATATTATAAAGCTGAAAAGTTTGGTTGTTTGTTATGAACGCGGTAATCTCGGGAAATACTGATCTGATATGAAAACTGTTTAAATATTCAATAGTCCATTTATTGAGGGAGGCTATAATATAGGCAATATTTTATCTCGGTATTTCCACGGAAACGAGAAAACCGCGGGTGAAACCGCGGGGCACAGCTAGTAACTTATATAATTACAACTATAGTATAGACCAGTGGCTGTAAACTATAAATCATACAACCACCAATTCATACTGAGAGAAGATCTTCTGTGTCAGTATAACTTAGTGGCAGCAACCAATCAAAGAGTTTATTTTTATAATCTTTTAATTTTAAAGGGTATATTTCAATGCTTTTATTAATTTTATTATATAAGTGAGCTGATTGTATTTTATAGTGTCGTTTGGCTGATTTAGTTTTAGTTTTCTGAAGTTTTACAACAAACCTGTTTCTTCTTTTATTTAATTTATTAGAATTAAATGGTAAAGACTTATGAAGTTTTAGAACAGTTTGTAATATATATAACTTTCTTACTGATAATAATTCACTATATTGATAGAGTTCAGCTGTAGGAAATCTATACGGCTTAGAATACATAACCTTCAGTAGGCAACGTTGCGCTCTCTCAACTTCAAGAAATTTTGTCTTGGAAGCTCCACCCCATATATGGATACAATATCCCAGGACTGACTGTACCAAAGCAACATATATCTGATTGATAAGCTTCTTAGTGGTAATATATCTTAAAGATTTAAAAATCCATATTAACTTTCTGATTCTGTTATTAATGAAATCTATGTGAGGATGCCAAGATAATCGTTGGTCAAGTATTATTCCTAAGTACCTGGTGCTGTTGACTTTCTCTATTTCAGGACAATTGCAGTTATATATGTTTTGGTTATTGCATTTATGTATTTTTAATTTTAGTTCTGGGTTTGGATGAGTTTTTTTACTATTGGAGAAGCATATATAATTTGTTTTGGTAATATTTAATGTAAGTAAGTTTGATTGGAGCCAATTAAACACTTTGAATAACCCGGCTTGTGCAAGTTTAAAAACTGAATCCCAAGAAGTTCCCATAAAAAGCAGTGCAGTATCATCAGCATATGAGAACACGAAACCGCCGTCAATATTCATATTACAAAGCTCGTTAATATATATAAGGAATAAAGTCGGGCCTAAAACGCTGCCTTGTGGAACGCCAAAGGAGATCCGTAAGTCCTCACTTATATAATTACCAATTTTAATTCTTTGAGTTCGACCAAAGAGGTAGTCTCTTAGCAAATTAAGTGGAGTACCTCTCACACCGTAATGTTCTAATTTTTGTAAAAGGATGGGCAAAGAGACTGTGTCAAAAGCCTTTTTTAAATCGAGAAAGACCGTTAAACATTTTTTTCCACTATCAAGGCAGTCCGAGATTCGAGTTGTTAGTGCTAAAACAGCATCATCTGTGGATTTTCCTTGCCTAAGCCCAAATTGTGAATCAGATAGTATATTGAATTTGTTAATAAATATTAAGAGTCGAGTGTTAATTAACTTTTCGATAATTTTAGATACAGACGGTAAAACAGAAATTGGCCGATAGTTATTTATATCATTTCTCTTGCCACCCTTAAACACCGGCGTCACAATTGATTGTTTAAGAGGTGACGGAAAAACTCCCTCCCTAAAGCAGAGATTTGTTAGGTGACAAATGATAGGCACTACAAGATCTTTGGACAGCTTGAGAAACTTTGTAGAGATGTTGTCCCAACCGGGAGCACTTTCCGATTTAAGACCCATAAGTACACTAGCAACTTCTTGGTCATCAGTTTTCAGAAGGACAAATGACGAACTTTGACAATTATTTAGGTTACTATTAGCACATGAAGGTGGGCTGTGAAATAGAATAGAGTTAGCAGGTTTTTTCCGACACTCGCGAAGAAATCATTAACATGATTAACTGAATTTATAGGGGTATCTTTAACACTGAGTAATTCAGTGTTAGGCGTTTTAGTTAATTTTAAATGAGTAATTTTTTTTATAGAATTCCAAAGCAATTTTGAGTTTTTAGTATTTTGAGCCAATTGTTCTCTTTCATATTTATGTTTTAGTTTTTTAAGTAAATTGTTGCAATAGTTACGATACCTTTTAAAAGTTATTTTCAAGATTTCGTTGCTGGGGTCTTTCCGAAGATTTAATTGCATTTTATTTCTATTTTTGATACAGCGCAATAAACCGGGAGTAATCCATGGCTTAATAGCTTTTTTACGATTATTGGATAGACCACACACTGATCTGCTTTCCTCTAGAGACTCACTGAGTTTCATTATCAATTGTTTTGCAACGAGATTAGGATCATCACAGTATAATAAATCATTTATATTTTTATATAATAAATTTTCAACAGCCCTATCCAGATGATACCTTACCGTTTTGTACTGATTTTCATTTTGTTTTAGGTTAGATAGACATAAAAATACAGTACTGTGGTCTGTAACTGTGGTGTTCAGTATGGCTATAAAAGCTGATATTATTCTTATATCAATTTTTAACATACAATGATCAAGACAGGTGTTTAGTCTGGTAGGAAGAGTATGTCCGGGTAAGATCCCAAGAGTAGCCAGCATGTTTAAGTAATAGAACTATTATTGCATTCATATGTAGGTTCATTACTTCGCGGTATCAGATTAATATTTATATCTCCTAATATTACAATGTTTTTTTGTGATCTTACTATATCCAAGTGATTATTAAGAGAATCAACAAATTTTGTTGCATTTTTATTTGAGGGCGATCGATATATGCCAAGAATGATGTTATCGACCGTTTCAACTTGCAAACAAGATGCATGGTCGAGTTTAATTTCTTTTATGTTTACTTTAAGATTCTTCCTAACATAAATCACTACGCCGTCATTTTGATTATTATTATAGGTTGTCGCAGAAGTACTATAATTAGCAATAACAGGTATAGGTTTATTAGGATCCAGTCGGCATTCTGTCAGAATTAATATGTCAATTTCAAAATTTAAGCCCGTTAATGTAACTTGAAAATCATCAATATTTTTAAAGACACTCCTAATATTCTGCGTTATTAATGTTAAATCACTTATCGTAACTTTATGTTTACTAAGGTTTTGGATGTCACACTCTGTTGCATAAGCAATTTTAGTATCGTCTATTTCATTCAGTATGTTAAGAGAGCAAGACATGTTCAAAGGTATATAAAACACAAATCAGTACAATATTAATTAGGTCGTAATTTTGTTTGACAGGTGGGTCATAAGCCGGCAGATATATTTTTAATGGGATGAACCATTTAATGATCACATTATTTACGATAGCCAATATCAAAGTCATGATAATAATTTGCAGAAAATCAGCTCTTACAATTTTTGCATATTTATTAGAGTTATATGACACAATAAAAGCACCTCTATAAAATAATAAGTTTTTATATATAAATTTAAATTTGTTATAAACTACAATTAAACTTATGAATAAATTAGGAATTTTCGGAGAAAAAACCGTAATATAGAAAAAATTAAACCAATTTGCTAGGCACATAATAACTAGTCAAGTAGCGTTTAGAAGTTGATGAATTTGCGACTCGTTATTAACCAGCAGGATGGGAGACGTCTCATCTTTTCTTAAGTAAACCTTACCTTAAGATGTCCAGCAGAATTTGTACGATTTCATCTTAACAACATCTCGGGCGAGGAAGTGCAAGCGGGCAGCCTTCGCCGTCAGCTGCTCGGAAATAAAGACTGGAGTATCTTCAGACGTCCTATATCCGAGATGTTTGGCACATAGTTTAGTTTTATGTTTTATGTTAAATGCTTTACTCAGTTTTATTACCTCATTTTTAAGTAAAGCAGATGATGTCTCCACAATTATCGGAGTGTTTTGAGCAGAGCTTTTTTTTCCGCGGATTCTGTATATATCAGTAATGTTATTTTTACTTAGTTCGCAACCGATATTTTTAGAGAGGCATACAACCATGTCAATGAGATCCTCTTTTGTTTCCCTTTCTTTCTTTGGTGCATTTTTAATCTCAAAGTTGGCTTTCCTCCTATCTTTTTGCATATCTTCAACTTTATTCTCCAACATGGTTATGTAGCTCTTATCCTCCTTCACTTGGGCCTCCAAATGCTCTATTTTCTTTCTAAACTCTTCGTTTTGCGCCGTTAAAAATGCTATAGAATTTTCAATATTGTGATTGGTATGCTGGATTTCCTTTAATATAGCTGTATTTTTCTTAAATTCTTTTTCTTGTGAGGCTATCACATTGGTAATCAATGCCTTCATTTCCGCAAATTCTGAAGTAAATTCGTCTTCTCTTTTCCTTTTCCCGCGTTGGGAAACGAAGTTAGGTGGAGTCAATTCTTGCTGAGAAATTGAATGAATATCAGAGTCCGATAAAGACCTATTCAGTGCAGAATCCATATCGTATTTCTATGCTAACAAAGTTGCTTTTTATATGTATGTACTGATATCATTAACGCAATAGTAGCACTGCACAATTCTTCGTAGCCGCGTAGTCTACTGCGACCGTACTCGTAGCGTCGTAGCAATTCAGCTCGTAGCACAGCTCGTAGTAAGTAGCTAAGGCGCGCCGGTCAGAGGGAGTCAAAAAATAGCAATTGTCTTCCTCACATGTGAGGTCTGCGGGGGGGTGACTCACTAGCAGCATGCGCCAACACAAATAAATTACGCAGCAAAACTGATCTTAATATGCGAACCGGAACAGTTTATATTCGACTGCACTAATTTAGTTTTTAATTTTAACAGACCGCGACACGTCCGCTCTCAGCAAGACACGGGAGGAAAGAGGATATACTGGAATATTATTTTAATAACATGATTTCTTTCGTAATAATTACAGTATTAGAAGTAAAGATCCATTATATTCCTAACCCATATGGACCATAAATAAAACATTTAATAGCTTTGCTTTATAGGAATATAACAAAGTTTATTAGCGGTTAAATAGTTATCTAATTTCAGTTTTCCGAAAAGCCGTGAACTAACAAATAAATGGGTTATAGCGATAAAAAGGCCCAACTGGGAGCCCGACATTAGGATTTCCTTATGTTTCATTTCAGCGCTTCGTACATCAGATCATTACATCATCACCTAAATATATTTATATTAGGATAATATATCTTGTTCTCAAAAATGCGATAAAGCTAACAAAAAGACAGCTATATAATAAATTGAACCGTTTTAAGGGGCAGTAACTTAATTAGACTTTTGTGTTTATTTAATAATCATCGTTTTATAAATTAAATCCTGTTTTCTATTTACTCGCAAAAACCTACCATATAGTAAATGCATGTAAGTACGCCAAGCTATTCTACCAACATCAAGATAAGACATTTAGTTTTGACGATTGACAACATTGACTAATTACATTAGTGCTGTAAATGTCTATCCTCGAATAATTTTATCGATATAACCTTTATCGATATTTTTACATAATGAAAGTTAGATCTCTATACTGAATTATTTATTAGAAATAATTTTTTTAACGTGGGAATTGAGTAAAAATGTCGATCAGGATAAGAAATCAATATATTTTACACACAACAATTAGTAATTATATCTCTACAATTAGGTACAAAAATATGTAAAAAGAAAATATAAAATAAAAAACGCACTATTTTACTAGTAATTAAGTAAAAAATAAACGATGACTCCGTAGCGCAGTGGCTAAGCGTTTGGCTGCGGCACTGCAGGACAGAGGCTTCGTTCCCGCACTGAACAATTGTTGCTATGCTGTAAAATAAATAGTCTGCGTCTGGATGCTTATTTTCAACGTTTGTTTTTTTTTAAGGGTAAAAATATTAGGTTTTTTCACACTGATTGGATTAAATTGCTTTTATGTGTAACAAATACTTGTAGTGTTATGCTACTTACATATCATTTTACATTATTTTAAATTCATTTTTCCATTCTGTTTCGATTTTCTGCATTCACCTCAAAACTGGATATTTTACAGCACCTTTATTTCCATAGGATCCTGTAACGATTTTAAACCATAAGAACACAATAACAAATCATTTCTACTTCGTATTTTCACATTATCAGCACTTTTAAATTGGTGTCAATGGAGTCTACCTTTTTTCGATCTTTTAGCTAGTTTTCCGTAACTCTACAATCTTGGGCTTTGTGTGGGCAGCTGCGCTACCTTTTTTCCTATATCAATAATATCTCATTTTCCACTTAAATCTTACCGTTTTCTTATTATAAACCTAAAACCAAAATTTGACATGTTTTGTCATTGTTATTTATTTCGTTTCCATAGTAATTATATTCAAATTTGCTACCGATCTGTTGTTCCTATTTCGATAATTCCACATAAATACTCTTTTCTCTTGACCATTTACAAAAAATTTGCGTTTAATTTAAATAATTTTTCCGTTCTCTCTAGAAAGGTATAAAAGCCGAACAATCGGTGAAGAAAGGCAGTCTCGCTTCAGTTCGCGAATTGGAAGTATCTCCTAAAGGCCTTATCCCGGGGCCGCACTGCCCCGGGATCCTGCAAGCCTCCACCTACACGTGAAGTCTTCGGCGAAGCCTTCTTCAAACGCGGAGCCGCACCACTCCGGAATCCTACAAGCCTCCATCTACCTCGGAAGTCGTCGGAAGTCTACTACAAGCGCGGGGGCCACACTACTCCGGGCGCTACGACTGCTTACTCCAGGCGCCGAGTGCACCTACCGCCGGCGCTACCTTTGGGCGCTGCAACTGCTGGCTCTAAGCGTTGAGCGCACCTACTCCAGGCGCTACGTGCGCCGGCTCCGGACGCTGCGTGTGCTGGCTCCAGGCGTTGCGTGCCGTTGCTGCTAAGAAACTTACCTCTACAAGCGCAACCGGCGTGTGCTGGCTTCAGGCGCTGCGTATCGTCGCTGCTAAGAAACCTACCTCTACAATCGCAACGTGTGTCGCTTCGACTTTTAGGCCCCACTACATCTCTATATTCCCCTATTCTCCTACCTTTATATTTTTTTTTGTAATCTAATTGTACTCTCACTTCATTCATCATCATCCTCATTTCATTTTTTTATAAAATTGTAAATATCTTTGAATTTTGAATATATTTCTGTTTTTGTTGTATTTTTGTTGTTTTGTTGTTCTTAGGTTAGATTCTTTTTGATATATTATTGTCGCTTCACGACATACTATGTACAAATCGCTAGGCTTCTTCACAGAGGTAGCTATGTACATACTATTCGCAGAGATCGTTTACTAATTGTCGCTTTCAAAATGAGTGCTCATTATAACTAATGTTTATAGATGAATCTATAAAAAAATTATTTACATCCAGGTAATTACAAATAACTTTGAGTTTATTTATATAATTGAATTCTTACCAACATGTCACTTTAGAGGGATATTATTTTTGCTACATATAAATGAAACCTAAACATACACATAATTGTGGAAGTTTAAATTAAGTCCACTGATGAAATAACAGTTCGTTTTAGTTGGGTTCAAAAGCAATGCTTGCCACAAATATGTTTTATCATGTGAATCTTTTCAATTGGTACATGTGCCAGCTATTTCACCCAATGCTTGCATCTGAAAAAGTAATATAAATAAAATCACATTTTTATTGAACAAATAGAATGTTAGCAGTCACAATTGACTGTGTAGTTTCTAAGTATAGTTCGTTTCGGATTGCCATACCATCGAACTATCAGATTTAGGAAATAGTGTGTTTGTATTTGTGCACACAATCGTACACTATAAAAAGCTGTCCTACGTAGATGGCTAGTCCAAAAATGTACTCGCGTTAAATATCATAGTACTGTCTTTTAAAGTTGAAATCACCACATAGCTTTCATCATCTAAGGGAAATATTGCTACGAATAAATAGCCTTTTCTTGTTATCATTTTTTCCGCTTCTTGCACCATTTAATTGGAAAGTTTTATACTGAATATTTATTTTTTAACAATTCTGTAAATGAACAACGGCTCCTATAGCAAAATTAAAAGCAATCTTATTAAATAAAATATATACAAATATAGTTGTTTCATTTGACATTTGAACCTATTTGATTTGACAATGTCGTTAATAGACATATTACGAAAAGCAGAAAGAAGAGATAACCGTCATTAAAATTTGACCCCTGTAGTACATATAGTTTTAACTATGGAAGTTGCACCAGCCTGGAACGCAGTTGGGGCTAGCGCGCTCTAGGCCATTGAATGTTAAAGTTTTTTAACGCTGTTTACGTAAGTTTTTTTATTAAATACTTGTTGAAATACTCGTCGAAATAATTTTGTTTAGTGTTTAGTATATTTAATTGTAGGATAAAATAGTTGAAAAAGTTATAATGTAATTTCAGAATAATGTATATTATGCATATTACCTATGTATCTATTTCATAAATTATAATGACAAAACGTCGTTCCTACTATAATTGTTGCGGGGTGGGGATAAATTCCTAATGAGCAAACAAAAGGATACAGATATATTATTAAGTTACCGAAGGATAGTGAAAGGTGAATTTATTTCATGTTTTTGTTAGTACCTATCTAACAGTCTAAGCAGTCAACATCAAAAGTGTGCAACTTCTGTACGTAGTACTATTATTTATTCTGTGCTTTCGTTACTACATATTTCAATAAGTTGAAAAAATAAGTCATTTTATTTGACCATGTCCAAGATTTTTGCATTAAAATATGATTTATGTAGTTTTCTTTTAAATCATAAAAAAATGCTTACTGATGGATCTTTTGAACTAACTGAATATCTGAACATTTTTATATTTTATATAATGTTTAATTATATTGCAGAAAACCATCATCAAATGAGACCAACAATATACATTTTTGTGTTTATAACTTTGAGCATAGAAAATAGAGGAGCTGCCCAGAGCGTCTATATGTTTTATTGGTTATACAAATATGGTTATATTCGACATTGAACTGTCAATATGCTGCCTATCTCTTTTTCACTCAGCGAAGTGTAAGTCTAAGTGTCATTCGTAAATGAAACAGATAATAGAAATTGTTTCGTATTCTGGTAAACATTTTTAAGATGACGTCATTTAACCCCGCCTTGCGGCCGATTCCGCCATTTATTGTTTCAGATTTGCTGTTATAAAAAGTCGTTTGATATTTCTTAATTTCAAAATTTTGAGAATTTATAAACATTTTATAGTGAATTTTCCAATTCATTATAAAGTACGAAGATAAATAAGTGTTGTGTAAGAGGCTGTGCCTCAAAATATAATCAAAAATCACGCGAACTATCATTCCATATGTGAGTGATTTAGTTTTTGCTGTAAATATAATGTAAAAACGTTTATATCTTTTGCGACAGTAAGTAGATGGATGTAATTATTTACCATATTTAATTCATATTACTTAATTACTTCTTATCATTCTTTGCGTATCTATAAAATTTTGTTATTCTTAAATAATGATGTTATATTGCTAACAATAAATTCTTTCTGGAACTTAATTTATTAAGGTTTTCTTGATTTATTCTGTCGTATTATGTGAAAAAGTTTTGCGTTATGCATTGTATTACTTCGGTGTCATGGGTCTGAGCAGTGAGCATAAATGATTAACTAAATTATACGGAAACGGAGTTACATTCATGTTAGCAGGATCATACTGTTGAAGGCGTACGCTGCGTGTTGGCATTGAGTTCGAAACAGATAGATATATTTACTTCAAAACCAAAGTAAAAGCTACCTCGATTAAATCCTGGTGCGATTTCTAATGCGTACTAATATTTCTATGGCATAATTTTTTTGGAAAATTACTGATTGGAAAAACGTTCTGAAGAGGGTTCTTGCCGTAGTACGATAATGCCGCAAACATACCTGGTGTGTGTACAATGGCTGAAATTCAAAGCCAAGCACCTATTGCTTTTTCCGTTCCTTGCTTTGTCCTCTCTTAAAATTTTGTAGCAACTGCGGCTACTGAATGTTGCACAGAAGCTTACCGCTTCAGTTCTTTTATATTAATGACGAGAAAAGGGTGGTGTAATTAGAACGATAATGCACCATTCATGAAGTGACATTTTAATTGACAAAAAATTGTAATTAATATGATTGTGAACTAGGGCATCGAATTGTAGAAGATCGGTAGGGGCGGAAAAATCAGAATAGCCTATTGGTGGCAAATGTGCAAATCCGCCACTGACTGTACCTAGGTCTCTACTATAGATTGCCTCATAGGGCATTTTGCCACAGCTACCACGCTTGGCAGGCGGTTTAGCATCCGCAGATTTTTATTATTTTGTGTCTATTTCACTTGGTCTTTCTTGATTTTTTTTGCCAAAATCCAGAAATCACCCATGCTAAGCCGGGGTGGATATAAAATAAAAAATATTTCACGGTAAATAATTTATTTGATATGATAATTTGTAAACAAGTGCATCGTAAAGTATAATAATATTCAAATCACAGCGATTCTAAAGTAGTTTTTACTTCAAAAGATATTAGCTTAACCGGCCACACGAAACTGGTGCATAAGCCAGAATAGTAGAAAAAAATGGTGGGGGGTGCTACTAGCTCAAAAAGAGAACTCCATCTGTTTAACCATCCTGGCTTTATATAGTAACATATTAGCCCAGAAGTAAAGCTTATTCTGTATAATTTGAAGTCAGGGGAACTAGCTTGCTAACTTACAACTTATAAGCACGAGTTGCTATCATCAAAATCGTCTTCAAACTATTATTTAAACGATAAAACTGGAGCAGCAAGCATATGGCGGTTAAATTCACGCGAAATTCCCCTAGTCTCCCTAATCGTTAGAGAAAATATAATTTTGCATATTTAAAATAAATAAAAATACATATAGGTGTTACTAAATTTTAAAAGTTGATTGACTTCACATCACTAAAAAATGGGCGGAACTTACATTATCCGCCATTTATTGTTTCAATTTGACACGATTTTTTGTAGGCTTGTCATCTCCTCTATTTTCTATGCTCAAAAGCACAGACCACAGAGTACTCTTTATTAACCCGAACTTATAAGTACTCTAAGAGGAGAAGCATCCAAGCCAAAAATCTTAATAAAAAAATCGAGGGTCTATGGGAACAATTCTGTTCTACATATTCTTTTGTCTATGATTCTATGATTCTGTTCTATTTGAATATAACCAAAGCAAGTTATTTTAAATAAATATTTAAAATAACAACGATAGAAATTTATAAATTCAGAATATCTAAGTTAAGGTTAAGCTTATTACAATGGCTAACGACCCTGAAAGATTTGATTCGATGCTGTTAGCAATGGCACAACAACATGAAGGTGGTGTAAAAGATGTAAGTTAAATAAAATTTATTAGTAAAATTTCTATTCTTTAACTATTACCTGAGGCAAATATATTCACAATAACATATACTATATACACTCGTGCTAATATTATTTTCGGTTGAAGCCACCTTCTAGTACTTTCTAAAAGTCAGCCTTCAACAGTGTTGCGCACATACATAATACTTATTATTTAAATTGTTTGGTGCACAGAAGTACATTATGAACTTTCTGCTCAACCAGCATATGTCATATGTTAAATAGAAATATATTTTCATGATAGTTTCGTTTCGTAGCAAATTTTCTAGTATGTTCTAATAGTATTTCTTCGTTCATAACAGCCTTACAAAAGTCAACTGCTAAACATAAACCCATAAATTGCCTCACAGGGAGGATATTTGCTAAAGAAACGACTCTTGGCAAGCAGGATAGAAGTTGCTGCTGGTGAAAGTAGAGATGGTCTTTCATTATCCTCTGTTACCTCTTGGCTTGATAAGGGCTAGTCGATTCTCTCATGATTGGTGATACTCACATATTTATTTTTAGTTTAACATCATAAATTTATATAAATATGTATATGGCAAAGTAATTGGCATCAGTCTAAACTTTAAAAATATAAACACTTCCAAAGTCCAAATTAATACCCCATCAAAACCCTGGATCTTTCAATATCGTCACTTTAGTAAAATAATCACCTCTACTGTTTGTAGCCTTTGCTTTGGACATGCTAGTACTCCGGTACACTTGGCTAAACTGAGAATTATAGATAGCTCAATCTGTGAACATGGAATAGATGAAGGATCTGTAAATCAACTATTTTTTGAGTGTCCTTATCTTTCTCGCTCTCTCTATGATATCCAGTATCCTGTCCAATTAAGTCCCATGTCCTGTACATTTCCAGTATTTGTTGTCCCTGGTCTATATTCTTTTTGTAAATATTTTGTTGTATTTTATTCATACTATTAATATTAAACTGTAAAATTACTAATCAATTTTGGTGATGGTATTTAAAAAAAAATTGAGAATTCTTAATGTAATAAATATTTAGGTACTTGTCACTCCCATGACTGGTTTGACACTGGCAGAGCAAAGAAGAAATATGTATATGTATTTACACGGTTCTTTTAATTTAAAAAAAAAAATCTTCATTGTTTAATTGATAATTCTCTGCCAATGTCAAGGTTGAGCAATATAAATATCACTTATGAAAACTGCCAGTGTATTTGAAACTACTGTTTTAGGACATGATTTCATGCATAACCCAAGAAGTACCTAAAAAATAAGAGTTTAAGATTACTAAATATATTAAGATATCATATTAACACAATAGTACCTAGATATTCAGTATATGGCCCAATAGGATAAAAGTAGCCGAATAGGCCAAATACTGAATAATAGCTGAATATTTGTTGCAAGTATACAGTAATAGAACTAGTAGTCCCACCTAGTTCATAGACAGTATTCAAAATTCTTTATAGTAAGTATTCATGATCTTTGAAAATCAAGGCCAAAAATTATTTATTTAATATTATGTAGGTATTTCGGAAATACATAATATGTATAAGTGCTAAAATCTGGTGGGATCTTAACACTATACTCAATGATCTAAAAAGTCTCCCTATTATGTGTAACGTCCATAATGCACCCATGCTGGTAGTTGTTAGTAACACTACACTCATAGTTTTGTTGATGAGTATGTTTAACTACAACAAATTGTCAGAATAGGTACGTCCAACATTGACTTGATACATATATTTACATATTGAGGGATTTAAATATATCACTATTATAATTATGAATAATATTATTATTTCACAATATTAGTATTTATTTATAAATTATTAGAAATGTTGCAAGCACATTAACAAAAGGAGTATTAAATGTTAATAAAAAAGAATATGGTTTCATGTTGAATATAAGAAGGTAAAATATCATATATAGAGATTGTTTGTTTGTACTCAACAAATAGGTTTTCTAGAATATGCTCATCCAAGCCACACTTGCACAGATTTATCTTTACATGAATTTTTGCTAAGAAAACAGATGTGCAGGCATGACCAAGCAATAGTCTTATTATAACGGATGTTTACACTCCTTTCATAAAAGGAGGATTATTATTCTTTTATTACATAAAAGAAGGATTTAGTTATTAGTATGAGTAAATTTATTATAACTAAATTGATACAAACTAGTTTTTATCAATTGCAAGAACCTTCTATGACAAAGAAATTGTAGTCAGAGCCATATTTTTCAAGTCAATATTATATTTCAAACAATAATATTCCTTTTCAGCTTCTTTCTACAATTGTTGGATTCTTGGCCCGCAAAACAGACTTCTTCACTGGAGGGAAAGACGGAGAATGGGAGAAAGTGTGTACAATTTTCCTTTTATCTTTTATTTAGTGTTTTTTTATTTTTATTTTTTTATAGAATAAGGATGACAAACAAGCACACAGTCCACCTGATGGTAAATGGTTGCTGTGGCCCATAGAAATCTACATCTATCTTTGTAATCTACATGTATCTTTAAAATGCAGATGCGTTGTCAGCCGTGAGGACTAAGATAGAATGCCTCTTTTCCAGTAAAGAGGGTTTCCGGTTCTCTCTCTACACTCACCATACGAAACACAGCAGCATTAAGCTGCTATTTTACGCTGGTATTATTATCAATGTCTCCAATATTACTACATAATTCTATAAAATGTTAAATTAATACAAGTAAAGAACTTTTCATATATTTTTTCCTTAGCATAGTTAAGTCTTGAGCATAATTAAAACCTTAACATAATGCAAAATACAACGTTTATAAATCGTAGCATTAAGTTAAATCATATCCTTTTCCTTTATAATATAAGAGGTACAAACAAGCACACAGTGCACCTGAGGGTAAGTGGATGCTATGTGCCCATAGACATCTACATCTATCCTCAATTAAGTGTTGCCTCTTGAGGACCAAGATTCTTGTTTCCAGTAAAAAGGGTCTCCAGTTCTCTACAGTCACCATATGTATCACAGCATCCTTAAGCTACTATTTTACGCTGGTATTCTGTGGGAGCATGGTCCTATCCCAATCGAGCCAACCCATTTGTGCCACAATTAATATAGCTGCAGAGTGGCTCTACCACATATGAATCCTGTACTACAACATTTGTTTGTGTACTACAACATTTGTGGATATTGTTGCTTAAAGTCTATGGTTTCTGATGATTTTTGTGCTGTTAGCTTTTTGGCTCTTACAGCTTACAGGCTGCAAAGGTTCATGAGACCGATTAAGGTTGTTGAAAGGTTGATGAGGCCAGTAAGGACGCAAAGGTTCATGAGACAGGCTAAAATGATAATAGTTATTAGTCTTCAAGAGATTATTTGAAGAGAATGCCACATGACAATGTTTTGGCCTTTGATTAGTTTTGATCAGCCTAAACTAATTGCTCTTTAACTTTGAAGTACTGATCAAAAAGTATTCATATAAATTTTCTAGTATTGTTTTGTTTTATGTAAGCATAAGTTTTGTTGATGATCATTGATCACATATTTTGGAGGTGGTACCTGATTCCTTCATTTTTATTAATTGGTCGGTATACTGTACTACTATATCCGATGACAACAAAAAAATAATTTTTATGTTGTTGTTGGTCAAAGCCAAAGTTAAATATTGACCAGAAGCTAAATATATATATAAAGTTTGCCAAGATAAACATTCAGTCGGGCTTTACTAGTAACCTTAACACATTGATTGTTCAATTTGTATATTTTTGTTGTTTTATATATTTTTTGTTATTTAATTTTATGCATATCATTTACACATATCCGATAACCCTTAATTGTAAACACGGGCGAGTGTCAATTGTGACAGCTGTGGATATGTCTAGTTTGGCCTAATGGCTAACCCATCTTATTGTTATAATAATATGTGGCTATATGGTGGTAAAGATATTGGACACAGTAGCTCTACCACCAGTTAGAGTTTTAATAACATTTGAAGGTAGAGCTTCTGTGTCCAATCTCTTTATAAATCAATTGTGTATTACCCTGTTTCTAATATAATGTTACATCAGACATTATATCATGTGGCTAACAGATATTAAAATCTATCCTTTATAAAAAAAAAGAATAAAGCAATATGGAAATGCCAGTAGTCTGATGCCTTGCTCCATCTTATTTTTTGTCCATATAGCCAATTTATTGTTATAATGGTATCTCGTTGTAGTATAGCTCCTCCAAATATCATGAATATAAGTAAGAGTTCTTACAATTATTGACATGTTGCTGCAACAATAATTTAAAATTAAAAATTTTGTACAACTGACTTCAATATAAATTATTAAGAATAACTCAAAAACTTATATGGCGCCACATGTGAAGCACCAGCTTTCAAATAAAAAAATAATCATTGAAATCGGATCACCCAGTAAACAATCGAATTGAGTACTGTCTCCTTTTTGAAATTTGTAGAAAACTAGTAGTCACGACAGATGATAATCAAAACTAATTGCATATGTAAAATTCTTTTTATAGGTAGTGAAAGACACTTTTTATACACATGCAAAGAAAGCACGTGATGAGGCTGAAAAAATTAAAAAAGAGAAAGATGAAGCTGAAAAAAGGTTGAAGGATATACAGCAAAGAAAAGAACAGGAAAGGCTTGCACAAGATTTTGAACCAGCTACTGTTACTGAGATTACTGACCAGGAGGCTGCCAAAATGCAAGAGGACATTGAAAAGGATAACAAGAATAGTAAGTTTCAAGGATAAGGTACTATTTATTTAGTTTTATATTTATTTTTTGATACAGGCATGTCAGAAATATCGGGAATACATCAGAAGGTTAATTGTTAAAAAATAAAAGTGTGACAGCGGATGTTGGACTTGCTCTCTTGCTTACGCAATTAATCACTATCAGTAATAAGACGGCATAATACACTACACATTCAGTATAGAGCAATTACAGTTCAACCACATTGTAACACTTTCCCGCAATAATCACACTAGAGGTTGGCGTTGCGACGATGAACCGTTTACAAAGACCGTTTTGTGATTTGCGACGATGAAACTGTTTTACATCCTGGGTTCAAACAGTCTTCGTTCCACAAACCAGTAATGGAATTATTTCGTGCGACTTTTTATTTTACTTTGTTGATATAGAGGTCAAAGTCGACTTGTATGAACTATGAATTGGGCTAAAACAATTATGTATATAAAAATGATCTTTTAAATACGACTGGTAAAAAGATAAGTCTGTCTAGTCAGTCCTAAGCCTGGAAAAGTATGAAGGATTCATTTCATAGTTTAGTAATTTAGATCGATAAAGCGAATTATTTAGTAAACTGTTTCATACATTTCAAATTGTTGATAGTTGTAAGAAACTGCAACCATTTCACTCGACGTAAACGCAATTCTATTACATCTTGGATAAGTTTCGTCCTTTAAGCCGTCTTCGACAACCGTTTTCGACGTCGGAAAAACAGTTGCGTTTCGTCCGTCAAAAATTCAACAACGACCCACCACTAAATCATACACATATTTTATAGATGCACTGACAGCTATTTTAAAAAAAGTCACAATTATTTATATACTTACCAATAAAAGTTTGGCACATTACAACAGCTCATACTCTGAAAGTTTTATCAAGAACGAAAAACCGGCAGTCCTAAGCCCATGTTCCTTCTAGAATGTATAAACATATCATACCCATATTTTACTAGGTGGTAGCTCCTTTTCTGCTAAGGAATTCAATTTATGGAGCCGGTCAGGAAAAAAAACCTATTTAAGTTGTAAATATATTGTGTAATTTTAGCGGTATGAATATACTGTAGTTAGTCTCGCTGAAAGCAAAATAAAGGGCTGCAGACACATGTAGTTCTCCATCTAGATAATGCTTCTGTATTTTATTGCGGTTTTTTGATAAGCAAGCTTGAACATTGCAGATGAGTAAAGTCTTCTTAATATTATTATTTATGGCAGTTTTAATCATTTGCCAATTTCATTATGAAAGTGTTTAATAAGTAGAATAGCCCTGACACAGATACAATGTCTGTGTACAAAAGATTGTAATAAACAAGTATCTTATTTTTCCTTGAATTTTTTTATTTCTTTCCAATTTTAATGATTGTTTCAAAATGACACAATTGTTACAACTACATTTTTTTTTAAATACAAGAAATGCTATAAACATTACTAATATTCCCTTTAACCACTTCTGGTTAAAATGCTTGTGTTAGAAGTGATTCACGACGGTAGTCGAATGGCGGATTCGAACCCACAACTTTTCGAGTTCGCGATCCGTGCCCTGCCATTAGGCTACTGACACTTTTTAATTTTTAATTACATTAATATGTTAGTATTGATAAACATTAAAATGTTATGTTATTGCTGTTATGAAATACCACAAAATATTATTTAAAGAATTTAAAAATGTTGCCATCAAATAATTACAGACAGATTGGCTGAGCAAGTTGTGAGTTTTTTGTGATTTCTAATGTTTGTTTTTCAATAATGTGTGGAGTGTATGTTAAGACATAAAGCGTTTATTTTATATTTTGTATAATAAATATCTGTGTTTTATATATATTTAACATTTACACTTCTGTCAAGGTGCAGTTGAAATTGAAAAATACAGCTTGCTTGTATATTACTCAAGTAGAATTTAAAACTCTTATACGTGGTAGAGCCATGCTGCATCTATATTATGGTTGTAGCACGAATGGGTCGGCTCGACCGGGGAAGGACCACGCTCTCACAGAATACCAGCGTAAAATAGCAGCTTAACGCTGCTGTGTTTCGTATGGTGAGTGTAGAGAACCGGAGACCCTTTTTACTGGAAACGAGGCATTCCATCTTAGTCCTCACGGGTGACAACGCATCTGCATTTTGACTCTTAATCGAAGATAGATGTAGATGTCTATGGGCCACAGCGACCACTTACCATCAGGTGGACTGTGTGCTCGTTTGTCACCCATATCCTATTAAAAAAAAACTCAAACTTAAATGAATTACGGTCGAATGTCGAACGCTGGCTGTGTTTCCTTGTTGAATGGCAATAATTAGCCTTCGAGCAAGAAAAGAACCAGACCTCTTATCAACAGCAGGGACGACCAGTCGCAGATTCAGTTATTTTATTAACTTCATTGCCCATGGACTCCACAGACCAATAATCTCTACAGCAAATGGCACAAATATGTAGTCATCTCTCTAGCTGAAAGTCGGTTTAGTTAATTAAAAACTCGAATAACTCTAATTAATATATTAGTAACACTAACAATAAAACATACAATGTACATCTAATGTAATCATAACATAATACTAAAAATGCATTTTTTTAAAAATGAAAAATGATTACTAGTAACACTAACAATAAAACATACAATGTACATCTAATGTACTCATAACATAATGCTAAAAATGTTATTGTCTGTAATTTTATTCTAAGTAAATAATTAAATATCTTTTCAAACTACTGCAATTTTTAATTGTAGAATCTGAGCTGGGAGCTGGTGAAGGTGCTAGCAGTGACAAAGAAAATGACAGTATTCCAGATGAAGATGATGACCCTAAGGAGAAGGGTAAACTTAAACCAAATGCTGGCAATGGATGTGATCTTGAGAATTACAGGTGGACACAGACATTAGAAGAAGTGGAGGTAAGTAACATATTAAAATCTAACTTGTTTTGTAAGGTGTATAGGGGGAATTCTAAAGAATTTTCGATGGCATTACTGGATGTCTAAATTTTGGTTTATTCTCAGACTAAATTAATTTTAGTTTTTGTATTTACTAATGTGTGTGTTTAAATAAAACTGTGATGTGTAAACATACTTTTCAATGTAATCCTCCTATTAATAACTCAATTGTTTTACCTATTAATTAGTCATGTGGTGGCCGTGTTAGAGAATCTATCACCTGTGAGGAATCCATTTTAATTACAATGGATCTGTTGCCTTCTTTGATTGAGGTTGATTACAAGTGTTGATTACAAGAATGAGATAGAATACAGTATAGTAAGCGACAGTAGCCTAATGGCTGGGTGCGGACGACGAACTCAAAAGGTTGTGGGTTCGAATCCGTTATCCGCCTTCTCTATGGATCATATTATACATGGTATAGCCACGCTGCAGCTATGTTATGATTGTAGCACGAATGGGTCGGCTCGACCGGGGTAGTACCACGCTGTCCCAGAATAGGGCTCCCCAGTGCCAGCTCCTTCCACATGACCGCATCCAACGCAGAGCGGCTCGAATTGTCGACGACCGAGCCCTTTCCGATCGGCTCGATTCATTGGCACTGCGAAGAGATGTTGCATCCCTTTGCATTTTCTTTCGCATCTACCATGGGGAGTGCTCTGAGGAATTGTTCGGATTAATCCCAGCCGCCAAATTTCACGAACGCACATCGCGGCAGAACTCCCGATACCATCCACACCATCTGGATGATTGGCGGTCCACCACTGTGCGATTTAGAAGATGTTTTCTTCCTCGCACGACCTCCTTGTGGAATCGATTACCATCAGCGATTTTTCCGGACCGATACGACTTAGGGACCTTCAAGAAAAGAGCGTACTCCTTTTTAAAAGGCCGGCAACGCATCTGCGATTCCCCTGGTGTTGCAGTTGTTCATGGGCGGCGATAGTCACTTACCATCAGGTGAGCCGCATGTTCGTTCGCCCCCTCTCCTATAAAAAAAAAAAATACCGGCGTAATATAGCAGTATAGAGAACCGGAGACCCTTTTTTAATGGAAACGAGGCATTTTGATTCTTAATGCAGGAAAAATGATGATGTCTATAGACCAAAGCATTCACTTACCATCAGGTGGCCTGTGTGCTCGTTTGTCACCCGTATTCTATTAAAAAGAACCACTACTTACTTACTTAGAAGTTAAAGGGAATATTAGTAATGTCACAGAATAAATAATAGTACTACGTACAGAAGTTGCACTTTGAGATGTTGACTGCTTGCCGATGTTTTAATAGCCTACATAATTATGATTAATCAAAAAAAAAAAACTTTGTCGCTGCGCGCGAGTGTCCGTATTACTTTGCATCTTTTCCCCTTCCTACGTCACAACGGACTTTCCGTGGTTACTAAGGGCTGTTAGTTAATAAAGAGTAAAAAATACATTGTGAAATGGCAAGTAAGCTACTTAGGTAAAGTACTTATTCTGACATATTTCTGCTACTATGTGAGTTACAGAAAATAAAATTACATAAAATTACAAAATTACAATTACAAATTCGTCGGGAATCGCGATGCTTGGCTCGTAAGGAATGGGTATAATGGGTATATATAAGTGAAATCTATTTTCAGTGCCCATATTATCCCGTGCGTTTCGTAGGATACACAGAGAAAAATGAGACGGAGATGGGCAGCAGCATCTTTCTGATAGATAGATAACGACGAGCTATTTTTCGCAACTCCACGTCTAAGCGCGTATTTTGCGTGTGGGCAGGAATAATGTAATTATTCGAGCTATGAAATCTCCCCTAAGAAGTTCAACAGTCTTTTGATGTTGCGAGCAACTTCGGCGAGTGATCCCGGGGTGCCGAGATGCTTAGTCCTGTATGCAGCGATCTCCGGACATGTCAGCAACACGTGGGCCACTGTTTCTTCTCCCTCATACAGACGACAGGGACGAAGAAACTATCTGTAATGCCTATGGTAAATAAATGTTTGTTTAAGGAGCCATGTCCTGCACTTGTTACTATCCTGATCTGTGGCTTGTTCAATCTCATTTAGAACCTTGGTTAAATGACTTTTGATGATTTTCCAAAGCTGATCATATTGATTAGTGAAGTTTCTACATACCAGTGCACGAATGTTACCAAAGGGGATTAGTATGATTGGTTCTGGCCCTATAGTGGCCAGAGCCTTCTCTTCGGGCCAGTTTGTCTGCTGCATCTTTGTCCCTTTATCCATTGCAGAGTCACATTGTTGTGTTTACATAACTTATTTAGTCGTTGATGGCATGTACCTTCATTTGTTTTGGAACCATCTGTGAAAATTCTGAGTTCTTTTGGGGTAAAACCCTCCGGCCGGTTTGTTTAATTTAATTGTATCTTGTATTTCTTATCAAACACAAATTGTTTAGGAGTCTTATCGTATGACTTGTAAGATAGGAATTTTGGAGTAAATTCTATCAATTATACCTGTATGGGGGACTCTACCCTTATTCCATGGATTTAGAGTCTTGAGTCTAATGGCAGCTAAAGTCGCTTCTTGTTGTATGTGTAGGTGAAGCGGGGTTCACTCCAGTATAGCTTCTAAGGTTGCTGTTGGTGTAGTTCTTATGCAGCCCGTGGCAGCTATACATGCTAGTCTCTGGTAACGCTGAAGCTTCTTAACGGTGGTGGCTTCATTTGTTTTAGTGCACCATACCAGAGCACCGTATGTGATCATGGGTCGAATTACGATTTTGTATAACCACAGTATAATTCTTCCTGATAAGAACTAAAAATAAATTGCCATGTGCCATGATCCCATCTGCCATGTGTGATGACTGTAGCAAATGTTTAGCAGTGGATTTTTAATTTGCTAATGATGGACATTTCCTTGCTCTAAAACTCTCTCATAAATGAGAAGGGGCATGGGCCCAGCTGTTGAACGTATGTAAGCTGGTAACTTTACTTTTATTCAGAATTATATCTCTTTCTCTTCTTAAAAATATGTTACCCCCACACTAGGATTTTCTCCTGTATCACGGAGACTGTTTACATACATAAATTGCATAAGGACAAACATCCGACCCGGAACAATTAATTGTAGGCCATACAAATACTTTATCCATAAGGGATTTGAACCTGTGCGCCTCAGCGCCGCGACTCAATGCTAAGCCACTGCGCCACTGAGCTATCAATTATATGCTAGAGTATTGTCGATATTGCTGCGGTATTGTATATTTTATCCTTTATTTATAAAGGTGTCGTGGCTTATCTACAATATGTATGTAATTAATGAAAACTTGGTCATTCGTAGTAAGATAAAGTATTTCTAAATAGTTAATAGTTTATTTTGTATGAATTCCAACATCGTTTATATTCATCGTGAGTTGTACTTGCCTTTAGGAGCAGCAACAGCGCGTCTGTCCTTTTTTTTGTTGACACAGTTTATAGACCCTTCGCCTAGTGAAAAGTTATATACATCGTGTGTGAAAAATATTCAAAATATAATTTCTGTAGCTAAATTATTAAATGTACTTGATTGACTGTCGCAAAGCATAGCAAGGCTACACAGGGCCGTAGAAATGTGTCAATCATGAATGATTCGTTCGTTTCAACCGGGTCGCATCAAAGTATTGATGATTGCAATTACATTTTTTTAACGTTCCGGATCAAACGGTGGACAAGACCTGCGACCAAAGAGTATAGTAATGACGATGATCATCATCATCATTGGGAATTAAATTTTATTAAAATTAAAGCTTGATAAAATCCATTTTATTAAATATAAAGAGTATGTCGTAGGTATCAGAAGTAACTTCCTGAATGATATTTTTACTGAAACTACGAATATAACCTGGTTAGGTATATTTATTCTATATATATATATATATGAATAGGTTTTTTTGGATAGATTAAAATATGACCACTGAAAATATGACTAAAATATGACCATTGCCCTGCGCTGTTTCTATTTCTTTTTGCTGAATTATTATAATAAGACTGAAGTGATTTTATTTTTAGGGGGGTAAACAAATAGCCTTTCATGTAGGTACACGTTTATTAGTATTGAATATTGAAAACAATACAAGGTAAGTATATTTATTTGTGTTCAATTATCACAGTCCTTCCAAATTATGCTACCTCTTTATTTTTTACAATTCTATATAACTATTAGCAGCGAAGTAAGTTACAAACTACATTTAATTAAAAATATATGTACATTTTCATAAGGTATACAAAAATACACATATTTTATTCTTTATTCTTACATTAATGTACATCATACACAACATTACTTGGATTGTTCTGCAATAATACTAGTAATTAATTAAATAATCATAAATAAAAACACTAAGATTAATATATTACACATCAATTTGCAAAAATGTCAAACATTACTTAAAAGATTTGAATCTACTGGAATCTACGTTTTATTATTGTACTAGAAACGATAAACATCACAGTCACGTCACAATACACGTTGAATGTACAATATTACTGGTTACAATTTTGAGCATTGAAAATAAATAATTGTTAACTTACGTAACTAATAATCTACTTTGTTCGAATTTTAAACTGGTTAATTATTTATTGCACTTTTGACAGCATCTTTACTTGAACGTGCTCTTACGTTAAGAAGTTTTAAGAGTTATTTTGCTTTTAAACTTTTCTATAACTTTCATATACATTGTAGTTTTGTGGATTACATATTTACGCGTTTACTTAATATTATATATTAGAAATTATCAATTCTAATATATAATATTAACTAAATACTTTCGCGACTCGATAGTTGGCAGTAAACTTAAGAATATCTGTAGATGCCGGTCTCCTTACGCATTCTCACTAAAAAATGAAAAAAAAATTAAATGTAAATAACAGATATTTCACAATAATAACGATTAAAATTTTAAATTTCTTATGTTAAATTAACCTATAGAAAATTAAACACAAAACTATAGCATATTTTGAAATTTTGAGACGAAATATTTTAGTTTAAATGTTCATAAATATTCACTGGATCATGAACAATAAAAAAATCTATTCAAAATATTACTAATTCATTTAGATGATATTGTACCGGTGTTTCGACAGTGTTTTGAAATCGATAGACGCTGTTGACTCAGGATGGTGCTTTGTTTGTGGCATTATTTTGGGGACGCCTATGTTCAGCAGTGTACTTGTGATGGATTGTAATTATGACTATGATGATGATTGATGATTCCCTAATTCATCACGCTTTAGTCTTTGCATTTATGTATCAATATACATATTTAAGTGAGGAATTGTAGTTATTATGGGATAAAAGCACCTAAATCTGAAGTAAGCTATAATACCTATTATTAATAATTATGAATGTCTAAAAATTAGTAGTTTTAGTTATTGACCATAATAAATACATAAATATGAAGTAAACGTGCAAAGTGCAATATAAGAAATTGTATAACTTTGTATTGTATTTTTACTTACTTTCAACAAAGCAAATAGCCGCAAGGATACATGCGGAGAGCAGTATAGTCATTGATATGACTAGCACAGTGATCTGGTGGGAGTGATTACAACAACAAGACTTCGGCTCTTTGTCGGATCGTTGCTTCGTGAATCCATTCACTACTGTGAAGTGAGTTGAGCTAGCGACCGATGCAACGTCTTGCCCAGATGAGGATCCCCGCTTTACGTCGTTCCAAAACTTGTCGGTAATTTCGCGGGAATCTTCTGGAATGGCCATCACAGTGCTAGTCATTTGCGGCTTACGTCCAAAGCCAATTGATTTATTTTGATAGCCGTACTCGCCTTGGCCAGTGTTCTTGCCGTTCATGCGAGCCAAGTGTACTGCACTCAATAATAGTGAGCCCGATGACGCACTCTGAAACATTTCAAAATATTGTAAGATAATACGATCTGGAAAAGATGAACTGAATCCTCGGCTGTTTCGAAGAAATGGTTACTAATTTATGGTTGGGTCAGAGCAGGATATCAGCGTTGAATAGCAGCATAATGCTGCTGTTTCTTACGGTGAGTGTAGAGTACCGGAGACCTTTTTTACTGGTAACAAGGTATTTCATCATGGTCATTCTACGTGGTATAGCCAAGCTGGCATTATAGTTGTAGTATGAATGGGTCGGCTCGACCAAGGAAGGACTACGCTCTCACAGAATACTAGCGTAAAATAGCTTAATACTGTTGTGCTTGTTATGGTGAGTGTGGAGAACCGGAGACCCTTTTTACCAGAAGCGAGGCGTTCCATCTTAGTCCTCAGACGGGGACAACGCATCTGAATTTTGATTCTTAATCTATGGGCCACAGTATTTACCATCACGTGGACTGTGTATTGTTTGTTACTCTGCTATAAAAAATATACAAAAGTGACACTTCTATGAGTAGATAATATATTATTTTTCTTTTGACACTATATTCATAGAATAATCTAATTAATCTTTCTTGAGGTTCCGGACATTTTGAAGAAACCATGTTGCTTCATTACACTTTCTTTGTATTTTCACATTAATACGTAATTTATACATATTTAAAGTTATTTTTCATAATGTTAATTTAGGTAAATGTGGCAAGCCTTAAAGGAAATTCAAAGAAAAAAAGTAGTTTTATTTTAAAACATATGTTGGCATAAAAACTGTAATTTAAAAAAAATGTGCTATCGCCGTCGACGCTCGACGACGAAATGAGTAAAAAATGTTGCAATAAATATAATTTCAAAGTCGTGTACCGGATCTGGTATATAATAAAATAAGGTTTTTAACCCCAGAAATCATCAATTAACAAAAAGTCACGATAATAAGAAAAAGGATGTTACTTTTTTTATGTGATTAAACGTCTTGAAAAATATGGTCTTATTTAATAGTGGGCGGAGACAGGTTCAAAGGCGGATGATTATAAAGTATGATAAGTTAGCCTTACGTGTGTGCTGTGGTTACTAGAAGAGCCTTGACTTGAGGCAGAGCCGCCACGCGACCGCGCATCTATGCTGCCTGGTGTGCTACAACCCGACAACGACGGCCGTGGAATATGCCATTCGTGCGTTGAGATCTGAAAAGTTAATTTAAATTTAACGTCACGCAATGTTTTTCTTACGATATAATCTTCGTCTATTATCCTATATTATATTTATCTTGCCGAATTATTATTTAAATTGTCTTAAGTTAAATAATATGTTGTTATCGTCCCAGCATTATTTATTCTGTGGTCCCGGTAATTATTTGCCTATCAGTGATCATGCGCATAATTGGACTCAATAGAATATAACCGGTGCTCTGCTCCTTAATCCTTCTTAATGATAAACTAAACGTGAAGTAAATGTAGGCTTTCTCAATTAGGAGAATACACATTGATAATCTCTTCACTTGCTTATAAAACTATAATGAAGATTTTTCAATTACTTAATTTTCATGTTTATGTCTTATTGAACTGAGCAATATAGGTATTCAAGGAACAAATTAAACAAGTTATCGTTTTTATGAGAAGTTTAAATAGTCAGCTCGAGTAGTTGATGATGTCTTGCTCGATATCTCGCAGGTTATAGCGGTCTTTTATCAAATTAATAATAAGAAGGACTAATGTACGCCGTGAACGGGCCTATAAATTGATTCGTTTATTTATTTTTAAAATTTATCTCAGGTATCGTGCAAAGGAATTAATTTGATCAGCCTCGAGTCAAGCGGCACCACTTCTCTTCGATTTAGTAGTCATATTAATGTAATAGTTTATTTACCTATCTACGTGGTCCTTATACAGTCGTCTAATTTAAAACTGCACGCACTTTCCTTGAGGATTTTTGGTAGATTTCGTCACATTTATATATTATTAAATATCATGAAATCTAAATCGGCACTAATCGGCATATCATAAAATGTATCATAAATACAAGGGAGGCGCCTGCAGTTTTAAATAAGACGATCTCTACATAGTAAATTCTAAAGCACTTTTAGTTTTAGCAAAGATGAAGTGTTTTTTTTAATTTCCTAACTTGGTTTAAATTTGAATAAATCTTTTATTGAAACAAGGGACAAATATTACAATAAATAATTATGAATATTATTTTATTTAGTTTTTTTACTTCGCTACAGTTTATGTTAATATTCTTTGTCAATTACCACATTTTAAACTAAATAGCTTGACGAAATTTAAATAGCGCATGAATGCAATATCTACATAACAAAGAAAACTGTAAATAAACAATGGTGTTACTGTCGCCGCTTCATCCTTGCTGTATCCATTGAGATATAATGTACTACGTACTAGAGAAGACGCCTCAACTCGATTGTTTGTAACACGCGTTAGAGTGCGCGCTCTCAAACTCACTTAGTCTGTGTCAAGCGGTTGTTGCAACGTGAGAAGTTAGAGTGAAGAATTATTTTTAAATTAATATGCCTTCGTGTGCATTGAGATACTGTTCAAACTACTCGAGAAATATAAGGAAAAGTCAAGGAGTGAATTTTCACCAGTAATTTAAACTTATTATTATCTTTAAAACACGCTTAATTTAATTATATTTTATCAACAGCAACGTATACGTGAATGTCAAAGAGTAAAACATTTTTATGCGCAGACTTGACACTATCGACGTATAATGTTAAGTAATTATGAACAGTAAAATATTTATATATAATCACTGTAGGAAATGTTAATGCATTAAAATTAATATTTCTTATTATTATTTTTAATTAATGGTTTCTTCAGCTGTGTCATGAAACAAAATAATCATGGATCAAATTTGTTCAGAAGAATTGCAGCGAAGAAACGTCAGATTATTCACGCATATTTTCCGTGCAGTTAAAAAAATGACAAAAACACCGCAAAAACAGGAAGAGTGTACTTCAATAAATAAGCAGTACCATGCGACAATGTAATTATATAATTATACAACATTGCTGGGATTTTTGTTTTATTTTTTGATTAGACGACGAACGAATGTTTTGTAATGTTCAGTATATTTACGGGACTTAAGAGAGGCGGAAACCTCGGCGTGCGAGTCATTCTAGTATATGACGGTTTTTTAATACTGTAACACTAGAATTTTTGCAGGCTTTCCAAATATTTAGTATCTATTTTTCAGCCAATAAAATGTGGTGAACAGGAAGTATCAGAATCGTTGTCTGAATCAATAAGCAGGACAAATTCAATTTTAGATAGTCCGAGCAAAATTGTACTTAAAAATAAATTACGCAAGTGATGTCTTCTAAGCTAAGTTTGAGTGATGTATACGAAGCCTGAGCTTTTAAATATAGTTCTACCTTGATAACGGAATCAATAATTCTAGGTTATTATAAAAATAATAAAATATAAGCACGTTGTAATATTGTGTTTGTATTTAATAGCAAGGAATCTGCAGCTAGAAAGAAACTTACTGAGAAATTTAAGACAAAATATTTATCTAAAGAAAAAATGTGCTAGTTACAAATCAATTATAGAAAATTTGAAACATAAATTCGGTCTGAACTTAAATGCTGAGATTGATTTAATGGGTAAAGTAGAAGTTATGGAGTAACATAAATCTTTAACGAAAAAGAACAAACAGAGCACGCATTATTAATTATACACTGCATGCACCTTTACGTAAATTCGCTTTGATTTTACACTATTATTCACCAGCTGCGTATAAATTACGTTAGAGAATGCTAGAAAAGTAATAATAATGATCTTTGAAAATAAATGCATATTTTTATATTTTACATATGTACCTTTTAAAGTATTATATAAAATATCAATAAAATGTAATTCTGGCATAATATTATGTTATATTATATAAAATTAACACATATGCAAATTAAATAACAATTAAGAAATTGTACTCGATATAATTAACAATACAATCTAAATAAACAATTACTTATTACATGCTGCTGATAATTCTACCTACGCATATAATCTATGATGACAAAAACCGCGCATGCGCGACTGTACTATTTACCGCGCATGCGCGAAGACATAGAGTAGTGCACAATTTTTGTTCGGAATAGCTTCTCTAGTACGTAGTACATTATATCTCAATGGCTGTATCATCATTGACAAGTCAAATGCGCGTATTAGCAATATCTGTCAAAATCTAAAAGAGACTATCGATAAACAAAATCTTAACGATAGTATAATATTAAAGATGATTAACATATGACTAGACATTTTTGTACGGAGCTTATATGCCGAAGTTATGACTGCTTCCCGCTGTCTATGTAAGGCTACTCTAAGATTTTGCTTAACATCTTACATAAGACGTCTAGGATTAATGTTATATCATCGAAGAATATTAGAATAAAATGTCCTATTATGCAACTAGTTATAAGACCATGTAGTAGCGGTGTAAGAATATCCACTACTCCCATATCATCCTGTGGGTGTCGTAAAAGGCAACAGAGGGAAATAAATTAGACTTTAGACGAGAATTAGACTAAAAATAAAAAATACGGATGCCGACCTGCTTGCCGAACGTGGCAACAATGGAAAATATCCCCCTATAAGGCAGTCTATGGGGGAGGCCTATGTTCAGCTGTTGACTTTAAGTAGTGTTAAAAGTAATATTCAAATAATCGGTAATTAAATTCAATTTATTGAATCTTTAAATGATTTAATTTTTTTTTGTTTATTTGAATTTTATTTTTAGAATTGCTTAAATTATATGAATCAAGAATAATTACTTCCTACTTTGTCACTGTAAATTTGTGTAGGCAAAGAAATTCCTATGCAAAGGCGCGCTGAAAAAAACACTACGTATTAATAGCCTGTAACGGTAACGATTGTAAGAGTAGGTACCTACTATCGAATAATAGTTAGTAAGCAAGTTGCATTTGTTCATTGTTCTACTCTACATTCAAGTGTCAAAAGAGTTAATTTTATTGCATACATATACAATATGTAACAAAAACCCTGTGGTTCCCGTTAAGTAAGTTATCAGGATCAGTATTCAAACCTATAGAAATAACTTTATTGAAAACTAAAACAATATTTTTTTTATTTAAAAAAAATTGTATGGATAGAATAGAATAGAATAGAATGATTTTTATTCAATATGGATTATTACATAATACTTATTGAAAGTCATTATTTTATTTACCACAAATTGTATGTGGTTTTATTACCTCTGCATTGTCTGGGGAGTAAGAAGATTGTCAAAGACCCCGCTTTACTATCGGCTAGTGTCAGTAAGAGGTAATAAAACCACATAAAATTAAAAAAAAAATTTGGTCGAGTTTTTAAAAAAAAGTTTATTTCTATAGGTTTGAATACTGATCATGATAACGTACTTAACGGGAACCACAGGGTTTTTGTTACATGTTGTATATATATAAGAAGTGTTTTTGTATTTTTTCTATATTTTTTTTAATTCTTATGTGATAAATATATAGAGTCTTGGTAGCTAAGGCTTAAGCTAAATAATACTAAGCGCTCTCCGTAAATCTCACTGTCGAACAACCCAAGTTCGAGCACCGCCGGCATTAATAGAACTGTCAAAATTGCTGATTCACCGCGTGCTCAAAGGTGAAGGAAAACGGTGTGAGAAAATCTTCATAGCTAAATAATAAATTATTTTCAGGACATGTGAAATCCACCAATACACTGGAGCAACGCGGCAGTTTCATTGCGCCATACTACATCTGAGAAATGAAAGGTCTGGGGATGATTCAAGCCACAGACCCTTCATTTCTGAAAGGCCGCAAGCTGCTTGATATGCTATAAACTACCTTATGATATATCTGTGTATATGTGCATAAATATGTGCATTCGCCATGTTTCCTTTTGCCAAATAATATTAATTTTATCATGGGTTAAGTTTGGTTTGGCATAGTTTCATCAAATACATTTTTAGGTCAAGTTTTATTCGATGTCCGATTGATTTTCTCAGATACGGATCTCAAGGTTCGCGTTCTCTTTATTTGCGGTCTTGTTTCGTTGGCCTCTGGCGCAGTTAATCTTAGTTTTGCTTTCGACTTCAAAGTTCTCATTGTTATTTTGATGAGATGATGGATATTCATATTTGGTAGTTAGTAACAATACTGCTTTTCTTTTATGGCACGAACAAGGTTGAAGTATTTTGCCTCTGCTCTTGTTTTGGCAATTTAAGAATAAGGTTAGCAAATTTAAACTCGCACACATATTTATGATTACGCCGCGTTGCTCTAATTTGTGTTGGCGGACTTCACAGCTTCACATGTCCTGTAAATATTTTATTTCTTAGCCATGAAGGAGTTTGGGATTTTAGGATTTGGTATAATTAAATCTTTAGGTAACTTTTTCATAAATGGTGTAATTCACACATTAGAAATCTAATCTCCAAGATACAAATTATGATTACTTTTTTAGATCCCTGCAAACTTATCCAAATTGACATTCTACAATCGTTAACGCTTATAGAAAACTATGAAATTAATGAAAGTCAAGTGACAGCCAGTGACTTAATGTTAAGTTGTTACGACATTTCTTTAACTTTTATACTTTTCCAACTGTTAATCGTAGTAAACTGTAACTGTACCTGTGTATAATACATTAATAATAGGTTGTATACTTTGAAGATACATACAATATAGTGTTTTTTTTTTATTGGAATGTCAATGTATAAACAGAAGGATGATTGGCGAACATTGCAATATGTTTCGCAAATCTACAAACCGGTCCTGCTGTCAACGTTACTATAGTTACATGGCCGCGGATTGCTTTATAACACCATTCTATGTACCACCACTTTCGCTATTTGTGTGCATACAGATACTTGCTCCACGGTTTAAATAATGTCCACCATTTAAAGTAGACCATAGATAAAGCCCAGTGTAAATATGCCAAGTTATTGTTTAGCTCGCTACTATGTCGAAATGTCATACCATTTAGCAAACTATTGCTAACTAGTTACTGAGCAGCAACACTGAATGTTTTTTTTTTTTAGTATTATCAGGTATTGTGATGTGAAAAAATGTACGTCGTTAAAATTTGTGGGAATTACGGGCGAAGAAGATAAGATCTTGTCGTTGTATTATTTTGTTAGTCTGGTAACTCAAGATTGAAATTTTAAATACAAAACGGATTGTCTTAACCCACACAAAGATTTTCGACCTTTTTGATAAAAAGTTACAAGGACGTTATAGGTTTATAAAACATCCAATAGTAATAATAAGTAATGCTAATTCAAAAAGCCTTATATTTACCCTAATCAAAATCCTGCTCTCCAATATGTTAAATTGTTTTAAATGTAAACCTTAAAATACAGGTTGTATTATCGAATATCCACCAATATAAACGGAAAAATAAAAAGTGATATAACTATGAAAGATTTGGAGTACAATTTGTTTAACAATTGTGCAATTTGAATGATGACCACCTTAATAGAAATCTTTACAGTACAATTCTATAAATCTCATGTAGGTACGTCGCCACACGTGGTGGTTGGGACGTACGCTTATCTTTATTTGCAATAAAAAAAATTCTAGCTCCGTATTGTGACTCACACGTTACGTGTATTAAATGCTTTAAAAAAGATTATTAATTTATTTTAAAGACGGGTAGACTTTTTGTATTAAACCGTCAATATTCATCGTTCATTCGTAACTTGAATTTAAACAGCAATGCGTGGATTTTAGCAGACTACACGTTTTTCGTATAAGTCTAAGCCTTTGGAGCTAGAGACAAGTTTGCAATAGTATTCTAAATACACAAAGATATTCCTGGTTACAGTTGTATCTATTCACGTCACGCAGCAATGTGTCAGGCCAAGTTCGGAAAAGAAGAGGCCGACGCACCGACAGCGTGTAGGTATATTGCCGTGAATCATTTCTAACCTCTTGCGTACCCCCCATAGCTCAAATGCTAACAAAACCTACACACTTGTAACTTGCATACTTAATAAGGATCCCTTTATTACAGAGATTCCCATATTATTTTCATTACTCACTTACTGATTCACACACTCATCAAATTCAAATATTCAATTCAAAACCTGGGCCACTTCTAGATTAGTTAGGAACTTAAAATTAGGCATTAATTGGTTGGCTTGGCATAATGGACATCAAAACTACAAATTATCGATATTCGCTGTCGACATTTAAGTCTCATAGTCTATATTAAAATACAAAACAGGCGTAAACGCAAAATTTCTTTTATAGCATAATAGTGACAAACGAGCACACAATCCACCTGATAATAAGTGGATGCTGCGGCCCGTATACATTTACATCTATCCTCGATTATGAATCAAAATTCAGATGCGTTGTCACCCCTGAGGACTAATATGGAATGCCTCCTTTCGAGTAATATAGGTCTCCGGTTCTCACCATACACAAGTAAATTTTGAATAAAAGGCAATATCTACGCCGGTTCTTCAAACAACAAGTTTCTTTATAATAATAATAGTAATCTTTATTGATAAACATATTGCATGTAAAAAAATTTACAGTGGTCAACAACCCCTAAACTACACAATCAAATATAGCTGCAGTATGGCTCTACCACGTAAAAATGTTGAAGGTGTTGAAAACTCAGTTCCAAAAACGTTTTATATTCTTATAGATTTAAGAAACTCTCGATCTTAACTCTTTTTATCGGCAAAGCTTACAATTCAGAACGTCGTTTGTACTGAACTTGGCCTCCATTCCACTACGCAGGCTTTGGTGGAATTTTCAATAACTATTATATATTACATATATCGTTATAATATTTCTCGGCATTGTGGCAATCGGACCCGCACTAAATTTTGCCATAATATCAAAGAATAACTTTTAATAACTTAACAATAATAATTAACTTTAATACACACGATTAAAATATCGAATAATTTATACTAAAACAACACAACTAACATTTAAGTGATAAAAAACTTCATTGTCAAATTGTTTATGCGTCGTGTTCCGTTATTGAATCTTAGGTCAACTAGGCAATTAAGAAACAATCATCATTTTATACAAATTTTAATAAAGAAGCAACTTTAGTTCACACGGTGGAACAAATATAGATGCACTTCGCGTATTCATAATGTTTTTGTTTAAAATTAAATTTTATTTACTGTTGTCACTCACAATAAACTATCCTTGAAGTGTTAGTCTTACGTTCTCTACATATCATGTTACATGTTATTGTATACTATATATAATTCATAATTTACGAGTGCTGACTGAAATAACTAGTTCGGTTGAACAAGACGGTTACGCAATATCGCTAATCTTGATGAATATAATTGAATGCTTATTGTCGCGTGTCTATAACGGTGTGATCACGAAACACGTTAGACGGGGACTTGTAAACACGAACAGTTACGATGGCGGTGTTTTAACTTGCGAACGTATTTTATGCAATTTTACTTCGAGCCAATAGTTATGTAACCTAACGTTGAGAATATTGCATCGACTTAAGGCTAACATCGAATCGTTGTGTACAACTACATTTTTCCTTGTTGGATTCTACAAACAGTATTGTGGACTCGCTATCGATATGAAAATGAGGTGCGCCGACTCTACTATTAGAATATTTAAACAATAAGAGTAATATGGACTATAGCAAATTAGTTGTCGACCATGTAGTTCGTTCCCCTTTGGAAGAGAAAGCGTACTTGTTGTACGTCTGTTCTCGGAATACTTTCAGCGTTGCAAATGCCACAATGGCTAACGGATTGCAGTCCATAATTTTAATACTTTTGATTTCTTTTCTCTCAGCATGAATGAACTTGAATTAATGCTAAGCAAACCATGCGAATTACCAGCTGTAAGCGAAAGCACTTCTTAGTAACAAGACGCTAATCATAAGTGTAATCGATGAATGTTGGCAATGTTAATGCTGTGCGTGGGCCACTAAGAAAGTTTGGCAAAAGAATTCTCCATATATAAAGCAATCGCTATAAAGCTTTCCATCTATATAAAGCTTCTATACAACAACAAGTATCCGTTGAACCAATTTTGTAAATTACTTGCCAGTCCACCTCTGACACTTCTTCTAGTGATGAAAATTTTATCTCTTGAAGAACCTCGCTTTGAGTAATGAGTGGGCGGGCGCGTTGTCATGGTGAAGCAGTAGCTCGTGAGAGTGAGCAGTGAAAACTTCTAGCAATCATTTGATAGTATACCATTCGGCATTGATGCTAATTCAATTTGTAAAGAAAATTATACCAGATAACCATTTAAAGTAATAAAAAAATTAGCGATCAAAATGCGTGAATGCAAGTTATCAACTTGAGTTTTTTAAAGTATAACTAATAGAGTTAATAATTGCTGCAATTATGTTAATTTAATTCATATTATTTCGCATTGCGTACATAGTCCGTAAAAACTATTGTTCCTGACAACAGCCAAACGTGCCTTTGAGCGTCCAATTATCATATTTTATACGCGATTGCATGAGGACACCGCAATTTAACGCATTGTTCATGCTGATCACAAACACTAGCATGACGCTTATGGACGTCCTTGAACTCGATTGGATGTATTTAAGAATTTAAAGAAATCTTGATAATGCACATTGCACTAATTTTTTTTTATAGAATAAGAGTAAAACCAGGCCTGTCCCACCGCGCTTTAGGCATGAAAATATACCTACGCAGCGCGGCCCCGTATGCTGGGCTAATTCCGTGAGGTTGTCACCCGCCTGCTCCAGCTGACGCACGCCTTTCGTTAACATAAACAATATTTTTCTCTAATAAGTATTTAGGCACTTTTGATATTTATTTTTGAGTTTTTCGTTGCAATGCTGGGGTCGCGAGTTCGAATCCCGCACGGAATACGTATTTGTATGGCCTACAAATAATTGTTACGGGTCTAGAGATGTTTGTGCTTGTGCAGTTTATTTTTGTTGACTGTCTCCACGATACAGGAGAAAATCCTGGTGTGGGGATAACGTTTTCTTTTAACAAAATAAAGAAAAATACTAAAGCATTGTATAATGCCTTGGTATATTTTACTATACATCAATTAATATCAAAGGATTCAATTTGTTTTCTCACAACACCTAACCCTACAGTAGAAGCGGTCTTAACAAATGCGCGTAACGGGCTAAATGATACAGACACTCGCACGCGGACGTAAGGTGCATTTTGATTTAATATGAGAAAATAAACAGGTAGGCTAATTTCACGAAGGTCACTTCGGAGGCGTGCAAAGTGTTATGAACATTAGCGACGTTGTAACAAAGTTTAAACTCACAAGTTTAAGCTATCAGAGAGTGATCCTTCTGTTCTTTTAACTATTATTTATTCTGTGGTAAAACGAACATAGTCCACCTGATGGTAAGTGGATGCTGTGGTCCACAGACATCTAAATTTATCCTCAATAAGGAATCAAAATACAGATGCATTGTCACCCCTGAGGGCCAAGATGGAATACCTCTTGCCAGTGCCTTGCCAACTGCCAGTAAAAAGGGGTCTCCGGTTCTCTACACTCACCATACGAAACACAGCAGCGTGAGGCTCCTATTTTACGCAGGTATTCTGTGGTCCTACGTGGTACTGTCTGGTCCTACTCCGGTCGAGTGGACCTATTTATGTCATAATATAGCTGCAGCTTGGCTCTACCAAGTTGGTTGTTTCTAATGATGTATAAGATTATGAACACACATACAGCCTTTTCAAACATTTCATAGGTATTTCTTATTATATTGTTGGAGTATTATAATATTTGAGTAACAAACGAACTAATAGTCTATCTGATAACTGAGTCTAATATAGTTTATCTGATGGCTGATGGCTACCCGCTAAGAGCTTAGCAGTCAGCCATCAGCTATTAATGTCTCCTTCTTCTTTCTTATTAACTGCCCGTAGAAGTCCATTACTGGAAATTAGCGTCTTCCAGGACCGAAATGGTTTGCCATAATCGCCATGCTTGATAAGCGGATTGGCGGTCACACTTTCCGACGTGTTACGTCTTTGATGCTGTTTCCCATCGCTAGTCTATCCAAAAGCTAGGCTGCCATCTATTTGAAGGCATGTGATCTTTCTGGCACTTCCCACGGCCGACATCTTACGACACTCATGAGTCGCAATAGGGTAATAAATTATATTACGCCACCGCCACACGGAAATAACAGCCGAATTAAATGTAAATTCATCGCTGTTTCAGTGGTATTGCACTCAATTTTTGTGCGTTGTTAATATACGAACGTAGTCAAAATTGAATTAGGTATATGAAGAAAATTAGAGTGGATAATCCTGGTAAGCATTAAAAATAAACGATATTTATTTTCTTTGGTTTTTTTTCTATATATTGTACACGAAATCAAAATTCAAGAGCAAGAAAGGGGTCTATTTGCATGCTATTTAGGCGTAATATATATAATGTAATATATAACCATTTTAAAAATGTTTTTCTGTCTGTCTGTCTGTCGGTCCGTGAATTTCGAGAATGGAAAGACTGAACTGGTTGTGATGAAACTTCACGAACAGTTAGAGAGATCTAGGCCAGGAGATCAATGTCAGAAGTGACCTAGGCTATTTTATTAAAAAAACGTGCAAGTTATTTTTTGTGAAATCGAAAAACTGATAGAACAAAAATAGTTTTTGTTTTTGCTGATTATCTCATAAACTATAAGAGATATAATAAAGATTCAGAAGAAACTTTTATTTGTACATTTAATTACACAAAAAATGATTCTTCTATTAAAGTTTTGATGCAAAATCGATTTTAACATGTTTTAACTTCTACGCTTTAACAAAATTTTAAGTGTGAAAGGATAAGTGATAAGACCTTTATTACTTGAAATTAATGGATTCTCAATTTCTATTAATTTTAACAATTTTTTCATATCGTGCATAATTTTCGAGATAATGGCAAAGAACCGAGTTTAAAGTGGGTTTCCATAATTAACTACTTGCACAACGATCTCACTTGTAATTACATTTAAACTACAATTTGTTAATTAGAAGAAGGAATATTATAATTTAAGCATAAAACGCGTATTAATTACAATTCAAAAAACATATATCTTCTTTATTTCACAAGTTTTGAGTTATTCTAATTTCCCCATCTTATTCAATCTCAGATATAATTGCATCATAGTACGGTTAAAGTAAATCAAGTCGACGCTCGTGGGACGTTCCGGGTATAGAAAAATTGACCATGGAGAAGTAACTTATCCGGCTGCCTATGAACGCAGTGATGATATCATTGACTGTGTTTTTCATCCGTAGTTTTAATCCGTGGTGTTAAGTCTATAATCAATTTAAATAATTACATTTTTTCTATATCTTTTAAAAATAGGATACAAGTAATCTAAAATTTCAATGAAGTCATCGTTATTAAACACGCATTTGTGGGTAGGTGCCTTTCAATATTACATAGCATTAGAGAGTTAAGGTGTATAAAAATAAGTTCAATAGCAGTTTTATCAAACGTAAACTCACGTTTTTTTATCACTTGACATCCGTGTTTATCAAAAACCTTTTTGTCGAGCATCACGAATTTAAAATTCGGGGTTTTAACGCGGACGCTGCTGGGAAAACCTATGACGAAAAAATGAAGATGATCCTGTTTACAATCTTTATAAAAGGATCGTGAACATTTCAACTGTTATTTATGCATAATCATTACCTTGACGGACCGATGTCTGTAAAATAGTACAATGAGTGACGACTTGCGATACTTCCTGATCATGTTAACTGATAAATGAGAATAAAATTGAATCAACTGAGGTTAAGTTCGTTATTTAATAAATCATTTTATGTCAAAGTCAAGTAGGATTATTTTAGTGAGATTTGTACATTAATTTGTACAAATTGTTATTCAATTGTTTTATGGTCTTAGAAAATTCCTCATATAAATGAGCAGTTATAAGTTCATAGTTGTCACGCTTTGCGGACAGATTGGCAATCGCAATTATTTTTAATTGTGTTATCTATCTAATTACACCTATAAAACAGAAGAAGATCTATCATCTAGAAGACTTAGTTGAGTATGTCCTATTTAAAACACATTATCAAACATAAAGATTGAGATTCTAAGTAGTTTAAATACAGAACGCATCCTTTATTACACTTTAAGTGGTGTAATGATAACAATAACATTAACCCACATCAGGCAACTGACAACGGTGTCTCTAACGCTACTTGCAAAAATATTACGGCAAGATAAATTGTTGTCCTTCCTTACAGCACTAAAATTATATTCATTACATATCATGTGTCAGTCACGCATCGGCTTTTATGGACCATTGTAAAGTTTTATGTTATATTTGTTGTTTTTTTTTAACTTTAAAGCTTCTTTGACCGAGATAAAACGAGGGTAATTATATCAGCTTGGGGAAAATATATATTTACGCATGTACACATAGGTAATATACGTGTTTTTTTTTAACGAGAGTTTGAGTCGACCTTTATCAGTTTGCAGGTGCACGGTGTATACTGTATATTTTTTATTTACAATATTTTGTAATCAGAAACTCGTCGCATCCTTTAATCAAACGTATGTACATCACATGAGCAATAGAAAGGAAAACAACTTGGATTATTAAAATCCAGGGTCAGGATAATACTCGTGAAAGCGTTGACTGAATAAGAACCTATAAAGATGATGAAACAGATTATAAAGTAGAACAAGAACGTGACAGACCATCAAGATTGTTGCTACTTATATTGTACTTAATATTATAGCGGTTTAATCTGAATCCGTTTTGTTAAAGTGAATCCGGTTCTGCGATAGTCCACGAAATAAAATTTTGCTTTTTAACGATCTTATATTTTAATTATTTTTATTTATAAATAAATAGTCTCCGTAAAAATAACTGCTTTATTATAGGTTATTACATACCTTAGGTTGTCGTTATTTCTCCAACACATGCATATAGGAAACCAATATAAATAAATAAAATATTCATCCACCAAAATGCCGTTTGTAATAAATAATAAGATTTTTTATAATATATACGTAAAGCTAGCTACTCTTTTGACATGTCAATGACATTGTAATGTGACGTATCTGAATGACATTGAAAATGTACGTCGCAAATAGTCACATTTACACTGTCAATTTAATCATACAGGTAGGTAGCTACGTCTCTTATAACCTTAACGTCAAGGGATATTATAAGGAGTTCGAGAATCGAGATTGAGGGTAGTAGGACGACGACAATATAGGATTGCCTAAAAATGATATAAAAAATCATGAAACAGAAAATACAGTGAAGTGAAAGCTAAATATGCTGCGCCGCTTCTAAATAATGATAACATGGCGGGAGAATTATGATGATCACCGATTAGTGTATCTCGTGTAAAAATACCGGCGTAAAATAACAGTTTAATACTGCTGTGTTTCGTATAGTGAGCGTAGAGAACTGGAAATCCTCTTAAATAGAAACGAGACATCTTAGACCTTAGGGGTGATAAAGGGTGTAGATGTCTATGCGCCTAAGCATCCACTTGCCATCAGGTGGACGGTGTGCTCGTTTCTCACCCGTATTCTATAAAGTAAAACATAAATATTACAAAATATAAAGGCCGTCAAAGGTTCAATTATTGCATAATCAGAAAGCTCTGTAAGCCAAGTATCATGCAATAGGAAAAATATCTGTTTAAATCGACTTGGAGGTTGTTTAATTTTTATCTTATAGCTAAAGGTTCCGTAAAATATTTACAAAGTATTTTACTATTCAATTATTTTCAACAGTAAAAGTATAGTGGACATGTTTGTCGTGAACTTTAATTTTAGAACTGAAATGGTCTGGAGGTGCTTATATAATTTTTATGTCGTCGATTTTTTGCAGATAAAGAAATGTTTATAAAAATTAACAAAAAAAAAGTATATTTCACAAAGACAGACATTTCGTTCAACGACTTTCATCCATCCATAAGTCCACTGCTGAACATAGGCATCCCTCATATATTGCCTAAGGGAGGGATTTTGCCATAGTTGCCACACTAGGCAAGCGGATTGGCAACCGCAGATTTTTATTATATTGAGTTATTATCAGGACGATGCTGGTGCCCATCTCCTGTTTCAACTAATTCATAGTTGCTTATCAGAACCTATATTACCTATGGATGCCATACACGATCCAGTTTAAAGCGCTTAAAGCGGCGGGCGTCCAGTTTGCAGTGCATCTATATAGACCACTCACGTGCAAGTTCGTCATCTAGTTTGAATGATGCCGCACCACTTGAAACCATGGCGTCACCAGTAACGGACGACGACGTGTCAGCCATCCTAGGTTTAAAGCTCCGACTAGCGTCATACTTGACCGCTCATTCACACGTCTTTATCACGTCGGCAGAATCGATTTTGCTTCAAGTAGACTTGTCATGCACACTTTACCGGACGCTGCTTCAAGGGCGCTGCAAACTTGACGGTAAACTGGATCGTGTATGGCACCCATTACCTATTTCCGCCGCTAAATAGCAGTACTTGCAACCGGTCTGAAGGCTGTGAGGTATTCCATCTTAGTCCTTAAAGATGATAACGCACCTGCAGCCTTCTTTGTTTGAGATTGGTTGCAGGTGTCCACGAGCTCGGTAGCCACGTATTATCAGGTGGATTTTAAATTCGTTTGTCTCTTCAATTATATAAAAAGCTATACAAGTTAAGGTTTGTTGTGTATGGAATATGGAAATGTATGTTAACTTTTACGTAATTTATGTGAATGTTTTATTTATGAATTATTGTGCAAATTCGATTCGGACCCTGAATTAATACCGAATTATTGTATTATCATTAATAAACCTCTGACATTGATTGTCCATTAAATGCCATTGGGAATATTAATTTTGTATATTTTTGTTTAAATTCGATCTTGTCGGCATTGTTAAGAACCTTGAGTAATAGACAAAGCTCTACGAGATTCCAGAATATTTGTTACTGTATAGGAAGTGTTTGTTGGTATTTAAGAGAACTAGTGTATATTCGGTCCACACCGGTTTTGTCGTAATGAGTGCACCGCAGCCGCCCGGAGCCGTCTGGCTGGATGCGCGCTAAGTCCGGGTGTTGTGAAATGTGAAGGCCGCCCGTCGATGGTAACTTAAGTCGTCAGTCCCTGTGCCATTTAATTTGGACCTAACTACTGCCATTAGCCCCGGTCCATACAAACTTGTTTACGCATTTCTTAGTGATTTTTTAGACTGCACCAAACAATATGTGATCGTTAAATAAAGTAACAGGTGCTGAGAATTGCGAACCGGATTATTTTCCATATGTTTGATACCCTTGTATGTATTTTATATTCAGTTTTATGAACAGGAAAAGCATTTTTGATTGATTACCGATTTTCGTAAAATTATTGCATTACGTATGCAGTTGAAATAAAATGTTTATTATTGAATCTGTCATGCATAGCTTTTATGTAAATCAACGCATTTTTTTTTAAATTACTTGTATTATAACAATATTTACCTAATTAGTTATTGCAGTCTATATCAACATAATCGCGGATCTGATCAAATTTGGACAACACCCGTGACTCAGAATGGTTGCTATAAAAACAACATTCCACTTTTAGTACATATTCATTAGAAAAGAATTGAATAGAATGATTTTATGCGATATAGATTATTACATAATACTTATTGAAAGTTATTTTTTTATTGACTTACCACTGGTTTGGAAAAACCTCTGTCCTGTACACACAGGACACCCATTCATGTAAAATTTACTTTAAAAAAAGTCCCGCGGGTTTCTTGCTGGTTCTTCCCAGGATAGAGGTTTTTTCGAACCAGTGGTAAAGTAAAACATGACTCAATTAGAATTAAACATGTGATCTGTAGTGTATTGAATAAAAAAAATTATTCTAGTCTATTGTATTGTATTCCTGAGAAGAACCAGCAAGAAACCCAGCGCGATTAAAAAAAAATATATCTCTAATATTTTTACATGCCAGAAATTTGGTTGTACAGTGTGTTCTTCATTATTTTATTGATAACTAGCTATTCTCCGCGACTTCGCCCGCGTGTTATTTGGGGTTTTAATATTTTTGCGCAGAACCTAATTCTTTTTCTAAAATTAAAGTAGCCTAAGTTACTCCTTGTGTCATCAGCTATTTGCCAGTGAAAATCCCGTCAAAATCGGTCCAGCCGTTTCGGAGATTAGCCGTAACTAACAGACAGACAGACAGACGGACAGACAGACAAAAACTTTAAAAATTGTATTTTTGTTATTAGTACCGTATATACTTTCACATGCATTTAGTAAAAAGCTGTAATTTAGATATTACAAACAGACACTTATTTTATTTATTTGTATAGATACACAATCACGTACATAATTAATCAACGGACATTGACCAACGTTATAAAATTGAACAAATAGTAGACAAATATATTTACTTGTACTTTTATATACAGACATGTCTGTTATTAAGGATAAAATGTCCAAAGCGACGTATTAAAGACTAACTTTATCGATTATAATGAAATGTTTATTTTATTTTCTTTGGTTATGGACTTTAGTAGGTATTTTTCTTAAGTATTTTGGGCAAATATTATTATTAATAATTACATAAATTATTCTATATTGTTAAAATCAAAAAACTTTACTTCAATTATATATAACTACTATTTAAAACTAATAGATAAAATGATACTCTCATCAGAAAGTATTTATTAAGTTTTGCGATCGTTAGTTTAATATTATTATCATAAAATATAACCTGTGACAATTCGGGAATAAATATGAATCTAACAATACACTTCAAAGTTCATCAAGCCGCTTAGGCTCCAAGAGATTACAAAAGAACATACACATACACCAAAAAACATAACCCTACGACTGGAGCATCGCGTAAAAAGGCCTTTGTAACAAATCAGCAAGGTCGCTTAAAGTACTAACATTTTATCTCAACGCCTCTATTCAATTGCTGCTAGATGCAGGTTTTCTACCGGTGTGTTTTCTTATCAACAATGCATTGTTTTATTTTATTAATCCTATGCATCACTCACCGAAGTTTTGGTATCCATTGTTTGAGTGCTATCAAATTCCACGGTTTTCCGCTGACTGCTCACTAATAACGTCACTAAACACTGTATTCACTTGGTCCACATGTCTAATGAAGTTGGACATAGGCTCTTCAGTTATTTCGATTTAAGCGTCTCCGTGTCTCTCTCGCCCTCTCCGTGTGGCCAGCGCTTTACACGCGCCTGATCCAAGCGGCAAAGCGACTAGAGTCGTACTGAGAGTGTTGTAACAATCACCAACGTTTAAATATGAGATTGCAAGCCGCCAGGCTCCAGGCTTTTTTAGTTTTAATGATGCAGTTAATACCTTTGAAGAAACTAAGTTTATTATTTATAAGATTAAAAAGACTTCAGTATAATTGTGTAAGATGAAAGACATTATTTCTCTGATACGGATAGAGGATAGAAGAAGGGTAGGGTTATTGCTACTTTTGAAATAAAGTTAGGTATATAGATTTTATAAAAATTGTTATGAAAATTCATTAAATACTTTACAATTATTATTTTATCTCAAATACAAAAACAAAATCACACAGTTTATTTTTTCTTTCAATTTAACGTATTGCTAATACCTGGTATCCGAAGAGAAGAGACTTAGTCTGCAGTCGCATTGTCCTGTCCGTCGTTAGTTTTTATTGTACAGGAAAATCACAATTAATTAAAGAAGCAATACAGAAGCGAAGTCACGTTGTGAAGCAGCGTGTGACGGGCACTCGTGACAGTTCCCTTTGCCCGAAGCAGCGTTTGCGCAACCTCACGAGGACAAAACGGCCATATAGTAAGCCTTTGCAGGAATCGGAAAATGAGCTGGCACCACCTTGATTCAATATGCGACATCTAAATTACTCGTTTCGGCACAATTCAATGATTTTTTAATTCTATCTGACCTCTATGAATCATTCCAATGCATCTAGTAATCTTTTCTTATAATTACATAAATCATTAAAACATTTTTGACTTCATATTTAAATGAACACGATACTCCTAGAACTGTATTATTGATATTTGTATAAAACTAATTTAAAGGATTTTATCGTGTTTTAATTTTAATTTATTACAAGTACCGACTTTTTCAGTGCATTATAATTTTATAACATAACACTCAATGTTATAGTTAACTTAGGCTTCCTTCAGTTTCGGTTTGCACAGTAAATATCTCGAAGTATATCAAAAGTACGACTACTAAAAGGGCAGAATTCCTTTTATTATCATTATTGATTGCCTCTCATTAATACGAATTACCCTAGCATTTGATTTTAAATAATAATTAGGTACTGGAGGAGGCCATGGGACATAATTCGTTATCAGTTAAATAATTTTTAGAATATACCAAGTTATATAAATGCATACATTGATATGTTATAAATAAGAAAAATGTAATGAAAGTATAAACGAAACAGTTAATACGAGTTAAAACGAGGGCGACACTGAAAATTTTTTTACAACTGGCCACTTGTAAACGATATAATAACAAAATAAGTTCAAATTTTGAGAATGGAACTCTGCCAATATTATTGTGTATGTATTTTATCAATTTGTCATTTGTTTACGATTTGGCGGCCAACTGAAAATTGTCCATGTCACGTTAGCATGAATTAACCGCGAGTACAATGATTTTTTATGACTTTCGATGTCATTTAAGTCAACAAGAAAGTTATGATAAGACTTTAATTGGCCTTTCACGATGAAGTTCCATCTCGTGCCACTGTTTACAACTGGTTTAATGAGTTTAAACGTGGTTGCACTAACCTCACCGATGATCTGCGTGTGGAACGGCCTTCTACGGCGACATCAGTGTTTGTGACGTATGATAGAGACTGACAAAAGAGTGACATATCAGCAGATTCGGACAAGCTCAGGCATCGGTATAAGTCAAGTGCACAAAATCCTCCTTCATGGAGGATTTTGTGCATTTAGAGTTCAGGATGCGTTGTGCCTGGTGGATACCTCATAATTTGACAGAGGCCCAAAAACTCCGTCGTGTTGATTGGTGTCGTGAAATGGTTCAAAGATTTAACGGAGGTGACTCAAATGCTGTGTTCGACATATCCTGAGATTAAAAGAATCTGCTGTCTGGGTGTTGCCAACTAAAGTGAAGAGAGGTCGAAGCGTGGGAAAAAAGATGGTGGCCTCGTTCTCCGAAAGGACTGGTCATTACGCAACAATTGTTTTAGAGTATCGAAAAACAGTTACTGCAGAGTGGTACGCTAACAATTGTTTGCCACTTGTCTTGGAAAAAGTTCGGGATCCTCCTTCACCACGATAATGCCTCGTCGCACACCGCCAAGCAAACAATCGACTACTTGACGACGTCAGACGTGGAATTACTGGGTAAGACGTAATAAAAGTAATAACTTGCTAGTTTGTTCAGGTTTTGAGTTTCAAAGAACTTTAAGTGTCACCCTCGTATAAATGTTATACTATAATAGGGGCAATAGTTCTATATTTTTTTTACAGAATTAGGGTAGGACATCTACATCTTTCCTCGATTAAGAATCAAATGCAGGTGCGTGGCATTGGGTAGACAAAAAATTAGATGGGAATATATTTAGTGCATATTTTCAATTGACGAGCAAAAAATAGTTATGGTGGGGTGAACGTGAACTTTTTGTATTTGTATCGCAATTTAATTAGTGAGTGCCGTATACATTTTTAAAGAATTTGTAAAGTTTGTCGCGTCATGTGTAAATGATAGAAAATTGTTAATTGAAGTTGAAACACAGCATTCACAGTAGTTGTTTTATCAAAACTACGAAATTTTGACGCGTACGTAATACGTAAATCGGTCATGTTACTTATGTATTTATAATTGGCACATAATTATAAAATATATTACTATCTCTGAGCTGCTTACTGAGTCAAAGATTTGAAACTAAGGTGAAGATAAAACACTATATTATAATTTTTATCTTTCGGTTTCGGTTGTCTTGTGTCCATTATAGCCATACCCATACTCAGAGATGGAAAACATGAAAATAAAAGGTCAATATAATCTTGATTACATACAGTAAACATTAAGAAACCGCTATAGCTCTGTACTAAGTAATCATCGATAATATCGATAAAATGCAGTTTGAAACTCTATATTTATATTATTAAAGTTTGTAATATGTATAAATTCCAAGCACGCCAGCTTCCATTAGAACGGGACAGTAATCAGCGCGTAATCGTGTGAAGTAATTATAACACAGTACTAATAAGCGCAGTCGCTACAAGGTTTTTGTAAAAAATAATTAGTTAAAGCAACAAAAGATATAATGTGAAGGCTTGCTTAATTTTTCAATCCCACGCTCGACTACGAATTAATTGGAATATAATTATAACATCAAAATTTTACTCAGAAATTATGATGATGATATAGTCTACACAGATAGTATCACAAGTAGAAGTGTCAAATTATTATTTTTTTTACATGGTAGAGCCATGCTGCAACTATATTATGGTTTTAGCACGAATGGGTCGGCTCGAGCCGGGTTAGTACCACAACCTCACAGAATACCGGCGTGAAGTAGCTCTGCGTTTCGTCTGGTGAGTGCAGGTGACCGGATGCCCGATTCCCCCCAGGGTACCAGCACCCCTGGAGAATCCCTCGCTGAGCATCCACGACCATGCTACTCCACTCCTGAGCGTGGATGCTCAGGCTGCCCCGCGTATTCAGGGCGGGGGGGGGGGGGGGACAAAATTCCGCTCAACACAATAACTGCTCGGGGCAAACTGAGCAACAAGACCAAGGCGACGCCTGCCACGCTATCCGTGAATTTCTGCAACATCAGGGGACTTCACTCTAACCTAAACGCCGTCCACCACCATCTCGAGACGGCGAAGCCGGCCTTGCTCTTTCTGACCGAGACGCAGGTTTCCTCTCCGGCTGATATTTCGTATCTCTCCTACCCGGGGTACAAATTGGAACACTCCTTTGTGCCTCGGGCTGCAGTTTGAGTATACGTCAGAGAGGGCATCTGTTCTCGACGCCTCGGCAGTCTTGAAGGTTCGGACCTGTCCTTCCTTTGGCTACGCGTTGATAGCGACGACCATCCGCGCGTCTGCGGGTGCCTCTATAGGTCCCATAGCGGTAATGCCGAAACAGACCGACTCATCGACCACGTCCAAATGGCTACAGATTCCTTGCTACAACAGGTCCCATCCGCAGAGACCGTGATCCTTGGCGATTTTAACGCCCACCAAGCCGAATGGCTCGGTTCATGTTTAACCGATCATGCGGGGCCTTGGCATATGGTCTAAAACAACTGGTTACTTCGCCTACGCGGATTCCAGATGTGGAGGATCATGCACCTTCCCTGTTGGACCTTCTGCTGACCTCTAATCCGGACGGATATCAGGTTTCCAAAGATGCCCCTCTCGGCTCTTCGGACCATTGTCTGATCCGGAGTGTGGTGCCACTCACGCTCCCCTCGCGGTTGCGTTCAGCAGGTTGCCGCCGTGTTTGGCATTACAGGTCGGCGGTCTTGCTAATACTGGGAATGGATGATACAGGGAATGGAACTATTTATTCCATCATCTGTGGTACCCATCGGAGGCAAATCTCAGCTTTGGTCGCTCCTGTAAGACTGCATTAAGCAGTAAGCAGGAGTGCTATTAGGCCTGGGCTGAAGCTTCGGCGGCTCAGGATGTAAACACCAGCATCCTTTAAAAGAAGTATAACTTCGCCTCCAGGTCCTTCAAACGAGTAATTGTCAAGGCAAAGTCAGACCACATAGGCAGAATTGGCGAGAAAATAGTTCGCCTTCCTTCGGGAGTCCGTGCATTCTGGTCTTTCGCCAAGGCTGTCCAAGGGAATTTCTGTAAACCTTCACTACCATCTCTGCACAGGGTGGACGACTCACTGGCCCACGCCGCAAAAGAGAAAGCCGACCTTTTAGGCACCCTTTTTGCGTCCAACTCGACTCTTGATGACGGGGGGAACACACCGCCGACCATCCCGCGGTGTGAGTGCTCCATGCTGGATGTGCTCTTCTCACAGCGATCGGTCAGCAAAGCACTCCTCTCCCTAGACACCCAAGTCGAGTGGGCCTGACGGAATCCCCCCAATTGTGCTGAGGACGTGTGCTCCGGAGTTGGCACCGGTTCTAACGCGTCTTTCCTCCCGAAATCATGGAAGACAGCTTTTGTCCACCCGATCCCTAAAAAAGACGACGGCTCAGACCCGTCCAACTACAGGCCTATTGCCATCACCCCCTTGTTCTCCAAAATAATGGAATCCGTTATAAACTGCCACCTCATGCGGTACCTTGAGGATCACCAGCTGATTAGTGACCGCCAGTACGGTTTTCATCGGGGTCGATCAGCTGGTGATCTTCTGGTTTACTTGACTCATAGATGGGCGGAGGCAATAGAGTCCAAGGGGGAGGCATTGGTCGTTGGTTTGGACATTGCGAAGGCCTTCGATCGGGTTTGGCACAAAGCGCTTCTTTCGAAGCTCCCTTCCTATGGGCTTCCCGATAAATTTTGCAATTGGATCACCAGCTTTCTTGCAGATCGGAGCATCAAGGTCGTTGTAGACGGTGCATGCTCCGACTACAAGCCTATTAACGCTGGTGTTTCACAAGGCTGCGTGCTCACTGTTTCTTCTGCATATCAATGATATGTTGCAAACCGGTAGCATTCATTGCTATGCGCACGACAGCACTGGTGATGCTCTATACATCGGCCGTGCCAATATTTCTCGGGAAAACGTCGCCGAGTACCGGAACAAACTTGTGTCTGAAGTCAAGTCTTTGCTGGACAAAGTTTTGAATTGGGGGCGACTAAATCTAGTCCAGTTTAATCCTCAGAAGACACAAGTTTGCGCGTTTACCGCTAAAAAGAATCCCTTTGTCGTATCTCCTCAGTTTCAAGGCACTCCCCTTGCTGCCTCAGCCAGTATCGTAATCCTCGGCGTCGACATATCGACTGACGTGCAGTTTCGTGGTCACTAGGAAGAGATGGCCAAATTGGGACAGTATTTCATGCCGGCACAACGCCTGCAACTTTACAAGACGCAGGTTCGGCCTCACTTCGAATACTGTTCCCATCTCTGGGTTGGGGCACCCCAGTGCCAGCTCCTTCCACTTGACCGCATCCAGCGCACAGCGGCTCGAATCGTCGACGACCGAGTCCTTTCCGATCGGCTCGATTCATTGACGCTGCTTAGAGATGTTGCATCTCTTTGCATTTTCTTTCGCATTTACCACGGGGAGTGCTCTAAGGAATTGTTCGGATTAATCCCAGCCGTCAAATTTCACGAACGCACATCGCGGCAGAACCGATACCATCCACACCATCTGGATGATTGGCCGTCCACCACTGTGCGATTTAGAAGATGTTTTCTTCCTCGCACAACTTCCTTGTGGAATAGTTTACCACCAGCGATTTTTCCTGACCGATACGACTTAGGGACCTTCAAGAAAAGAGCCTACTCCTTTTTAAAAGGTCGGCAACGCATCTGCAATTCCCCTGGTGTTGCGGTTGTTCATGGGCGGCGGCAGTCACTTACCATCAGGTGAGCCGCATGCTTGTTTGCCCCTCCTATAAAAAAAATATGTATAATCCTATTACAGCTCATGAGTTATTAATAAAAGCTAAAAGTGCAATTTTCATCATTGACTGATTCATAGAACCACTTATCAAAAATCCGTAAATCACTTCTTTGTTACTGAGTAACATAAAAATTTGCATCAAGGTAGAGCATTAAGCGTATAACATATAAATTTAAACATGCGATCTATAAGACACAGATCAAAATGGGTAAATAAAAGAATAAAACGTTGTTTCAATAATTAATATTCTATTTAAAACATTAATGTGAAAAGGGTGCCAAGTTCGGTACAAAGGACGTTCGCGATTGTCCGTTTTGCCCATAAAAGAATTGAGATTTGAATGGGTGCTAAGATCCATAGGAGTTGCTTAAATGACAGGATATGTAGAAATGCACAAAGTTCTTGGAACTGCTACGATGCTAATTGCTAACCAAATTCGATAACCAAGTCTTATTACACAAATGTGAGCCCAGAACGCACAGTTCTGTAGTTAGATAGATTCTTTAGCCATTAGCCACACAGTTTTTATTCACTGGATTTATTCATAACTACTAAATTATATGACAATTTCCCGCTAGTAATTTTAAAACCGAATAACATGCTGGCACATCACCTGCAACTTTACGAGGCGTAGGTTTGGCCTCACATGGAATACAGTTCCCATCTCTCGGCCGGGGCTCCCCAGTGCCAGCTCCTTCCATTTGATGGAATCCAGCGCAGAGTGTTTCGAATCGGCGGCGATCGAACTATTTCTGATCGGCTTGACTCACTGGCGCTGCGAAGAGATGTTGCACCTCTTTGTATATTCTGTCGTATCTACCACGGGGAGTGCTCAGAGGAATTGTTCGGACTAATTCCACTCGCTCAATTTCACCATCGCAAATCGCGACAAAACTCGCGATACAATCCACACCATATGGATGATTGGCGGTCCACCACTGTGCGATTTACAAGAGGTTTTCTTCCTCGCACAAATTCCGTGTGGAATCGATTATTACCAGCAATTTTTCCGGACCAATACGACGAAGAAAAGAGCCTACTCTTTTTAAAAGGCTGCTAACGTATCTACAATTCCCCTGGTGTTGCAGTTGTTCATGGGCGGCGGTAGTCACTTACCATCAGGTGAGCCGCATGCTCGTCTCATATTTAAAAAAAAAACTACACATATCATCTCTTACAACGATTCTAATTTTCATACATTGTAGGTAATAGCAGTATTTATAATCGAGTGTCCTTAAGTTGCAATAGTTATCTGATGTCTTCAGCGTCCCATACATGTAAATGTTTATGAGGTCATAACATAGGTTTGCGTAAGGTTTACGAGGTTTTCGTTCTCGATCTTATTGATTTAATTATTATTTGTATAACAGAATAAGTTATCTTTTATATTACTGGCATAACAATAAACTATTACATAAATCATTTATTCGTAATGGGGGGAGATGACGTGACCATTGGTGCTGTAAAGCGGCCGAATTAAGCAACTATGGGGAGGCTTTTGTTTAGCAGTTGATTGATTGGACTGTAATCGTAATTTTAATCACACCTGCTAGCGTTTTTCATTTTGTTTATACAATTTATTTAAAAATAATTTAGGTATTTAACAAATATTTAAATTTAAGTAAAATAATCTCGAAATTCAACTGTTATGTGATTAAATATACTATCACAGTGAAGGTAAAAAAGTAAAGTTTTGTACAATATATATACAAACCCTGCATACTATCAGCACCCTATTACGTGATAACACCAAAATATCCAAACCAACAGCATCATTACCCATCGTAATGTAACACAGGGCAGCCACACACAGGCTCAGCAACACTAGTAGAATACCCCAACGGGCATAGTAATGACAGTGGGACTCTTAGAATTACAGACTGATGCCTCTTAGTCGCCTGTGCGATACTTTATACTGCTAAAACAAGTTAATTACCATTCTATATTCATTTGTTCGTATTTCCTTTTATTTTTATACCCTCATTCCCTACAATATATATATATATATATATATATATATATATATATATATATATATAGCGTGTAGCCTTACATGGTGAAATGTCAAGACTAAATAAGCAAGTTGTCAAATTTGACAGCTATCGATATACGCTGTCAAAGCTCGAGCGTCCCTATTAAAAACCCTTTAAATATATATTTAACAACGCGTTGTAATTATTACAATTTATTATCAAAATCAGTGCTCTGTTCGTCTAACGTTCCGTGCGTTGCGTCCAATTTGTGGCATTCAATTCACAGCCGTCCTGCAGAGTCCACAGTCCGCCGTTTAATGAATAAATTTGAGACAACTGAGTCGGTGATCGATGAAGCAGTGCCTGTATGTCAAAGAAACGCAAAATCGTTGAAGAATATTGTCGCCGTTCAGGACTGTGTGTGAGAAAACCCCAGACAGTCTATTCCGCGTTGTGCACAAGAGTTTGGTCTTTTTGAGACTTAAAGTCAGTAGAAAATCTAGACTCTGCGGTGGCTGACCGCTTATCGAGTCTACATCACCTGAAAATGCCTCGTGTAGAGCCGAAACAAGTGTCGAATTGTCGTCAGTGGTGTGTCTTTCCTAGTGTAGTGGTGTTGGGAGTAGTGGTGCTGGGATAAGTGGTGACGGTGATAGTGCACGCAATTGAGGGAGGGCGGGAGGTGCTCTTCAAACTAGGTAAGACATAATTTTCTGCCGACTTCCAAAAAGGAGACGGTATTCAATTCGACTGTATGTTTTTTTTTATGTGTGTGACCTCATAACTTTTTTCTGGGTGAACCGATTTCGATGGTTCTTTTTTTATTTGAAAGCTGGTACTTCTCGTGTGGTCCCATATGAATTTGATCAAGGCCAGACCAATAGTTTTTGAGTTATTCTTAATAACTTATATTGAAGTCAGATGTACAAAATTATTAATTTTAAATTATATTTTATCGAGCGGATGTACGCGAAGTAATTTTTTACCAACTTTAATATAGTGGACTTCCGCAAAGTAACGCCTGATTCTATTAATTATCTTTCTGTGACATCAACTTGGCGGATTTTACGTTGAGACTTGGGGTTTCAACCGTACAAAGTTCAATTAACTCAAGAGCTAAAACCGAACGACCACAGACATGCCTCGTATTCGCTGATTGGGCTTTAGAGCATTTGGCGGTTGACCCTGCTTTCGGTAAAAAATCATCTTCAGTGAAGAGCTCATCTCTGGTTGGGTGGCTTTGTTAACAAGCAAAATTGCCGGATTTGGAGGGACAAAAATCCACGCGAGATTCGTCAGGTGCCTCTACACTCCGGAAAAGTCACTGTTTGGTGTGGATTTTGGCTCACCAGGATACACCACCTACAGCGGAGTCGTCGCCATTCCAATACCATACAATTTATTTTAAAATAAACTAAAAATTATGGCAATATCACTTCGCAGGTTGTTTTATTTAATTTGAAAGTTCGATGAAAAACTGTATATATAATGTCCATATTTATAATATGTTCCACTACTAGTAATTATTACAAACACTATCTACAAAAATAAGCTTGTGATATCAGTTACTCGACTTCAAACGAGTCGGTGATTAATGGAAATGTGTACGCTTTTACAACAAAGTCCAAAAATTATGTCGACAGCGCCTGCGAATGAGGTGATTGGTTCCAAGCAGTTTCTAAAATGAGTTTTGTACTTAATTGTACAGCTGTGATTTTCATTGTATAATGTTACTTTGCTTCGCTACCGAAATATTTCTAATTTGTTTTGTGCTGTTATTTTAAATCCAGTGGTAAATTAAACAAAAGAGTGACTCTAAATAAGTATTATTTAAAATCTACATTGAATTTAAAAAATCTGTTTCTGTTTGGAAAAAAATCCCGCTGGGTTTCTTGCTGGTTCTTTTAAGGACAGAGGATTATCCAAGCCAGTGGCAAAAGTAAAGATATGACTTTCTATAAGAATTATTTATATTTGCATTGAATAATAAATTAATCTATTTTACGGCTAGGTAAAGGCCTCCTCTCACTCCCATTTCTGATGGGGTTATGAAGCAATAAGTCCACTATGCTGCACCAGTGCGTGTTGGTGGTCTTTATATACTTCGAAATATTTTCCTTCCTCAGAGACATGCAGGCTTCCTTACGAATTTTTTCCTTCGCCGCCGAGCATGTGGTAAATTAACACTAAATTTCATTTTTGACGCTGGTGATCGATGCCGGGTTGCTCGCGTACTGTAAAATTTAAGCTTTTACAGTACGCGAGCGCTTAATTCCTGAGCTTCTGTTGCTTCTGTTCTTTACTATGTCAATATTACTATTAATTGTATACAAACATAAAATGATAAAAGTCACCTTAAAATGCCACATCATTACACAACTATTGCCGCGTATGTCAGTTAAGAATTTTAATCCGATACGAGATTAAATGTACTTGAAATCATGACGTGACCGAACCGTCACATGCGATACAGTCAAACCTCTGGGTTATTGGCCGCTAGTTGCCATCACTGTGGTACTACAATTCGTCCAATAATGCAGAATTGTATTGCAATTTGCTGTAATCGAAATTAAATTTGTACGCTAAGTCTATTAAATAGAGCAAAATCTTAACGCTTGCTGCTATAAAACATAGTCAGGTGGCCCAGGCAAATTGCCCAAGGCTTTTCTCAACGGATAGCGATCAAATACAAAATTATTGAAATTTTAAAAAACACCTTTGTGTAACGTTAAACGTTATACGTTTGTTTTATTTGTGTTTTTTTTAAATCTCATAATGAACTGAATAAAATTTTCTTGATTATAATGCAGCGTTATACGGTAGTTTATAGTAAAAGGGCGAGGTTATTTACGAAATTATTGAAACAAGTTTCGCACGTGAAAGGCAATGAGTACTGTACTGCCGCTACTCACAAATATTGAACGTTTGTTTTGGAAGGAGCAATTGGTCATTGAGCACAATGCATTGTGACGCTTGAACATATACCTAGCTTTGATGCAAACCCATTATAGTTTCGCTTTGTTCTCATTGTTAACGAGCCGTGAAATATTTTAATAGATATATGCCGTTGCCGTTACTCACACACATGCGTAAAGCTAATGTTTAAAATCGTACTTTGAAACCTAAAAACCGTTTGCTAATTGTAATATAAACAGCGCTAGTCATAATCGTGTTGCTCTATGGCAAATCATTATTATAATAGCAAGTAATATTTTCATTCATGAGGACATAAAATATTTAAAATTGTTATCATAAGCACGGTCATATCCTCTTACTATGCTTCTCAGCTTTGTCATGACTACAATTAATACAATTAATGATTTACAATAAATAGTATTAAGATGATTTTCAAAAAATAATAAGACAATATTTTATCTCCGTGGCCAAGTAATATTGTCATTAATTATTCTTTGAGATTGTAACATTCTGTTTCTGTCTCAGTTTCGCTCATTACTAAAATAATTAAAACCTTTTATCGCTTAATGTATGTAACGTACTGGAGTTAAAGCGAGCATTAAACGAATATTTTAACTTGATTGAAGTGCCAATTTTTATGATTTTCATTGATTCCAAAATTTATTAAAAACAAACTTTAAATTAAATGAAGTCTATCAGTTCATTACATTACACAATTTATATGGTATAAAAGATTGTCGCGAGATTTACCTGTGTACATTAACAAGAATATTATGTGTAACTTGATATTGACATAAGTAGGTAATTCTAAGGAAAATAATGTTTTTATAAAACAAATAATTCTCACGAGTAGCTTTTATATCATATAAGTTGTGTAATGTTATAAATTGATGGGTTTGATTTAATTTAAAGTTTATTTTCTTCTTTTTACTGTGTTAATTTATTAAACTCAAATTTTGACATTGTGAAGTTTGTGCTTAAGCTCGATATTGTTTCTGAATATCGGCCTAACAGCTCGGATTTTGATTTAATTTTAAAGAAACTATGATTTCAAAATTATTTCATTATGAATACGACAAATCATTAAATACTTACTTATTATTTTACTAATCTTTTATAGCAGCGCTTCCTAACTTTTTTCAGCCATAGACCCATAGGAAACCAAGCTCAATTATCAAGGACCCCCTTAATAAACAAAAAGAATACATAAAGGTACAATTTTTTTTTTGTATAAAAAATACGTATTTTGTTTTCGTTATTATAAATGCGTTCGTTAGCATACAATTCTTAATGTGAAGGTTGGTGTTTTTTTTTTTTCATTTAAATTCGTGATATTCAGGTTGATGTTACTACAAAGTTGTATTCTCAAATCGGATTCCACTTGTAATTTGTTTCTGTATTTTTCCTTTTGGTGGCCTAGTATATTGATTATTGTTAAATAGTCTAGAGGTGAGACTGCGGACCCCCATACATATACACGCGGACCACAGGTTAAGAAACACTGTTTTAGCATAATAACATAATATTATGCTTGTTCTTACTCTGAGACAATTCTGCCAATCTTCTGGTTTTATGACGTACAGATCTGAGATTTGGTCTTTCACTGCTGGCCGTTTGAGAAAGCTCAAGGTTGCTCAGCGAGCTATAGAAAGAGCTGTACTCGGAATTTCTCTGCGTAGTGGACTTCGTAATGAGGATATTTACAGAAGAACAAGAGTAACCAATTTAGTTCAACAGATCATTAAGTTCAAGTGGTAATGGGCGGGCCATTTGGAGAACCGGCAACTGATAGGGAAGAAAGATTCTCAACTGACAGCCTCGTATAGGTAGTTTAGGTCGGTTCTCCACCAGATTCAGACATGACCTGGTAAGAGATGGAGGAAGTCGATGGATAGAGGTGGCTCCGAACCGTGTTTATGGCGTTCGCTGGGGGGAGGTCTCTGTTTTTTTTTTCAAAGGAATAAGTGTGAGAAACGAGCACACAGTCCATCTGATGGTAACTGGATGCTGTGACCCATAGATATCTACATTTATCCTCCATTAATAATCGAAAAGCAGATGCGCTGCCATCCCTGAGGACCAAGATTGAATGCCTCGTTTTCAGCAAAAAGGTTCTCTGGTTCTCTACACTCACCATGCGAAACAGCAGCAGCATTAAGCTGCTATTTTACGCTGATATTTTTTGAGAGCATGGCCCTACCCCTGTGGAGCCGACTCATTCGTGCTACAACCATAATTAGCTGCAACGTGGCTTTTTCAATTTCAGCAGTGGACATGTGATTGGCTGTAATAATGATCATTATTTTAATTTTATTTCGATTTTCATCTATACATCTTCTGTGTTTGGTTGAATGCCAACTATCTATTAACTGAACCAAATTTAAGCCACTTACATGAAATAGTTTTTAAAAAATTCTTCTTTAAAATGCACATTTGGCATGAATGATAAATTATATATGTGTTAAATAAATATATAATAATTATATTTAGGATAAAGTCTCAGCCATAGAATTATTACGCATAGAATACTAGTACGCGCACCGAAAGTGAAGCAAGTCAAACTAACGCGAAACCGCGTTAGTTGACTCAGCGACGCGTCAGTGCGCAACGTCACGTCTTACGGAGAAGAGCTCGCGAAGAATTGTGAAAATTACCGTTTGTGTTGTAAAATATTATTACAACGATGATGATAAACATAAAAGAAGTGATGGTATTACATTTCACATATAAGTTTATACATTTAATTCATTATAAGTACGTAAAACTAAAAAAATACTTACCTAAGCTCTCATAATACAAATGTTGCTAGTTGTGGGGAAAAAATCACAATTTTCTTTTAAAAATATTTATTTTGTATTTGTGTTTAAAACGTTTAATCGCAACGCTCTGTGTAAAACTCAAATGTTTATATATAGATACCTACTTCTTTAAGTGTTAACATTATATTAACAATGGGTGCCTATTTAAAACTAATACGGAGTGATCAGCTAATCGCGATTCGTCGACGCCATTTTAACGCAACTATTTTATTTTAATTGTTTTGTTTATTTACTTAGGCTAAGTTTTAGAGTACAGAATAAAAACTTTTTTATTTACAACATCAAGAGATTATTAATAAGAACGCCTTTAGTAACCAGATGCCACTTTACACCCAAACATTAACCTGATGTTACGTTAGACCCAAACATAGCCTATTTTAACCGACTCCCAAAAAGAAAGGTTATCAATATGTATGTACACTGATTTCTAAGCTTGATCAATTCGTATATACATGCTGAAATTGTAGTGGTAGTTGTCCCGCAGCCAAATTATACTGTCTCGATAGTAGAGTCAATTTATTAAATTAAAAAACATTACAATTAAAAAAGGGCAGATTTACAATAGTAATACCTCACAAACTAGTCGGGCGTCCAGACTAGTTTATGTCGTGTCACTACGCTTGAGAGTTCATGTTATGAACATTTATTAGTGGCCCTTCACTTTGTAGGAAGCGGTAGCGCGTGCGAAAAACTTAACATTACGTCCAGTGAATTTTTTTTCAGACTTTATTATAGTAATTCGGTATAAGCCAGCCTGCACGCCCGACCTACTTGCGAGATATTACTGTTTGGTTTATGATCGCATTCGAGTTTTGTTTTTCTCGATTGTAAATCTGCCATTTTTGCATCCTAATAATTTTTACTTTATTAAATCTATTGTACTACTAAGGCTAAATCATTTTACTTCGGGAAAACAACCATTAAAATTTCAGCGTGTATATTGGATCAATCTGTGTGTATATCCTTTCATATAAAAAATCTAAATCGGTTTAGAAATTGTAGAATTCTGAGGTAAAAATCATTAAAAAATACACCGAATTGATAACCTCCTCCCTTTTTGAAGTCGGATAAAATTAAACATTACCCGATGTGCTTATTATATTCGAGCAAATTAATTGTGTTTAATAATATTCTTAAATTTTATTACGTCTGCATTTTTGTACCATTAATATATGTATAATAAAGTTATATTAGTACCATTATTATCGTGTTTATTTTATTCCATTTTATATTCTCATAAAATAGATCTTCGTACGTAATACGTAATCTTTATTATATCGGTTTTTTAAAATTGATCAAAAAATAGTTATTTGCACAATTTGATTGCAAACGCCAGAAACTGGTATCACTGAATGACGTGTATGTGTGCGTGTGACGAGCGTAGGCACATTCGACTCGCGCCCACTAACATAATGACTTTGCATCATTTTAACGCTCGTGTTTTGTACTAGACTGCGTTTCTATGCGTAATAATTCTATGGTCTCAGCTTTAGTTTTTATATCACTTTTTTATTATTGTTCCTTATCAGTTACGTAAGATAATTATTGTAAATATTAAAATCTTTATTTTCTTTGGTCTTATTATTATAATATTCACACCACCAATATAACCTACAATATTACAATATTGGATTAGACCTTTGTCCAAATGTGGCAATGAAGAATCCAGCTATTGTGATATATTTATATATTATAGATTATTAAGTATGCCAAAGGCCACATCAGCAACATAATGCACGTTATATAAGAAATATGATTTGATTAATTCGTTATTTTAATGATGTTCGATGTGTAGACTATCCAGTCCGGTTGAACGCGGATAAATTTACGACGTCCTTGCGAAGAATGCGAGGTCATCACGCGTTTGCGGTCGCTCGTGTTCTTTACTAGTAGTCCTCTTGTTAACCATAATAATTGTTGTTCTCGCTCAATCATTCCGTATTCTATGCATGTCATTATGACGCCATCACACATCCTGCGCCTAGATCTCGGCTGGCGTAAGTGCTAGAAACATCCTAACCGATGTTATAGGTAGGCACCTACTATAATTTTATTGTTTATTGACAGTTCTGCTTTTAGTAGCTTTTCTATTGCAACAAGTTTGTTAACAATATTTGTTGTTGTTAAGAATATTTTATAATACCTCTACTATACTTGTTTATTTTATTCAAGTCATTATGATATCATTATGTCCTATCATATTATATTTAAACATACTACAAAAGCGTTTTTTCCTGGTGCAATTGATACGTTTTTTTTCCTTTCCTTTTATATATTTATAAAAAAAAATGTTATACTTGTCCGAAACATTATATTTGTATTTTTTTTTTTAATTTACATTTACGATAACCAATTTTTTTTCTTTTATTGCTACACCTACGACAAACTCACCACTCCATGGGTTGACTTGTAGGGAATGCCTTTAGGCATTATTTCCGCCCTTTGTATCCTTTTGTTTTTTTTTCTAAAGGGGCGCAATAAAGTTTTTAAATAAATAAAATAAATAAATAACCTAAAATTTCGTCCATAGGTACGTAAAGTAAGTGTCGCGTTTAATACAAAAAAATCCTAATGAAAGAAAGTTGAAGAGAGGCCCTAAAATAGTCAAGAAATTATAGTATAATGAATGAGTAAAAATCAAATCAAATCAATCCATTAATCATGGAATGTACGGGTGATGCGAGAAGAAATAATAAACCTAGGCTTACCTGGGCTTACTTCGAATTACCCAGATAAATGTTCGTAGCTTTGGATTGGACCAAGGGCAGCCCCAGTCACACCTTAACCTACTATCGCTGATATTACTTGATAGATGCATTCGTATTTTTGACAAAGTAAACAGAAATGTACAATTACATTGTACATTTCACAGTAGTTATACACACTTACTGCGGTGTATAATATACAAATCATTACTTATCTATACACGTTCACACATAAAGAAAATATTATATTAATGTTGCTAACACTAAACAAAGGTTTCATTATCGTCCAACATCACTTTGTTTCAAGAAGTAGTATGTACATACCTCTTAATTGAGTAAAAGCTTTCTTAGCACTCTTATGAAGTTTCAGTTTCAGGTAAGAGGTTCCAGTTATTCCTTCTTCCCTTCAGTCAATGTTATAGTCTAGTAATCTGCCTATTCCTCCAATAAATGTCACGCATTATTTCCCGAACCTTGATTCTTTCTCTCCTTGATCTTATTGTCACGAAACAAGGCCACCATTCGCCCGATGCATTCTAATTCTCTTATATTTTAGCTTAAAATTCTACTGCAGCGTAATTTAGGAGGTGGCATGGATATACACTGCGTAAGGATGCGATGTTTCGTTTTGAGATTAGTTAAGTTTTTTTAGCGCAGATACTTATATATGTAGTAAGGGTTTGATTTTTATACATGAAATCTATCGTAATTAAAAAAGTTGTAGCAAATGCAAAGTACAAACGCAAACCGAATGCCTTTAATAGGGAAAGTATATTATTATTCTCTATCGCTGCAATTGGATACGTAGGGATGCTCAACGCCTTCATCATATTCATAAATCAGTCGAAAATGACACTGCAGGGCCGGAAATTTCTTAGATCATTAGGAGTTGGAAATTAATATATTGTCATTGTTTAACGAAAAAAACGTACATTATGTAAAATATGTTTTGATCTTTTTTTCTTCTTCAGAGAAATTATAAATTTTACCCGCTTGCCTTATTTACGGAGTATATATATTGGTAACGACGGGCTAAACGGGGTCTAGAATGTTTCTATTATAATAAGCGTAAAAGTATTTATTTGTAATTACTTGTTAAATAATAATTTTAGTTTGAAGTGCTCCAATATCTAATATCCAACGACATTATTAATCAGGAATGCAGACGTGGTGAAGCAAAATATTAACTAACATACCTGTAACACAGTGATATGATGAGTTTGTAACATACCTGTAATATTATAACATTAATAACATACCTGTAAAATTATAACTTTGGTTGAAGTGCTCCAATCACATACTCTATAATGTTTTAATATATCTTATAATGTTATACGTTTTGTTTTAAAAACGCAGAGAGATAATAATCCTTTTCCAAAAGTATTGCTCCCGCATTATTTTATGGAATTTGGCTTTGGCATTTCTAGACTTTGGAATGACGGACTTCACATATCCTCTCATTACCTATTCGGGAGGGCGCTCCATTATATTCTATCCTCTTGAATTACTAGGAAAAGTTTCGGAGTTGTTGTTTGTTGCTTTTTGTTACTTTACTTTATACAATAGTAAAGTTGCAAATCATCTAACAGTCAATCTAAAGGTATATAAATATAACACTTGCACCCGGCTTCAAACACAAACTTGAAAAATAAGATTGAATCCCTCACATTGACCCGTAAATTTTTTAGCTCTACGTGCATATCGGGAAGGCAATAGTGGATACAGTAGCACTTTGCAGTTAAAATAAGTAAAAAGGAAATGGAGCCTTCCATTTAGTAAAAAGTTACATATATTTTTTTAAATTTTAGTCCTATTGGAGTGCTTGTCCTATCGGAATTAACTTGAAATGTCGTAATCTCAAAACGTAAAATATTTACCTTGTGTATTTCTATCTACAAGCTAAATCGACGACAAAAGTTATACATAATATGTATGTTATAAAAAAGATTATAAAATTTTTGGATTTTATATTATCCAGGACTAAAAGTTTTGTAGCGATAAATTAGTAATATAGCTAGTAACTATTATCTAATCTTTTCTACCGACTTCAAACAGGAGGAGGTACTCAATTCGACTGGATGTTTTTCTTTTTTTATGTGTCTATTTTGATGATTCTTTTTTTTATTTGAAAGCTGGTGCTTCACACGTAGTCCCATATAAATTTGATCAATGTCTGGCAAATAGTTTTTGAGTTATTCTTAATAATTTATATTGAAATCGGTTGTACAAAATTTTAAATTATATATGACCTAAACAACAAGCATTGATTATGAAATGTGATAATTCTATAGCAAAATACTAGGTCACAGTTAAGAAATTATTGTAGTCATCGTTTCTTAATACGTCTACCAAATTTTAGAATATTCAGACGTCTGGAAGTGGGTGAAAATTAATTTTTAAATTCTATTATATTCATACATGGATACATATACATATACATGCCAAGCTAATACAAAGCGTGTAAACAGAGAAAGACAATAATATTTGTAGTGTGATTAGAATTCCACGAGCGAAATCGCAGGCTACACTTATTACTAACTAGCTAACCCGGCGATCTACGTACCGCCTAACTTTAATTTTTTTTTAATACTTATTCTGCTATTCGGGACACCGGGTCAGCTAGTAAGATAAAAAAAGAAAAAAGAAAGTTGATAAGACACCACTACATTATGTCAAAAAATAAAAATTATAAAACACTTAAAATTCTTTTAGTAGTCACTAAAAATCACAATGAAAATTACAATTTCTGATTTCTTATTGTGATAGCTACTTATTATATTTCATTTTATTTTTACTTATTATAAATTAAGTTTCCATCGTATAAATATTTGTCAATATTTATACGATGGAAACGTCACTCAATTGTTTTGCCTTCCCGGAACCCCTCCACTAACACACTTAAACTTTATGGTATGGTATTAAAGTTCAAATTGACTTTTAAGTATTATTACGAATCTTTTGCATGGGAATATAGAAAAGAATTATTTTTAGACTTTTTCAGGCATTTTTTTTAAATTTTTCTCCGTAAGAACCATTTTCGTACATCAAGGAATATTATAAAAAAAGAATTAGCGAAATCGGTTCAGCTATATTATAGATATAAGTAGGTTACGTGTGATTGACGATGCTAAATCGTAATGTAAATTTAATAACAAAAAAATTCGAAGTAAACAACCGTTTTAGCAGTTTCCTTACTTACTCATTTGACGTATTTTATTTTAACAAGTGTGCACACATAACGTTTTATGAATCACGAACTTGACCTTAACTAGGGAACAAGTGGCTCAAAGGTTTGCCGGATTTGTTCCGTTTATCATATTCCAAATTAAATATCATTTTTGTCAAATACTGTATACATGTAAATACATAAGAGTATTCATAATATCAAATCTGATGAGCATTGTTGAAAATTTACACCGTTGCAACTTTAGCAACGTGTAGTCATTTCAGTATGACTTATTATTTTTCACGCAGATTAGTTAACTAGATAAAGTAATATTTGTTATTTTAGTTATTTTACTTAACACATGTAAAGTGCGCAGATATCAGTGAAGGCATAAAAAAGTGTTTTTAATTCAGATCAGCCACAGGGAAAATAATCCCGTAATAACACGGACATTTTGTTTGACAGTACTGCTATTTAACAATATAATTATTGCCTAGTTATCAACTTCTAAAAATTTATCGGATCCCGCTTTCGATGTCATGCTACAATATTTTTTTCATCATCAGCAATTCATTGTTAAGCAAATTTATTCCATCAGATTTAGGGAATATGGGACAATTGAATGCCTCTATAATCTCTATATACCTCTATATATCTACTATACTAATAATTTACACCACATCCTCATTTCCGACAGATCCTTGCTTGTCCAAATAAGGACCTGGTCGAAGCAATTATATTTGGCCATATAACATCGTATAAAATAATACAATACGACGTTCAATTGTTTCTAGGCATCGGTCCGACAGCACAAAAGTTTCTTCCGAGTTAGGACGATCGCCACACTTTCCATATTACCTACCTGTTGGGATATTTACCCCGCCAATTGTCGATACCATACAGTTTGATGACCTTTATTAGCCTATGAATGACGGATTGACGAATTGAGGTAATGAATTTTTTAACCGCCACCTTTCAATAAATTTATATTTATAAGAAAGACTTCACATTCCAAACCATAATTTTGTGTTAAAAACCCGGTCACTCATATTACAAATTGATGTCGTCGGCCTCTTTGGTTTGCCATATATCATAAAACTTTCATTTTTTTACTGCTTTCGTAATAATGGCAGAACTAATCTGAGGAAGGCTATCGTCACCTGCACAAGTATTTAATGAATGATGAATATTAATGCGTGTAATACTTATTTATCTTGTATCCATGTGTTGATTAAAAACGTTATTACTTATTACCGTTTTATTGTCCTATGTTTGTTTAATAATAATTATAGGAACATAATATTAGTTATCACATGACTAAAATAATTTTTCTTCTAATAAATTTTACTAATAACTATTATAATTGGAACGAAGTACCTTATCGAACAGTACGAATTTGGCGGATGGGAGTTAAAAAAAGCTATAAAAACTGTAAGATTTTTCCGTCACGACCCCTTCTGACGTAGTGTAGACGGACTATAAGGAAGCGACTTGCAATAATATCCATCTCCCTCGCAGTTTTTCTTATCTTGCCATGAAAGAAATATTATTTTATATTAAATGACGCTTCATTTTAATAGACGCTAGTACTTTATTTATTTGTATTTGTTAATCAATATTATAACACAACTCAATAATAACATACTACGAAAGGAACTTCGTTCCAACCGAGTGTTCCACGACACTCACGCATGTTTTTTATTAGTTATTTATATTATATTACAATATCTTTAGAGATGTGATGAAACCGAGTAAGAATTTTATTTTTCAAAATTTATCGAGTCGAGATAAAACTAATTTTTTGGAAAAAAAAATAGGATAGTATATATTTTTCAGTTTTGTTACTTGTTCTTAAATAACAATCATGTTTAACAATTCTCACCGCAGGGTAACATGACTACGATTATCATAATTGATATCATCAAAAGCTTTTATGAGCGCGGTTATAACGTTCGAAACGTAAGTTCATGAAATCCTTGTCGGTATTGACCTCTTAATTATTGTAATTCTATGAAAAAGTTCTTGCATTTTTTATAGCGACTGGCATAAATAAATTTTTAATCCATCTACGAATTGAATTCATAATTTTTTGATTATAAAATTTCGATTAAATACAATACAATACCCTTTGTTGTATTGTATACTAAAATAAATGACATAACAAGAAACAGAGAGAAAAACAAAAGGCGGCAATTTCTTCCAGACAACTTAAAAAGGAAATAAAGAGAAGTGAAAAGTTAATTAAATCTCTTTGAGGTAGGAAAGCAAGGGACTAGACTTTATAATTTTTTTATTTGACTTAATCTTACCTTTATATCGGACTACGTATTGCTCTTGCCAGTGCAGTGTTACACCAGGCGCCGCGGCGCAAGAAGTAAACATTGCACGTGCTTCATTTTGGCGAGTAAAACTTTACTTACGTAATTTTGGTTGTCATTATAATTTTTAATTATTAGTCGTCTCATTTCATTGTTGTAAAACTAAAAAATAAAATTCACATATTTCGCATAAAACTACTCGAAACGTAGGAAGTAAAAAACAAGGTATAATTAAACGCGATAAAATTTGTAGTAGTTTTATTCAATGTGTGGTGTTAGCGTAAATATAAGAAACTATTATTGAAATATGTTGTCATTTCTATTTTTTTATTATTAATACCTGCCCCAATAGATGTTACAACTAACCCCAAGCACGGGGTAAGTTGTACCATTGTACTAATACCAGGGTGATCCAAAAGTAATGATAATCGGTTACTTCAGGTCCGCATAAAAATCCAAAAAAGATATTTTTTGCTTGCTTATATACTCACTACGTCAGCCTAAAAAAATCATATAAATAGATCACGATTTCCGGGAGATATATTCATTTGAATACGAACTGTCAAAGAGATAACATCAACATGGAGAAAAACGAAATTAGAGCTGTCATCAAGTACCTCTGTTTGAAAAAATGTCTTCAAAAGACATACACAGTGACTTAGTGGAAACATTGGGGGACTCTGCTCCTCCATATTCTACAGTTGCACGCTGGGCTAAGGAGTTTAAACTGGGCAGAACATCCACTGAAGATGAACATCGCGAAGGACGCCCATCCACGTCCCTCACTGAAGACAACGTGAAAAAAGTCGAAGATGTGTTGGCAGATCGAAGAGTGACCATCAGGCATGTAGCTGAGGTCACAGTAATCTCATATGGCAGCGTTCAAAGAATCCTTGCGAACGAGTTGCGTATGAAAAAGGTCTCTGCGCGTTGGGTACCCAGAATGTTAACCGACGAGCAAAAGAAAAATCGAGTTGACATTTCGAGGGTCAATCTCGAAAAGTTCCAAGCAGATCAAGAAAATTTTTTGTTCCGTTTTGTGACTATGGACGAGACCTGGATCCACCATTTTGATCCTGAAACGAAACAACAATCGATGACTTGGAAGCGAGCTTCCTCACCGACGCCAAAGAAATTCAAAGTTTCAAATTCGGCGGGAAAGGTTATGGCATCTGTTTTTTGGGACGCTCAAGGCATAATTATGGTGGAATATTTGGAAAAGGGAGCCATTATTACGGGCTCTTACTACACAGACCAAATAAGAAGATTACGGGAGGCCATTAAGGAAACAAGACGCGGCAAACTGCGAACTGGAGTGCTGTTTCACCAAGACAACGCACCGGCTAACAAAGCCGCAGTTGCGATGGCTGCCATTCAAGAAACGGGATTCGAACTGCTCGAACACCATCCTTATTCGCAGATCTAGCTCCTAGTGATTTCTACCTCTTTCCTCGGCTCAAGGAACGCCTCCGAGGCAAGAAATTCGAAGACGATAGCGAAGTTAATGGCCGCTGTTGAAGCGTTTTGGGAGGGTCAAGACAAAGAATTTTTTTCAAAGGGAATCCTGGGTTTAGAAAAAAGATGATTGATTTGTTAGGAAACTATGTAGAAAAATAAATTGTTATTTTAACTTTAATTACCGTGTTTTATTTTCATTATCATTACTTTTGGATCACCCCTCGTAATTTTAGTGTTTTTCCTATTGCATTTTATTTCAGACGAGTTAAAGTATATATAAATGTTCATTCCACCGATGTCAATATATTATTCTGAAAATTGTTACAATACGCGTCTAATTCCACCCGATCGTTTTTACGACCTCGCTCGTTTTTTACTAGTTTGATTTATAAATTATTAAGCTTTTCCAAATCTTTATATTTCATAAATGTACATTAGTAAGCACTTTTACCACAGTGTTAATTATCAGTTATTTTTTGATAATAATAATTATGTACTTATAATGCAGTGAATGTAAAATTCTAAGTTTTAATGATTTGACGTGATAAGTAACACGCATTCCAAAAGTCCTAAATTCAGTCGATATCGGTTTGACTGTTACAAAAACTGTTAACCTTTATAAATCCTTTAAGAACAAACCTGGTTTATAAATTTCTATATCCGTTGTACTTAATTTCCTCATTTATTTCTTATTAATTATTATCGAATGCAGATGCAGATCGGGTAAGACGAGGACAAACTACTATTTCTTTTAATGGACAGCATTGACGGAATCTTGATATGCCATATTACATCTTTGTGGAGAATTGTGTCGTCGGTATATCAATATATGTATAAGTCCATGAATAACAATTTGAAACAGGTGATCTTGATGTAAGGCTCTTTTTTCCGTGTCCAATAAACGGTTGATCTTGATCTTGCTATTGACCCGATCCGCTGTAGGCGCTTTATCAATAAAACATAAGCGTATCGTAAAATTGTAAATGGCATATTATGTTATTAAATGACACCTTAAATATCTATTGCTTAGGTTTACTTTAGAAATTTTGTTTTATTTAGACCTTTAAAATTAAAACTGGCAATTGTAATATGAATTACTTATGTTACAGTGACACCATAATACCGGTTTATTTATTTTTAAACAAAACAAAAGTAATGAAATCGTTATGATATTTTTTCTATTGTTTAAATCTTTGTTTTGTTTTAATCAGCCTTATGTGATGTGAGTTATAACTGTTGGAAGCTGCTCCTAATAACTCACCAAATAACGCGCGTTTTTAAATTTGACCATACAAACCATGCTAGCGGGGTGTTAAGCACGGCTCCGATAAAACTTTCAATATACAATATACTCCAATGCACAATATTCAATAAATCATACTAGCTATCATCTACTCAACTAATGAAACCATCGAAGCACCTTTAAATATTTTTGTTACCTTATCCAATGATAATGTCTAATCTAGAATAAAGACAGTGGTGATAGATTTACTTACATTACATGCAGTTACGGTAAAATGTAGCTCCGCAATTACGAAACGAATTGGTATCAAGGCGGGTAGAATTTAGAATTTAAAAAACCACGTACGTCCAATCTCGAAAATGTCTCAGGAGGCACCAGGCACTGGCCTGGCCAGAGGCAATGTTGTGCAGCCAACTCAAAAAACATTTTATGCAAAATTTACCATTAAAAAAGCCAAAAGCATGAAAACTCTTACGGAAAATGCTTAAGAAATAAGTGCCAAAGTAAATTATTCTGTTATAGCACATGAGTTCCCCGATAACGAGATATTTTTTTAACAAACAACTCAATAGATTTTATCCTGTTATAGATTCGTACGATTGATAATTTCGCCGGCGGGGTTCGAACCCGAGTTGCGCACGTACTGTGATATTTACAACGAGCTCTTAGCTTAGCCTGAGCTACCACGGCGTTTTAAACTTTAAAAAAATACGTGGTAGAGCCATGCTGCAGTTATATTACTGGTATAATTGTGACACAAATGGGTCGGCTCGATCGGGGAAGGACCACGTTCTCACATAATACCAGCGTAAAATAGCAGCTTAACGCTGCTGTATTTCGTATGGTGAGCGTAAATTACCGGAGACACTTTTTACTGGAAACGAGGCATTCCATCTCAGTCCTCACGAGTGACAACGCATCTGCATTTTGTTTCGTAATCGAGGATAGATGTAGATGTCTATGGGCCACAGCAACCACTTACCCTCAGGTAGACTGTGTGCTCGTTTGTTACCCTTATCATATAAAAAATATGCCTATGTTTATTTAGTTGTAACAACATATTATTCAAAGATAAAACAACAGAAAACTTACAAACAAAATTAAACGTATTTCCTCTACTCTGTTTGTGACTGAGTTTATGTATTTGTATATGTCATTAGGAATAATGAATTTTACATTTAATGTTATTATTGCAGCTCAGAGTACCGTTACGTCAAGTTGTGCGGCCTCGAGACTTGACTGTTATCATCAATAAGCGGCACCTAAAAGTTGGCATCAAGGGCCAACCGTTAATCATAGACGGCGAGCTCGATGCTGATGTTAAGGTGGAAGAGTCCACGTGGGTACTCCAGGATGGAAGGAACCTGCTCGTCAACTTAGAGAAGGTATATATTTTTCTATTATTTTTACCAGTTTGTCGGCCGAGATGACAATCCACCTGGTGGTCCATCCACAAAGGTGTTAATGGTTGGTTTCTACACCACTTTGATTTTATATTATAATAATTAAGTTATTATAATTACATCTGATCATCATGATAATTTTTCATCCATTAAATCGCATGCAAACAGCAAGAGGTGGTATATAAACAGATTACTTTATTTTTAATTAAGTCTCTTTTTTAATTATTTATAGTTTGTAATGAAATCTTTTGTAGGTTAACAAAATGAACTGGTGGGGCCGCCTTGTTACTACTGACCCAGAAATATCTACGAGAAAAATTAACCCAGGTAAGATATTATGACAATTTTAAATTGCTTGAAATTAAACTATATCATATACTAGCTGGCCAGGCAGACGTTGTTCTGCCCTTTCCGACGACCCTTCCTATGAAAATATCAGTTTAATTGTTTAGGAGTTCATCGTGGAGAAACAATGTGACACGTAATTTTTATATATAAAGAATAACAGTGATTTATTAATATAATAAGATAAGATTTAGCATTGAAGTTTATTGTGTTCTTACAACTTTTAAGAAAAAAGTGATGCTGCCATTAGAAGAGGGTTTGTCTTAATCGCATTGCTTTGCACGCAGATTTGCGATTGCAGTACCAAAAATCAATTTTTATGTTACTCGATACTTATGTCGGTACGATACGCGCCACCTACTGTAAGTTAAGTGTACTATGCCTATAACCTTCGCGCAATGCAAGCAATAAGTTGACAAAGTTTTACCGCAATCAGATAAACGGTATGGCAGCGCATAAAGAATGAATAAACATTATTTTCTATATATTAGATTATTATCGTTTGTGCTATTAGATCTTAGTGATCGTGTAACTTCTGAACGCTTTGACGGATTGAGGTCGTATTCGAACGATGGGATCATAGCTATACTAGAATCCGATATGTGGCGATGTAATATAATATAGACTAAATTGACCCATATTTATAATATTTTACGTAAGTTTGGGCGCGAAAAAAGAAAATTACACAATCTAGACCCAAAAGGTGGCGTTATGGTCCACTTGTTTATAAATTTTATATTTACAATATAAAAGTCCGGAGTGAATTCGGAGTGGAACTCGTCGCGCCATCCACTGGGAAAGGACAGACCGTCGAGCAAACGACTGTCTGTCTACCTCTGCCGAGCCAGCTAGTTCAAAACGCTATAGCTAGTACGGTGGCATCGTAACCCATGGCTTCATTTTGGCCGAAGGCGTGTTTGCAAGAGTTTTGTTTTGCATTTAACTCCGTGGTCCTTGGTAGACTTAGAATCGCCCGTTAATCCTAAAGCATAAGTGAAGAGCGTTCGGCAAACATATTGACCCCCATCCTTAATAGGAGTTCTTGTGTTTGTCATGTACGCCGAATAACCCACCCCGCTGCACGCTCGTCAGTGGCGTTTTAAATTGAAGATGCTACTACGTATAGTATATTATTGTTTCAGAACCTTCAAAGCTCTCAGATTTAGATGGGGAGACGCGCGGACTTGTCGAGAAAATGATGTATGATCAAAGGCAGAAAGAAATGGGCCTTCCCACCAGTGACGAACAAAAGAAACAAGACGTACTTAAAAAGTAAGTTTTTTTTTAAATCAAAATTCATTATATTACTTAGCATTTGTCATCAAACTCAATTGAGGTATGTTATTTCCCTCATGTAAAAAATATATTTTTAGTTTCGTCACAAATAATTATTTGAATATTAGGATATTATTTATTTACTTAATAAAATTTTATTTTAAAGTTACATAAATCCTACAGCAATGCTTGAATATATAATTTAAACGCTTGCTTTTGCCTCGAAATACTATTTTTGTTGCTACATCAGAATACAGAGCACTGAATTTCATTATTTCAAAAAAAATTATATCATATCTATACAAATAAATAAAATTGAACTGTCTGTTTGTAATGTCAAAATAAAAACTTTTTACTAATTGCATATGAAAGTGTATACTGTACTTATAACAAAAACACAATTTTTAAAATTTTTGTCTGTCTGTCTGTGTGTTTGTTCCGGATTATCTCGGAAACAGCTGGACCGATTTTGACGGGACTTTCACTGTTAGATAGCTCATGTTACAAAGAGTAACTTAGGCTACTTATATTTTTTTTTAAATAATTAGGGTTCCGCGCAACAAAACTTAAACCCTAAATTACACGCGGGCGAAGTCACGGGGAACAGCTAGTATTATAATATATTCATAGTTTCTTTCTACGGTTTTTTGTGTGGAGTTCAAATTAAAATTGATCACAATTTTATAATATACCATTACAAAAATATTGTACAATCTCGTTGCATCAAAGCTACAAGGCCGATGAATCAGCAGAACTGGAATGCCAAAGGGGAATGCCCAATTCTGGCCATGAAACGCCCAACAATTTGCATTTGTTAAAAAAATATATCTTTTTTTATGGTAATTAATCGCAGTATTTATGTATCCAAAAAAGATTGCAATATTTTTCCACAAAAAAAAGTACCGAAAAGATAAAAATGAAATTAGGTAAATCCGCAAGTCATTAGTTTGTGGGTAAAATAAAAAGTGTTGCCAATCACAAATCTCGTAAAAAAAAGTCGATTATGTTTTTTCAATCGATTTTTATGTTGTCATTATTATAATGGTAATATTATTTTCGATAATTATTATGATGTTATGATAATTAAACAAGCGAATTGCTAGTTGATTTACCATGAACTGTTTATAACATAACAAAAACGCTACTGCACAATTTAACTGTTATTTTTATCTGTTCTTAAAAATACATTTAAAATGGAATTTAAATAAATAAAACAAAACATATTTTAAAAGGCTTGCAGAACTTAAGGCGAATCAAAGATTATTATTTTTATGAAATTATAAATCGATTAAAAAAATCACTATCTATTTATCGATTTTATGTCTGTTAATTGGCAACATCGAATCTGACAGCTAGGCCCATTTCATAATTATCGAAACTAAATAGTCACAAGTCGAATGACTTTGCATTTGTGTTATTTTGTTTGTTTTCTCGCGGATTTGTTGTCTAAGTAACGAATAAGCTTTCTAAATGGATTCCGATAATTCTTCTCGCCATATTGACCACGGCCTGAAAATGGATCCCGCTCCCACTTCTTACGATAACCTCTGCACGAACTTGGACTCGATATCCACTGTTAACGATGACCCCAGCTTTCCGTCACCCAGAGTTCTTCCTAGCTCTCAGTAACTCACTCAAGAACACATTAACGCTGTGTCAATTGTGGTTTAAATGTCACGAAAATACGAAGTCATTTGTTGTTAAAAACTGTTCTTGTGAAAATAAAAAGCCTTTATATCTTAAAAATCCGGACTTTTTTTAAACCAATTCCTTAACCATTTCATTATTTTAATTGCATATTATCATTTCCATATGCTTTTATATGTGGGCACCTATGGCCGAAGTGTCTATGAACGGTGGGCATTCCCTCTAACTTATGAGACCATCTATTAACTTCCTAGTGTAGGAGAAAATTATTCAAAAAACATGTATTGGAAACAACTGTGTTGTCAGATTATATATATATATATTTTTGTTGCGTGTAATGATAATAGGTATCGTAATTTATAAGAATATTTTATTGGTATAAAAAGTTTATTAGATATAAAAAATTTATTTTATATTCTGTAATGAGATCGATGCCTTGCAGTATGATATTAATATATAATATATATAATCCTATACCTCTAAGCACGCTATATATATATATATAATTTAAGTATTGTGTTTAATAAAAAAATGTTTTTTTCCAGATTTATGGAACAACACCCGGAAATGGATTTCTCTAAATGCAAATTTAATTAAAGGTTACACTGATAGGAAGTACAAAATTTTTCTCATTCACATGTATCGTGTTTCTTGTCATCCATGTAGAGATGAGGTTGCTCCATTACTCACTACATACAATTCATTCTAATAGAAGCAGTACTGAAGTATGCTGTATGCTTTTATAAACACCAATGTACATTATGTTTACACTTAAAAACGATGTTGATATAAATAAATGTTAACTAACATTAATGGTAGTATTTATTTAATATTTATATGGGATATCGAGTAACAAACGAGCTAATAGCCACCTGACAGTAAGTGATTACTGCAAGCAATATCATGTTGATATTCCATTACATATAGGCTGTAATTTATAATTTTGAGATATTATCAGGAAGATGCTCCTGCCCATCTCCTGTTTCAGTTTCCTTTTGTTGGATATTCTTACACCCTTACAACACGGTTAAATGGTGATATATTTTTTAAATAATACATATTTTGTATCTGGCGGTCCGTCGTTGCGCTAGAAGCAAAACGAACTGAACCCTAAATAAGCTATCGAAGTTTCTGAAGTAATCTGGTATATATAGAATATCTCTGTACTACCACACGGAGCGTCTCCGCTCCCCGAGCTCAACACCTTGCCCGGCGGGAAATCTCTTTTTCCTATCACGACCAAATGTAATAAGAACATATTACTTACCCAACAAGCTCTGTATGAAACCCAGTCCTTATTTAGAAATTTCATTGTTAACCTTACTGCACTTTTTATAGAGTTGAACATCTATGGTCGTAACTTCGTTCGCATATAATCTTTATCTTTTATTGTTTCTTTGTATTTGGCCGATGAGTTTTTCATTATGTCAGTTTCAACGTTTATTACTTTGGGTCTAATTTTAGTATTAAAACTACAAAATTTTCTACTTCAAATAAAAATATAGGTAATATTATGTTTATAATTAGGATAACTCTGAGTGTTCCGCACAATAATATATTAAAAAACTTGAGTAAGTAGAGCCTTGGTAGCTTAGGAGATAAGCGCTCACTGTAGATTTCAAATTGTGAAAGAAAACTTGAGGGAACCTGCATGTCTGAGAATTTTTTTTACGGTGTAGAACCATGCTGCGGCTATATTTGTAGTATAGTTGTAGCAAGAATGGGTCGGCTCGACCGGGGAAGGACCACGCTCTCACAGGAAACCAGCGTAAAATAATCCTCAGAAGACACAAGTTTGCGCGTTTACCGCTAAAAAGAACCCTTTTATCGTACCACCTCAGTTTCAAGGCACTTGCCTTCTTGCCTCAGCCAGTATCGAAATCCTCGGAGTCGACATATCGAGTGACGTGCAGTTTCGCGCTCACTTGGAAGAGAAGGCCAAATTGGCCTCTAAAAAGTTTGGCGTACTCAGCAGAGCGGGACAGTATTTCATGCCGGCACACCGCCTGCAACTTTACAGGGCGCAGGTTCGGCCTCACATGGAATACTGTTCCCATCTCTGGGCAGGGGCTCTCCAGTGCCAGCTCCTTCCACTTGATCGCATCCAGCGCAGAGCGGCTCGAATCGTCGAAGACCAAGTCCTTTCCGATCTGCTCGATTCATTGGCACTGCGAAGAGATGTTGCATCCCTTTGCATTTTCTTTCGTATTTACCACGGGGAGTGCTCTGAGGAATTGTTCGGATTAATCCCAGCCGCCAAATTTCACGAACGCACATTGCGGCAGAACTCCCGATACCATCCACACCATCTGGATGATTGGCGGTCCACCACTGTGCGATTTAGAAGATGTTTTCTTCCTCGCATGACTTCCTTGTGGAATCGATTACCATCAGCGATTTTTCCGGACCGATACGACTTAGGGACCTTCAAGAAAAGAGCCTACTCCTTCTTAAAAGGCCGGCAAAGCGTCTGAGATTCCCCTGGTTCACCTGGTGTTGCAGTTGTTCATGGGCGGCGGTAGTCACTTACCATCAGGTGAGCCGCATGTTCTTTTGCCCCCTCTCCTATATAAAAAAAATTTGAATGAAACTAATTTTACAGATAAACTACTTTAACAAAGAATTTCTCGGATTGGAAATTTCAATGATAAGGAGGGAATGGTAAAGAGGTGCAAGAGAATCCAACGCCTCATATCGTACCGTGAGCGTCGTAAGAGGCGACCATTGGATATGTCAAACAAATCTTACAACTTCTGATTGATTGCGGCATAATCATCTCGTTCAGGCCAGTTGTAAATTACCCAGATCGACGATGGGCAGTATCATCGCAGGGACGGGATGTCCGGTTGTGCAACCATCAATCCGCTGCCATTCGTGACATTTAAGGCAAATACTTCCTATAGCAGGAAAGTCCCAAAAGGATAATTCTTTAACATTTTTGTGTTACAAAGTAATATGACGAAAAGTCTACCAAACCTATACAAGAAAGTTCGCCATTAACCCAAATTTTAAGTCAAACATTTCGTCAATAACAACATAAAAATGGCCATGACCCATGGTTCCGATTGGTCTTTAAATAAGCAACCCTAAAAATAATACAAATGGTGTTTGCTTATAAAGAGGCTGTTTGACCTCTTCATATAAACATTTTGTCTTATAGCGCTAAAAAAATAAAGTGGCAGCATTGCCGTCTTAATACAGCATCACACTCACTCACTTCCATATATGAACGGCTCAACCAGGCTCAACCCAAGGAACGACCTCGTACCTGCCACAGAATACCAGCATAAAATAGTAGTTTTTTACGTGGTAGAGCCATGCTGCAGCTATATTAGTAGTATAGTTATAGCACGAATGGGTAGGCTCGACCGGGGAAGGACCACGCTCTCACAGAATATCAACGTGAAATAGCAGCTTAACACTGCTGTATTTCGTATGGTGTGTGTAGAGAGTCGGAGACCCTTTTTACTGCAAAAGAGGCGTTCCATCTTAGTCCTCACGGGTGACAACGCATCTGCATTTTGATTCGCAAACGAGGATAGATGAATAAGTCTGGGCCACAGCAACTACTTACCATCAGGTGGACTGTATGCTCGTTTGTCACCCTGTCCTAAAAAAAATAAACAGAATTGACCAAACATGTCAAACTAGGCTGTATGGTCAAAACCATATCTAATAAACTAACTGTAACAAAAAGAAGAACATCTATGGACAAGGAGTTTGGTGAGAAACTGTCCGCCAACGGATTGCAGATCCTTTTTTATCTTTTAAGTAATGGGTTGAACTGGATTTTAGTTACGTGGTGTGCAGCGATTTTGTGTATTAAAGATCCGTGCGTTTAAAATATTAGTGGAAACGATATAACAACTGATTCAAGGGCAATATTATAAACCTCACTTTTTATCCGATAGAGGTCTTGAGTCGTATTGACATTAACTGTCCACTTGGTTAACCTCTCAGATCCCGACATCGTATAGGACCAAGTCCCATCAGGCCAAGGTCTAAGTATAATTTTTTTTTGATTCACAAAACCAGGCCCTGTCAAATAACGTTTGGAACCTGCATGGCATTAATAACAGCACCATTGAATAAATTTACGGAAAACTACGTTGGCTTCCCAGGTCGATATAGTATTTGAGAAACCGTGTAGAAGCCTCAAAAATATCTGTTACGTTTGATATGAAAATGGACTCAATTTAAAGCAAAAGCAACAGTTATCTTCTCTATGTTTTATATTATATTATTTTAGAGGTTTTCAAACAGCTTGGCAACTTTAAGGTAGATATCTAGTAAAACAAATATCACAAAAGAAATAATTCTGTAACCGCGCCATCTACACAGTTTGTCAAGTACTATATCGAACTGTGAAGCCGATATAGTTCTCTGCGGATTTATCCAATGGCGCTGTTATTAATGCCGCTTAAGCCTGGACTAAAGTAAACGTCTTGTATAATGGCAGAAGGTCGTCATCTGAAGTATATTCTTTAGGGGCGCGTTATTTAGTAACCTAATACTAATGAAATTATTTTTTTTTAGAATTTTAGTTGTATAATTTTATAAATAACATTTAAAAGAATTGTTCCGAGGAGTTTATAAATGTGACGTGTGCAAACCCGATTTGAACCACTAGGACTACACAGATTAAACTATCGTCAAAATCTCCCAAGAGTTTCGCTATTTGACGCATTATTAAATTATGAAGCATTTTGAGAACAAAATATAAATCAGATTAGGCTGTATGGTCTCAGACTTTGTCTTTGTTAATTGACAAAAGTAATTACGTTTTGTCTACGTTCTCTACCATGGACAAACGTTCGACGTTCTTCATCTATACTCTACCGTCAACCCGTCAAGTGGGGGGTTTTGGCGGGAGCTTGACCGGCGGGGATTGCTGCTCTTGTATTATTGTTTAAATTGAAGTGGATTTAGATGGTGGTGCGATTTTGTGTATTAAGTGTCTTCGCATGTGAACTATTAGTGGAAACTGTGAAACAAGTGCTATGATGGTGATGTGATTCTCAAAATAAGATGTCTGTCTGCTTAGGCGCCTTGAGATATCATCGCCAACCGCCAGTTATCTGCTGGCTCTAATTGCCATCAAAATCTCCCAAGGGCTTCACAATGTGACGCATCAATATATTGTGAAGCAGTATACTATGAAGGATTTATAATATATTGTAACTTCAGGCTCAGAAGGGCGAGATCCCACAGCCGTAAAGCCAGTTATTAAAAAAATCTTTTTATACAGGTATAGGTAACATTAACATGTAGTGTCAATTGTCAATCACCAAAATAAACACGTAGCCGCAATATTTTATATCGTTTGTAGTTTACATGTGCTTTAAAATTGTGAAAAATGGTTAGAGCTATTTACTCACCCGAATATTGTCTGCAATATTTAGAACAGTTTGCGTCTCAAGAAATTTTCGTCACTGGATTAATTTTAGGACAGGTATGGCGGATATTTACATGTATTTTATTTTTTTAATTAGGCTAATGCTACGTTTCATATTGCAGATTACGAATTCTCGCGAAAATGTTATACATCTAGCTCGAACGCCAGAGGAAAAAAGTACAGACAACGTATCCGAAGAAAGTTTCACTTCGGACAAACAAGAACCCGTAAAAAATTTACTTGGAGTCTCTGAGGCATGGGTTGCTGATCATGCCAAACATGTGACAAGAATGTTACCGGGTGGTGTGTTTGTTCAAGGTAAGTTTAGACATGGTTTACTTGTGAACTCCCTGGAATGAATCATAAGCAAAACTGCAATTCATAATCCCTTTGATAATACCAACAACAACTCGATTGATGATGATGTGACCAAATAAATAAACAACAAATAATACAGTAGCTTCTTTTATGTAAAATGTAATGCCTTTTGTTTAATATACAAATACAAAATTTATTAGTATTATTTTAAATTATTAGTATTACAAAAGCTTACCATGATTTATTCACTGCACAAAGGTTAATATAACACTAGCTGCATTGTTGCTGTACTGAATAGCAACAATACCTTTGCAGAAGGAAAGATCCAGAGTGAGTATCACCTTCCATATGTTGAAGTGGTGTGCTCAGTTCTCTCACTAAATAGTTTGCCAAGTTGCAAATGCTAACAGAGGAAAGACGTAGCTGGATTGGAAATGAACATATTTATGGTGCTTATGTTTTGCTGCTGCTTCAATCACAGCTCCTGTCTCACAGATTATCTCGTTAATCTTTAAGGCTATTGGCACAAGTCTCATCCCACATAAGACAACACCTTGTTTCCTAGAATCCTAGAGTGAGTTTTTCTGACTTTTTACAATCCATGCCACTCAGACCAAGTGGTTTGAGAACAGCTGGTAAGATTGCCCTACCAAGGGTGCAGCACACTATCATTTAGATTGTGATGAGGAGAAAATTTGCCAGCACATCATCGAGTGCATAATGTTGTTGGCCTAAATTATTACTCTGCAATGCAATCTCACCTAATCTAAGCACAGTTGTAATTCAATTCATATCCTTGTCTAGGAATACCCATTTACCCATCTTGGGTGATGTCAAGGCTTGTAACCAAGTATAATTATAAGCATATTAAACATTTATGCTTACAATTCATATTTGGACTCTGTAAATATGATCTTATTACAAAATTTCGTAAACTTCTTATGTGCCTGCAGATTCGCCTTTTCAGGAATACTTACATCCTTCCTGCTTTATATAACATACTGTTTAATCCCTCTACTCCAAGTTACTTGAAAGACCGCTTTGAATTTGTTTTCTCCTCTCACGATCACCATCTATGTTCCACTAACAATTTTTTGCTTTGTATTCCATTACATTCATTCTACTTCTTCAATAAATCTTTTTCAGTTACAGCTGTACGTTTGTGGAACTTCTTGCCTTTATATATTTGATATGCTCGGGCCCTTTTTTCCTTCAAAAATCTACTCTAAACTTATTACTTGGAACTCTAATATTTCCAATTCACTGTAAACAACAGTTCTTAGCTAAATAAAGGTTGTCTGGAAGAAAACTCTTCCAGAGCGATAAGACCGCCTATTGTACTTTGTATATATTTATTTCATTTTGTTTCGTTGTAATGTGCGTTGGTGAACAATAAAGAATATATTCATTGATTGATTGATTATAATTATAAGCCCTAGCAATAATTATTAAAACTGAGAGGAAGTATGTACTATATACTGAGTTTTGTTTGCAAAAATAAATTTCACATTTTTAGCTACTTACATAACTTTCTTTAGCTATTTAGCCTAGTAACACCACTAGTGTTATGGGAACCTTTTAGCAGAGAACAATTCAGTTTAATTAATCATCAAAATAATAGTTATAAGTAGAAATTGTAAAGAAATTTTGGTGATTTTAACTTCCACAATGCCAAATGGCTTGGTTAATGATTAACCGACCATGCAGGGAGATCTGTTTATGACTTTGACCTTGGCATATGGTCTGACACAAGAAGGTAAAAGTTAAAAATCTTGGGGTGCTTTGTAGAGTGGGACATGTTCAGCCTCACTGGCGCTCTGTACACTGTATACTGTACTCATCTCTGGGCTGGGGCACCCCAGTGCCAGCTCTTTCCTCAGTGCAGGTTGGATTATTGATGACTGAGTTTCTTCTGATTGGCTTGACTCACTGGCGCTCTGAAGATATGTTAACATTAAATACATTATCAAATGTTAAAAATTGTATCACCAAAAAGTTGTGTTAATTCTGCAGTTGTTCAAACTGTCATTAATAAATGTAAAGCACAGTATAACATTTAAATATTATGTACGCATGAACCTGATACCTGGACAATAATTGTCCATGGGCTGTAATTATTTCACATGGCTGTACCCACTTATATGATATGTAATCTTAGCTTGTTTTTCAGTTAAATATTTCAAAAATATCTGTGGAACTTAATTCTTTTAATTATAACAATTTCAGGTATTTTTATTACAAGCGATGAGGACATTTTTGAAGAACCGAACTATTTTAGCAAAGTGAAGTCTATTTTAAATTATATGTACAGAATACTAAACAGTAATCGGTTTATGTTTGCCAACTGTCCCGACTCCAATGAAAGGTTGATCTTACACATGTCAACAAACACCAAGGTACTAACATGCAAAAGTGTAGAAATAGGTGGACCTAACAAGAATACTTCTATTAAACCAGTTGAATGGAAATTTTTGTCTAAACCACAGCAATGGCAGAGGTTAGACTGTTATTATGAGTTTGATGATGTTTACCCTGTAATTGTAAAGAACAGTGGTATTTCAGTTAAACAACAGTTTCAGGTATGTCTATTATTATATGGTATGGTAATTTCACATAGCATAGGTGAACCAAAAAAATGTAAACAGTTTGAAAATTTTTTGTTATTGCAAATATTTTGCTCTCTTTAATAATTAACACAATTATGTTATTAATTAACGTTTTCATAGATAGAATAGGCATAGAGAAACAAACCAGCAGATGGGCAAATGTGCCTTTCTAATAACAACTAAACACTAAAATTTGCGGTAGCCAACCTGCCTGCTAAGCTTGACAACTATGACAAATATGAGGCAATCTATGGGGGAGGCCTGTGTTCAGCAGTGGACTTTTAATAGGCTGTAACGGTATAGATGACAACTATTTTGTCGGCAAATCGAAGATGACAGATGTACTCACCATTGATGTTGATACCGCATTATCTACAGCTTGAAAACGTCTTCTTATGCAATGATGAAGATTTTCGGGAATTTGACGGCAACCTGTATTACAATTCTCTGTAATTTGATAAGTTTCGTGGGGTTTATGAGTCTTGTAAATTGAAGAACACTAACATAATCTATTAAAAAAAGATGTAAACTGAAACAATTGCAGTGTTTAATGCAGGAGCCCCAATTCCTTTCATAAAACTATAGCCAATACTGTTTTTCCTGTATTTATATTAGTCCAATAATAATTAGGAAACCTTTTCGTTTATTTGCTCTTAAGATAGTTTTTGCGGCAGTAGTTATTAATGTTCACTGGTTTTCCTAAACGTCATTACATGCTCATCCTATTTGATATTAAAAAGTTATTTCTGTATACATTTGGTTACATTTGAATAATGCATATCAATTTTTTACTTTAAATAAATCAATCTTACTAAATAACTTACTTATAGAAGAAGATTAAATATGGTAGTCGTAGCCAATAGAGTATCCATTATACTAAGCATGTTTTGACAGTTAAGTTGGGGAAAAATCAATTTTATTTCCATTTATCTCTGTTTACATTTACCCACCTTCAATAATACCTAATAATTGTCTATAATCACAATGAACTTAACAGTGTAATAAAAAAATCACCAAATTAATATAAAATTTTCAGCAAATACTCGAGTCGGCACATAAAACAATTGATTCAAGTGTGATGTTCATTGATGGTGAATTGAAAGATGGTTCGGAACAGTTGGAACAAATCATAAAAAAGAAAAAATCAAAAAACAATACTAAAACTTCACAAGACTTGCCTAAGTCTATGCATGTGTCATTGTTTGTGCCATTTGTAAGTGCTTCTTACTATTTTATATAAATTAAACTTTATATGTACATATATAAATTTTAGATAAGAAATAAAAAAAATATATTTTAAAGGAAACTTTTTGAATTCCTCTAAAGATTTTTTAATAAAATAAGGGTGACATACGAGGTGAGTGGATGTAGTGGCCCATAGACATTTACATCTATCCTTGATAAAGTGGATTTTTTAATATAGGGTAAGGGTGAGAAACGAGCACACAGTCCACCTGATGGTAAGTGGTTGCTGTGGCTCATAAACAACATCTACCTCTATCTTCAACAACGAATCACAATGGAGATATGTTATCACCCATGAGAACTAAGATGGAATGCCTAGTTTCCAGTAAAAAGGGTCTCCGGTCCTTTACACTCGCCATACGAAACACAGCAGCGTTAAGCTGCTATTTTACGCTAGTATCTGGTGGCTCTATCATGTGTGTGTGATTAAAAGATTTTCTAATTTTCAGGAGAATGCCCTGCCTGAAACTGTGGAGTATTTGGAATGTGATGGCAGTATACACTTTAGTGGTGTGGTATCTTCTAGTGTGTTTATGTATCCTAAGGCAACAGTTAGTGAAGCAATTGCAGCAGTGAAACAAGATATTATAAGATCATTAGCATCTCGTTTTACTATGCACTGTGATGCGCTAATTGATGACAATTTACTTCCTGAAGGTTTGTACAAAACAAATCGATTTTTTATTATTTCTACTCAATTGTGGTATTGGTTACACGATTTTCAGCCAAAAGAATACACCCAGAACTTCGCGTTACATTATCTATTATTAATTATGTTAAAAGGCAGTTAACCGTTTTTTTATATGGGATAAGAGTGATAAGTGAGCACACAGTTCACCTGACGGTAAGTGGTTGCTGTGGCCAAAGACATCTATCCTCGTTTGCGAATCAAAATGCAGATGCGTTATCAGCCGTGAGGACTAAGATGGAATGCCTCTTTTCCAGTAAATAGGGTCTCCGGTTCTCTACACTCACCATATGAAACACAGCAGCATTAATCTGCTATTTTACGCTCGTATTCTGTGAGAGCGTGGTCCTTGACCGGTCGAATTACCGTGCTACAACTATACCATTAATATAGCTGCACATGGCTCTACCACATATACAATTTTGAGACCCAGAAACAGTCACAATAATTTGTGGTTTTGATCATTATCGGAACTTTAATCTTTCCATTCCCTGTTTTTATGCATAGATATTACACAAAATTGCACCATTTTGCTTATCAAAGTACAATACAATATAGAATCAGCAGTCCATGTGCTGTCAAATCTATAAGGGCGGGTCAAAAAGTTCGCGAAATGGAAGGGTTAGAGATTTTAGAAGGATCTTTTTCTGTCTTTACTTGATGACTCAATACAACTATAAATACCAAGTTTCAGCTAGATAACCGATCTAAACGTTAACCTTTGAGATATTACGGGATAAACAAGTCAATCGAAAATGGAACACTATGGAGAAAATTGAGTTTTGTGCCATGATTAAGTTCCTCGCTTTACCGGGACTATTGCCCTGGAAAAACAAAGCCTTTCATGCAAGGCACAGACTCAATTGAATACGATCGCTGCTCAGTTCGACCGATTGAGGCAACTTCCTGAGACATTGTTGAAAAAGTTAAAAAACTAGTTCTTGAAGATGCTCGTCAGAAGAAAAACAAATTGCAGAAATGAATGGAGTATCATCTAACACCGTTTTAAACACTCTCCATAACCCATCATCTATGTCTAAGGTCAGTGTAAGATGCAAGAATGCTCACAACGCTTCAGAAACAGCAGCGTGTCGACTGTTCGCGCGAGTTTTTGGACCTGTGTAGTGAGAACAGGGACGAAATTATGAAAGAAATTGTGAGTGAAGATGAAACTTGGGTACATCACTATGAACCTGATTCAAAGCAGGAGTCCAAGCAAGTAGCATAAAAAAGGCGCAGCACCTACTAAGAAGTTCAAGGTGTCGCAATCGGCTGGAAAGATTAATGCTTCAGTTTTTTTATAGATCGATTACAAAGATAACGGTGTCAATAACATGGGACAGTATAACGCTACGAGATGGGGTGCTAAAAATTTCCGGTGGAGGTTCGGTTGCCACCTAAGACGACTCAAGCTGGCAACATTTAACGCACGCATTCTGAGAACTGACGAGAAGATCCTGGAGCTGGAAGAAGGGATAGACAAGTTGCGCTGGAATATTATAGGATTATTCGAGGTCCGAAGAGAGGGGGAGTACATGGTAATCCTCGAATGCGGCAACTTGTTCTGTCACCAGGAGGGCGACCATCTGTCCCAAGGAGGTGTCGGATTTATCGTCCACAAGTCTCTCCTTAACAATGTTGTAAAGATTGAGAGTGTGTCGACGAGGGTTGCGTACTTTATACTCACTATCACCAAACGGTATTTGCTGAAGGTCATACAGGCTTACGCATCAACCTCGGCACATCCCAATAAGGAGGTGGAGGAAATGTATGAGGATATATCTAGAGCCATGTATTCCTTCAAACCCACTATACGGTGTTAATCCATCCACAATACATTAAGCAATTTATAGGTTTTGCCTTGTGTGAGGTGTGACAATCTAATAAAGTGAATAGTAGAAGAATAATAAAACCTACCGTTGGTTACAGCAAAATACAGTAAACACAAATTACCCTATATATTATGTACTCTGTGACGCTTTCACTGGTTAAATACCTAAGGATTAATATGTGTATGTATACTGGTAGCGATCACCGAATGCTTAGAGGCACACTGAACCTGAACATTAAGTTAGAGAGCTTTCGTCTAATGAAAACAACGCTCCGTCCCCCTCGTGCTCCCGAAACCTTTCTAAGTTAAAACCGTTTTAAGTGCCTAGAAGAGTGCAATGCAGTGGACGACATGAATGACAAGCTCATGGAAACTGTCCATGCAGTCGGAGCTAAGTTCTGGAAGACCTGCCGCAGAAGAACACAAAAACTCTCCGATCACACTCTTAATCTCATGGCTGTTAGACGGGAAACGAAGCTGCAGTCTTCAGCAGATTGGACAGCGTACGGGCAACTGAACAGACAGATCTCCAAATGCATGCGGCGGGACTTTGCAACTTCAATACAGCACGTATTGAAAAAGCGACCGAGCGGAACCAGGCCCCAAAGTCTTTGCTAGATATTTGTCTGCTAGACACAGCCAACTGTCGAAGCTGAAGACAGAGTGTGGCAACGTCGTTTCCGGGAAACCTGAGATTTTGAGTGAGATTAGAGAGGTTCTACGGGCAGCTGTACACATCATCGTTGGAACCACATGCAAGTGCGAGTAACGATCCAAAAGCAAGTCTTATCCGACACTATTCCGATAATATTCCGGACGTCAGTCTGAGCGAGATTAGAATGGCTCTCCAGCACCTTAAAAACGGCAAGGCCCCAGGTGAGGATGGAATTACAGCGGAGCTTCTGAAAGCGGGTGGAAAACCGGTACTTGAACTCCTTCAGAAGCTCTTTAATTCCGCCCTCCATGGTGGCATTACACCGGAGACGTGGAGCAGAAGTGTGGTGGTCTTGTTCTTCAAGAGAGGCGACAACGCTTTCTTGAAGAATTACAGATAGATTTCCCTTTTGAGCCGCGTCTACGTGCTGTTTTCGAGAGTCATTACGAATCGTCTCGCACGCAGAGTTGTAGACTTTCAGGCTCCCGAACAAGCCGGTTTCCGAAAAGGCTTTAGCACCATAGACCACATACATACCCTTCGACAAATTGTAGAGAAGTCCGAGGAGTACAATTTGCCACTATGTCTGGCGTATGTGGACTTTGAGAAAGCCTTTGATTCCGTCGATATTTGGGCGGTGCTGCAGTCCCTTCAGCGATGCCAAGTTTACTGTCGGTATATCGAAGTGCTGAAGTGTTTGTACAGTAGGGCTACGATTGCTATCCGAGTACAGAACCAGGGTACGAAACCTCTCCAGATGTCCTGCAGAGAGGAAGACGTTATCAAGCTAGTGGACTAGGAAGGATACGGTATTAACGTCAATGACGAGTACATCACTCAGCTTCTATTTGCCGACGATATTGTCCTTATGGCAGAATCGCTGGAGGGCCTAAGCACTATGCTCAATGACCTCAATAGTGTCTCCCAATGGATAGGTCTTAAGATGAACATGGAAAAAACAAGTCATGTGTAACATCCATGTCACACTTATGTCGGTAGTTGTTGGGAACACTAAGCTCGAAGTTATTGACGAATATGTTTACCTGGGACAAATAGTCCGACTAGGTAAGTCCAACTTCGATCGAGAGGTCAATTGACAGATACAACTTGGCTGGGCAGCGTGCGGGAAATTACGGCATATCTTCTCGTCAGGTATACCTTCATTGCTGGCCGTATGAGGAAGCTCAAGGTCACTCAGCGAGCTATGGAGAAGGCTATGCTCGGGGTTTCTCTGCATGATAAACTTAGAATTGAGGATATCCGCAGTAGAACCAGAATAACCGACATAGCCCAAAGGATTAGTAAGCTAAAGTGGCAATGGGCCGACCATATATATGTCTCGAAGAACCGACAACCGATGAGGAAGAAAGGTTCTCCAGTGGCAGCCTCATACCGGCAGGCGAAGTGTAGGGCGTCTCCGCTAGATGGAGTGACGACCTGGTAAGACATGCAAGAAATCAATGGATGCAGGTGGCTCGGGACCGTGCTTGTGGCATTCCTTGGGGGAGGCCTATGTTCAGCAGTGGACTTGTGAATGATGTGCTACTTTTGCAGGACAATGCACCAGTTCAGAAGAGTAATGTTGCGACGGCTTTCTTACACAATTGCGGCTTCGAAACTTTAAACCCCCGCCCCCTATAGTCCAGATTTGGCTTCTTTTCTTGCCTTTCTTGCTTTCTTCTTTTGCCTTCAGATTATTATTTATTCCCAAATATGGAAAAGAGCTTCGGAGAAAGAAAGAAAGTTGATAATTCCTGCCTATTTTGAGGGCCTTGACAAACATTTGTTTTTATAAGTTATTTAAACGGCGTGAGAAGTGTATTCGGGTTAAGGGAGAATGTATCGAAAATGTTTAATTTAACCCCATTTCCCTTTCATTCGATAAATTTTGACCTCCCTCGTATAATCTGTGAACTGTAGGGATGTAATGACATGGTACCAATATATCGGTATTGGGTAATGTTGATAACTTTGGATCACTTTTTTTTTTTATAGGATAAGGGTGACAAAGGAGCACACAGTCCACCTGATGGTAAGTGGTTGCTGCGGCCCATAGACATCTACATCTATCCTCTGTTACAAATCAAAATGTAGATGCGTTGTCACCCGTGAGGACTAAGATGGAATGCCTCATTTCCAGTAAAAAGGGCCTCCGGCCACCTGCACTCACCAAGCGAAACATACTATTAATTTTGAAACCCAGACTGCTTCTTATAAATGCATTGTATTGATCTGCAATTGTCAAGGTATCATGTTCGAATGCTTGTTGAGCTTTTTTAACAAACAATGATGAATCTTGATTGTGAGAAAGATTTTTTGTTTAGACTATCAGTAACTAATTAAAAAATAGCTTATAATTACATATATGATTTGGTTATGCCACGATATTTTAGAAGTAGGCATTGATCTCAGAACTTTACTTAAGTCGCTCATTACGAAACTCGGATGATGTGATTGTTTATATTATACCACCACAATAAAAATATTATATTTCTATCTTTGTTAACTTTTACATTATATATTTTGTCTACGTTTGCAGAGAAAGTTTGTTTTAATGAGCCTCCACGGCGTGTGTTAGTGCCAGTTGGTTCACTATATCTCTGTGACTATCTTTTCCCTGGTGAAGCCCCAGCAGAAGCGCTACTTTCCGTTAGAGAGTTACTGGATTTGCAGATTACTGAAACTGATGTGATTTGTGACATTGAAACACCAGCAGGTAATTTATAGATTAAATAAAATATGCTACCTATATTCAGGATTTATTTCTCTAAAAATGAGGCCAGCTCCACACATGACTTTAAGCTCATGCTGCCTTCGTTTTAGTCTAGTCAATAAGAACAAGTCTGGTATCATAAGTCACTACTAGTGCCTTTCTTGTGTAATGTAGACGCTTTATAGGGTTTTAGTTTAATGACCTTACTTTATACACTTGCGTGAATAGAAGTATACTCTTACTTTTGTGTTCTCATATCCGATTAAAGACCTTATTAGACAATTCAGATAAGGGTATGATCGGGTTGAGCCATGAAGAGTCCTGTGAATGTCCTGGAACCACGCGCGGATGATTAAAAGTTTAACTACTTTATTTTCCTTTTCTGACAAAAGTCGGGAACGCAACTTTACACGTTTTAAATTTTTACCCATTATTATACGTGTATGTGGGTTTAAATTTACAATGCATATTTAAGAGTACGAGAGATGGAAGTTCATCTAACACTGGAGTTCATAATTGAATAGTGAACAGTTCCCCGAATCCGTCATTTACCTAGGGATTAAATCAATCTTTTTTGTCTTTCATATATAATTACTGAAGAATCCCCTACCTGAATAAGTCCAGGAGGAATTGGCGCATAAGTACCGAAAACTATTCCACCTCAATTTTTTTATGCGAATCTTTTCAAATTGTCCTACTCATGATATAAATGCATGTTGCCATGGAGCAATTCGGTGCCATATTGTTCAAACTGTTTTTTTTTTTCAATTGCAAGCTTTATTCAAACGGGACAATTATTTTTTATATTTTTCGATAAAAGACGAATAAAAAAGGTTTTAGGGTAATATTTTTGGAGTTATGCATTTTTAAATGTGTGAAAAATGCCAAATTCAGATACTTTTTGTGTCAAATGGTAGTCAAAGTGACGACAGGTAATAAAATTAATAACAAATTAAACAAGTTTGGCAACAGGCTAATACCACATGAGTAAAGAAACTGTACAGAGGCAAAGCTTTTAAGGGTTGGCACTGGATAATAAAATTAAACGAACAAAACATTTATCAGCATTTTAATACATACTTAAGACATAATTTTTTTATACAAACTACGTTTCCTAAATATTTTACTTTTATAATTAATGTTCTTCAATAATTTGTTGTGGCTTTTAATTAAATGGTAAATTCTAAATTTAATGTAGTTTTTTTAAAATAATCTATTGGAAAGCAACCGCATTTCATAACAAATATAAAACTCTTGCACACGTTTTAATATTTCACTACAAATATTTGCAATGCTTTTTTCGAGGTCAAAATATTCCCGAAATTTATGTTCAAGCATTTCAACAAACGCGATAAAAGTGTCTTCTAAATAATTTCTTCCTTCCTTCCTGTATTATTGAAAAAACCTTAAATCTTAATTTAAATCCCTGTTATGGCTGAAAAAAGAATCTTCCCATATTTATAGGTTGTTCGGATCTATTAACTTATTAAACACTAATTTGTGATATTTGAAACAACATTTTCTATACAAATATCGCGACACATAGATTAAACCATTTTTTTCTGGTAAATCAAATAGATAATTATTTGTTCCTACTGTTAACACAGGGGCAGTAACATCGTCAGGTTGCGGTGATGTTGTATTAAAATACGACAATCGTTTCGTAAGTAACATATCGAAATCGTATTCACGATTAGTATTTTGAGGTTTTCCTAAGATGTTGGTATAAACATCCATCTGGTCGACATGTTGGTTCCTAGCAGTAACCACCCGCGCGTCTGACTTTTCCAAAGAAATTTTCGAGACAATCTTGATTGAGACGTCTCGTAAATATAAATTAATTTTATTTCTTCTAATTTTAATTGTTGATGAAGTTTTATTAAAGATTTTATAAACACCTGGAATCTGTGAATGAAATTCATGCTATTTGTAACGTCTTTCTGACCATCATTTCTTATTGATTTTAAGTTCCTGAAAAATGTTGGCATTTCTTCTAAAAACTCAATTTGATAACAATCGCATCGAAAATCTCTTATATTTATTAGGAGATCGAAGTGTACTTGAGTGTAAGAAATCAAACAAATTATTAATTTTATTTACAAAATCAGCGGTATCTCTTGCGGCAACCTCGATAAGGTTTAAATCTTCGTACGTATTAGTAAACCCTATTTACACTTTTTTATATTTCATTTGATATTAATTATTCTTTAAAAACAAAATTTCACACTTATTATTTTTTACACAACCCTGAAGTTTGAGCACTGGCTAAGCCGTTTTAAAGCAATTTCTCTCTGTACGAGACGAGCCGCCAGTGCTCACGCACACACGCGCCTCAAGCTTGTAGTAGTGTATCTATTACAGCACGGTTGTATAAAGCTTTGCCTCTGTACGGTACGGTTTCTTTGCTCATGTGCTAATACTGCGATTCGCGAAATACGTAATATATAATTAATAATATCCTATATGGATCTGAGACGTAGTCCATCACTGTTGACCAGTTGAAGAAAGTTCAAGTTTGCTTAGCGAGCTATTGAGGGGGCCTTGCTCGGAGTTTCTCTGCCTGAAAGATTTAGTAATGATAATATCCGCAGTAGGACCAGAATAACCGATATAACCCAAGCTTTCAGTAAGGGTCAGCCATATAGCTCGAAGAACCGATTACCGATGGGTAAGAGAGGTTTTCCAGCGGAAGCTTCTTGCCGATATGCGAAGTGTAGGGCGGCCTTCCACTAGATGGATTGACGACCTGGTAAGACATGCAGAAAGTTGATGGATGCAGGTGGCTCGGGACAGTGCTTTGTGGCGTTCCTTGGTTCAGCAGTGGACTTGTGAAGGGTTGTAATGATGTTTATTGAAATCGTTGTATTTCATTCTTTTCGCGCTACCAATATATTGTTATCCAAAACTAATATTTTATTTCAAATTTGTTTTAGATACGTCAGAGTTTGACGCTCTTGATCGAGACGCGAGCAGTGAAGAACTTTTAGCCACTCCACAAGAAGCAAGCCAGTTTATGTACATCACAGGCATTTGCTTTGCTTTGTTTGTCTTGGTGATCTCTATTTTAGTTCATTACTATGATGGTATTGTAGATTTTATAGGTAAAATATTGACAAAGTCGTGAATATGAAGACTGTATTTAATAAAGTTAAATATTATTTTATAATACAATTAAATTTCTGATTCAAATGAGATGTTTCGTTTCAATATGCATTTTCATTATGTAGCATATTTATATTTTGTACAGATATTGAATATGTAAAAGTTGGAATAAATTATTTTTAGAAAATATTTTTTCTTCTGCTTATATAGCTTTACAATAATTATAACATAAATTGTGCATATGACACTCTAGACACACCAAACATACACACCAAACACTTTAAAAAATGCATGGAAGAATAATATAGTGACTGTGACGTATTTATTTATTTAAACTTTATTAAACCTTACACATTAAGTAAAGGAACGTATGGGCGGCGTTCAAAAATGTGAAGATCTCTTGTTATTAAATAATAATTTAAAATTAAAAATTTTGTACAGCCGACTTCAATACAAATTATTAAGAATAATTCAAAAACTATTGGCCAGACCTTGATCAAATTTATATGGGAGCACACGAGATGCACTAGCTTACAAATAAAAAAAAAGAATCATCGAAATCGGTTCACCCAGAAAAAAGTTATGAGGTAACACACATAAAAAAGGATTAAAAAAATATCTTGATAAAATATGCCGGGGTATGTTCTTAGATATTGCACAAAAAATTCACGAAATCTTAGTAAAAACCAAGGAATCACTTCATCGGTAAGTAAGATACTTAAATAATAAAAAACATTATAGATTAATAATTAAAAAGTTATTTGTAAGGCGCCATCTTGTGTCATGGATTATGAAATTAATTTGTACATTTCTGTGAGCGATGTGTAGCGAAGTGTAGGACGATTAAGTATATTACGCACAATTTTTTTGTTGAAATAAATAGAAGTAATTATAATTAAGCTAAATTTCTTACGTTGATATTTGCTGATTATTCATTTTAGTTTTAGGTTTCCACGTCCAAACCACGAAAACCGAGAAAAGTGGAATTAATTCGTCAAAAATAATCGTAGAGAAGAGATGTGGTTACCAACAAATCATACATACATTTGTTCCTTGCATTTTAAGGAAGAGGATAAATAAATTACGAAGAAGGCAAAAATTAACAAAACTTATGTTGTTTAAAGGCACTTAAGTAATTAAATTCCTAATACATATTTTTACAATAACATTTATATATTTTATTAATTGAAATTAATTTTCAGCAAAAAAAAAAAAATAAGTGTATATAAATATAATTCAATGTGAAAACAGAAATGGTAGAAGTTTTTAAAGTTTTACTATGTTTTCTCACAGTAATTCATAAGGCATAATATAAAAAGTATCAGCTCTGTGTACATGGCTCACGCGAACTTAGGTTAGGGCTTTTGGGGACCCAGTTCTAGTTTTAGATTTAAATAAATATATTTCATTAGATTCGATTCCTTCCAATTTATATAGTTATCTTATAAAATATTTATATAAAAATGTAATTAAAATGCTATTGTGATAATATTATATATTATCATATTAATTTACCTCATATCATGCAAAATAGATGACAAATTATTAAAAATTGAACTCGTTTTAATAAATTAATTAACAATATATGTACTCTAAATAAACAATAATTAAATACCTACTGATCATTCTACCTACGCATAATCTATTATGATAAAAAAACCGCGCTTGCGCGGTAAGACTACGGCGCATGCGCAACCACATAGAGTAGCGCACAGTTTTTGCTTGAAATAGCTGTTCTAATACGTAAGTACTTCAATACTTCAATGCTTCTGGTATTACTCTCTATTTGTTCGTGAAGTTTTATTACAATCGATTTAGCCATTCCGAAGATTAAGTCGGTCAGACAGACATACAAAAATTTTAAAAATGGTTACTAATGTTTCTACGGCCTGTAAATATTTCATACAAAAATATTAACAGACAAAAACTACAATAATTTTGAAGAAAACTGAACAAATTAGCAAAATCGGACAGATTTTTTTGGTAGTTGATGGGAATTCGTTATCATTGATTCCAATGACAAGTTGGACTGAAGTTATAGAACGTACCGAAAAACTCATATCGCAACGTATTTTTTGCAGTCTTTCCCGGTAGGTGTGAGTATAGACAGCGACAGTGCGAACGAGAGGTGAGTAGAGTCGATGCCATTTTCAATACCATTCTTTAACCGCACGGGTAGTACGAGACGTAGAACATAAGGTTGCAAAATGGTTACAACTGTGAGGGACGAAAGATTTATTGTATTGTGGTAAGACATCGTACATGAGTTTAGAACTAAGCTCCAAGAAGTTCGATAAGTGGCATTTAACATAAGGAATAACGGCATACTTGCCTACTAGAGGACTTTTATCTATTTACCACAGGTCATCGAGTAATCGGTCCAATTTTGCTTGCTCACACCGAAACTATATAGTATGATGACTGCTTAGAGAAGTACTTTTTTCTGAGCTCAGTGTAACAATGTTGGAAGAGAGCCTAATAGAGGAGATTCAATAATTGTTTGGGGAGGCATATGCAAAAGGCACTTACCGAACTTCACATCGCGATAAAAGAGTGTGATTGCAGAACGATCGAACAGATTGTAACACTTTTGCCCCATACATCACAGACCACACTGCAGCGTTTGTTTCGGAATATCTCAGTTGATGAAATCGCAGTTTTGAAAGATCTAAGGTAAAACTATGTATACATTTTTTGCCCCCTCACACCGTACTCGCTTCACTCAAAGAAACTGATGGAAACATTTTGATGGGCAAGTTGGATGGAATATCAATAGAGACGGGGTGTACTGATCAGGTTTTTCACTATTTTGTATAAATATAAATAATATTTTGTACGTGGTAGAGCCACGCTGCAGTTGTATTACGGTTGTAGCACAAATGGGTCGGCTCGACCGTGGTAGGACTACGTTATCAAAGAATAGCAGCGTATGTTGCTGTGTTTCGTATGGTGAATCTAGAGAATAGAACCGGAGGCCCATTTTGTTGGAAATGAGGCATTCCATTTTGAGATGGACGCATAACAACGCATCTGCATTTTGGGTTTTAATTGAAAATAGATGTAGGCGTATATGGACCACAGCAACCACTTACCATCTGGTGTACTGTTTGCTCGTTTGCCACCCTTAAACTATAAAATTTAAATTGCCCCTAAGTATCTATCGGATTAAAAACAATTGAGTTGCAGTATTAACACGGTAATTTTAGAATAGTTCTTTTGTCAGTTGTCTGATTGATTTTATAACGCCCTCTATTTTTATTTTTCGAACTAATGGAACGAACCCATAGATGACGCTAGTGTACAGTTATCATAGTTATTTAAGAAGTATACTCAAATTATTACCTATTCACTTATTCTACGAAACGTCAGCATATTAATTAACAGTATGAGCGAAAGAGATAACCAACAATGCCTAACAATGAGCAGGCATTTTATATAACGTAGTTGTGTTATTTTTTATGATTGTAGGAAATGATATACATGTACATTTATTACAATGTGTAATGTGTATTATCTTTTATGCGCTATGCGGTCTCCAATAGTGTGTTAGTGTGGGACTGTGTCACTGTGAGATATAACTTCATTAAAACTAGTTTTCGTTCTCGTTTTTACATCTTCACGGGAAATTATTAGTGTATTGTTTGTCGTAATCCGTAGTAATTTTATAAACGAACATGTGAATTGTGAATTATAGAACTTTGCATACAATGAAAACAGGCTGTGCAAGTAATTTATTTATTTATTTAAACCGGTTTCTGAATGAACAGTTGAATGCGTGATAGCATAGTAATAAGTGAGGACGATATTTGTTTACAATGGCATTTTCTTTAAGTAAACTAAAAAATATTTTAAATACTAATCGGGATGGCCAATTGGCGGGAAGTGGTAGCTTAGAACCAGAAATTGGGTTCAAATTAGCGTTACATCCAGTCAGTAAAAATTTGTATGTGACAGTTGTCGGCGCCCGGCACCTTCCTTCCTTGTTTGGGTTGAGTCGAGCTCACGGATATATTGTTAAAGTAAGTAAAATTTATTGTAATTTCAGTTATTTTGATTATCATTAAGATTTAAGCCAAACATTTAATATAAATCTGTAAGCTTCATTTAAAATTTGTGATCTTGACTTCAAAATTGTTGCTTATCTTTACCCAAACTAATAGATAAGCAATGCGTAGAAATAATATAATACGTAATATAGAAAGTTAGCATGCAGTAAATATAAATTTAATTTTTGCCTCATTCAGGTATTTTTGTGTTACTGAGAATTAATAAACTAATTATTGTTCATAAATTTAATTCTTAATAACATTTTGCTGTATATGCAATATTTGTAAATTTAAAACAAAATTCTGCATGCATGTTGTGGATTCGACATCCGAGGTTTTTTTATATTATTTCCTCTTCTCCAAAAAAAAAAATTGAAGACCCGGCACTGAATCATAATAGGTGTCAAAAAGTAATTTTAAATAAAACGTAATGTCTCAAGAACTAGGCATCTGATTCTCAAAAAATTTATTGTTTTGAGCCTTTCGTCTATTTCTGAAATTATGATTGATTTCTGAAATATTATGCGGATAGTGAAAATAAATTGAATAATCTTACTTACTTACTTATTTTCACGCACAATCCCTGACGGGGTAGCCAGAGAGAATAGATCGCCAAGTGTCACGATCCTTATATACCTCTTTCGCTTCTTTCAGATTCATTATCTTCTTCATACATGCACGTCTAGGTATCCGAGTACTCTTGACCCTCCCCTCTTCGAGCAATTTGCTCACATGGTCTTCGAAAGTTAGTCTCGGTCTACCTCGACACCTTTTAATATTTACTTTCGCGCTATATATTTTCTTCACCATTCGGTCTTCACTCATTCGCTCAACGTGTCCAAACCATCGAAGCATGCCCTTATTAATTTTTGTGATAAGGTCATCTTTCAAACCTGCCATATTGCGAATCTCTTCGTTTCGCTTTCGGTCGGCCATGGTAACGCCGCACATTTTACGAAGAGATCGCATCTCTACTGCATTCAACTTGCTTTTATGCTTCTTCTGGTTTCGCTGCCATATAACAAAGTCGGTACCAACACTGCGTTATGTATTGCAAGGCGTGCACTCTTCACTACGCCTTGCCTTTTGACTAACGCAGTTAGGGCACCATTGACTTTGTTCCTGGCAGCGACACGCCTGTCCACATCTAAATCACATCTTCCATCCCGGCTAAAAGCACTCCCTAAGTATATACAATTTCATTTACCTGTTCTCGACTTTCCTGATTTACCCATATTTCACACTTCGTTCTCTCTTCGTCCCTTTCAAATACCAGAACCTTATTGAATAATCAATCAAACTAAAAGTACTAATATTAGAACTGGCGTTCACTGGGATCTTAAACGGACCAAAACGGAACGAACTAAATATTTTGTTTAGGAATACATTTAGTTATTTGTCATATTATTATTATCTGTGAGAATTGCTGATATGGATATAAAATCTTGTATCAGCGAAGCCGAACGTCAATTTTCGTCACTATTCGCATAAGTAATTTGTCTTGGTGGGATTTTAATTATAAAATATATATTTTTTTTAATGTTTGTCGATTAACAATTAGAACTAAAAGACAGCGGAGAAATAAAAAATGCCATAAGTTCCTTCCATTTTTGACGATTTCATACCAAATCTAACAGCCGGCATATAAAATTTCGATGAGTTTAGTTTTCGGTTCTTATGCATCTTTACCGGTAGGAGTGCGAGGTGTTCGCGATGACACTATTTTGAAAGACTACTTTTGTGGTCAGGATCTCAAAAAAAGGTATAACCTCTTTGCTCCGCCCAACAATAGGCCGATCACCATCTCCTTGTTTTTACAATAATGGAGTTTATTATTATTTGCCAACTTATGAGGTACCTCGAAAAACATCAGTTGATTAGTGACTGCCAGTGCTGATCAATAAGGTGCTCCGTACTTTGTTTCCGTCAGAATCGCTCAGCTATCGATCTTCTAGTTTACTTAACTCGTCAGTTGGCGGAGGCAGTCTAGTCCAAGGGAAGTCAGCACAATCGGGTTTGGCACAAAGCAATTTTGAAACTTCTATTTTATGGGCTTCTCGAAAAATTGTGTCATGGGACACCAGTTTTTTCTCAATTTCAGAGCACTTGAATTTTACGTGGTAGAGCCACGTTGCAGCTATATAGTGGTTGTAGCACGAATGGTTCGACTGGATCGGGGTGGGACCACGCTCTCACAGAATGCCAGCGTAAATTGTTGTTGTCAAGACTAGTGCTGAAAGCGGTCTAGTTCGAGTCGCTCTGTGGTTGCAACAAAATCTTCTTACTCCAAAGCATCTAAGACAAATTTTATTTGCTTTAGCATTACAAACAACTCGCAGCCACAGACTGACTTTTGCCTTAAAATTCATACGTGTATTGAGGACGCTAAAAACAAAGCTTATGACTGCCCATCAATTGAAAAAGTCTCTCACTCTAAATATCTTGGCGTCGTTGTAGATCAGAGGGTATCGTGGTACCCACACCTGGAGCATGTCATCAGTAGGACCCGAAAATTGATTTGGATGTTAAAAACACTAAGACACGTAATACCCGATAGTACTAAGCAATCGGACTCTCCCAGATATCTTTAAAACCAAATATACATTTCCCTTGCACAATCTATTATAACGTATTGCATTCCGGTCTGGGGTGGAGCTGCAAAGACCCAATTTCTCAACTTGGAAAGAGCCCAGTTTTTCCACTGAAAAACTGTATCAAATAAGTGGTCTACTCTCAGTTAGACAATTATATGTTACTATGACAACCCTCAAAGCACACAAATCCCTACCCTTTGACCCATGCATCTTGAAAAATCGGCGAAAAGATGTTGTGGTTGTGTCTTCTGGTACCAAAACAGAGTTTGCTAGTAGGAAATTTAGCTCACGTTCTGCATTCCTATATAATAAAATATATAGAATTTAACATATGCGACAAAACGTACAAGGAAATTTAAAAAGAAAAATAATTAAGTAAATTAAATTTTGAAAAATTAAATTAGCAGCTTAATTCTGCTGTGTTTCGTATGGCGAGTGTAGAGAACCGGAGACACTTTACTGGAAACGAGGCATTCCGTCTTAGTCCTCAGGGGTGACAACGCATCTTTATTTTGATTCTTATTGGCCACAGCATCCCTTACAATCAGGTGGACTGTATGCTTGTTTGTCATCCTTATACTATAAAAAAACTCTCCTTGTTGCCTCAGCCAGCATCGGAATCTTAGATGTTGACATCAATGACGCACATGTCCGTAGTCACTTGGTAGGGAAAATCGAATTGGCCTCTCTGAAAAGCGGAATAGTATTTCATGTCGGCACACCGCTTGCAACTTAACAGGGTGCAATGACTTGGCCCTGGGTCCTATGGGTCCAGGTACCCCAGTGCCAGCTTCTTCCAGAATCATCGACGACCGAGATCTATCTGATCGGCTGGATTTGTTAGCGAGACGGAGAGATGTTGCATCATGCAGTTTTTTACCGCATTTACTACAGGGAATGCCCGGAGAATTGTTCGGATAAATTGCAGTTGCCAAGTCGCACCATCGCACGTCGGGACTGAATTCTCGATACCATCCACACTATCTGGATGCTTGGCGGTCCACTACCGTGCGATTTTCCAAAAGTTTTCTTCCTCGTACGATGAACTTCTGCAATCTATTAGTCACAAGCTACTTTTCTAGATCGATACGACGAAGGGACCTTTAAGGAAAGTGCCTACACCTTCAAACGTCCAAACACCAGAGGAATCGTAAGAGCATTCTCTTACGATTCCTCTGGTGTTGTGAATGAACATCCTCATTAGTGGCGGCAGTCACCATTAGCTGAGTCACATGCTCGTATGTCCCCTCCTCTTAAAAAATTCATGGCACGTTTGAAGTTGGAGTAGTCCTTGGAATGGAACATTGTTTTCTTTTTGAGGTTTTTTTTTCTTCAATTTTAACAATAGCTCTATCTTTGAAAACAACTCTTTGAACAACTCCCTCTCTCTCAAGTCAACTCTTTGGAGTTAATTGTGGTGGCGGCGTAAAAGAATTCATCATCTCATTGCATCGCGTGGTTATTAGTAAGAGGCTACTATGTGGAATGCCAGAAATCTTATGGCCAAGCGTGACGACAAAGACCAATCCTTTATACAACGGTAGAGACTCATGTCCAACTGTGGACTTTTAAGAGCCGATAAAGATGAAAAAGAAGATTAAATGAATTGTATCGTATCCATGTCTTTGATATTATTTGCCTTTTAACTTAGCTTCGGATTCCGCTGGTGAGCGTATTTCTTTTGTTTATGTGTTTAAGTGGGGTACACTGAAAGTTTATTGTAACTTAATAGTAAAACATTTTTTAAGTAAACTAATATATTTACTGCTTTTCAAAGTATTCTTCATTACATTTTAAATATTTTATTCATTCATACCATTTTTGGAAACATAAGGACCATCGGTCTGATGGCATGTTTTTTACGTTTGGTTGAATGCTATCACGGCCTTTTTTGACTCCAGTAAATGTCAAACCTCTTATCGAATCTTTGGGTTTTATCAAAATAAAGATATCGCATGGGTGTGAGGTCTGTATTGTGTGCGAAACGGGTTACGAGCTCCATTTTTTCAGAAGTCAAAAATTTGTTTGTCATGTTCGCGGTGTTCGCCGAAGCATTGTCATGATGCATTAGGATGCAAATTCTTGCTCGTTTTGCCTACCTTTTTTAAAGTGTAGGCAAGCAAATGGTGTTGTGTTACCACTCAATATTCACTGACTTTTGCTCATCAAGTGGGATCATACAGATAGGACCTGTCTGGGACAAAAAAAAAAAACTTAATTTTGTTGGTTTGTTGTCGCGTTCGAAAACACGTACAGAATACTGTTGCTTTTTTCCAGAATGTAACAATATATTATCCATGTCTCAACTCCTGTCACAATGTCATACACAGCATTTGAACTTCCGTGATCTTACTTTAATAACATTTTACAATACTCAACTTGTACCCAATTTTGTTCTGGGGTGTGCACGAAGAAACCAGCGTCAACAAAGTTTTAAATTTTGATGTAGGTAATTTTCATTGAATTTGGCTCATACCAATTTCCAAATGTCCTTGACCTATTCATAGGTGATGCGCTGGTTTTCTTTAATTAGTCGCCTGACAGTAAGTCGCATTGCCCTCAGTGATGGCAGTCAAGAGTTGACCTTCACGAATTTCGTCATGGAGTTGGCACTCTGAGTCAATGGAGTAGCGTGCCTTCGAGCGGCCCTGTATCAAAATTTGTCGGGGGGCCCAAATGAAGGGTAAAGATTTTTCACAAAAGGAACAAAAACTCTCGCATTGAATTAAAATAATTATATATTGATTATAAGTTATTACTTACAATTAATACTCCTAGGAACTAAGCTAGCCAAACAATTCAAACCAACATCCTGTCCCATAGAAGTCCTTTGAATTTTTGCTTATACGTTCGGGGCCTCTGTAGCCCGGGGGGCCTGTATCATTGATACTGCTAATACGGCGGTAGCTACCAGTAGCTACGCCCCTGCTCTGGGTATAAAATACCCCCTGAGAAACGCATCATAGATGCGAGACGCCTTTTACAGGGATCGCTTGCGAATAGTTCCTGTCTGACCTGTTGACTATTGCTAATGAAAGTAAGGATCAAATGTCATATAAATAACAAATTTTATCTATAAATATTACGAATAACATAATAAGCAAAACAAAACAACCATTTTAACGAGCGAGTTCTAAAATACAAAGTCATTTTGTTAAAGACTTAAGTATTAAATTTACAAAATTTACGAAATTTGATTCTACCAGTAATGTTTTATTGTCGGTTAATTTACTTACAATAAAATTCGGCTGATTTAATTAATACGTATACTTGTTAATTGAGATTTGAAACTTGAGGAATTCAAGCAATTTCAGACAGGTTTAATTAACGTCCGTTAATTTAAAAACATGATGTAGGAGCGAGTTGCTGAAATGGGAGCAATTTTACACGATGCTTTGTAGGTACTATTTATTTTGTACAGCGTAACAAATAAGTTTTACGGTTTAACTGGAATTAGCAATACCTTCTTTTTTTTGGTTATATAATAATTATTTTTATTTATTTTATTATATTCTTCTTCTTTACAGCCTATTAAAAGTCTACATCTGAACATAGGTCTCTCCATAGATTGTCTCAAAGGGAAGATATCAAATTGTCAACTGTAGATCTTATTTTTTGAGTTATTATCAGGCAGATGCTGCTTCCTATCTCCTGGTTTATTTAGATCTGTCGCCTCTTACGACACCCACGGGACGAAATGCGGCCAGGTCAAATACAGGAGCAATGCCCTAAATCTAAAATCATCCATAGAAAAGTAATGGTAACTGATGGGTGTTTACTTCAAGGTGTAATTAATTAGAGAATATTGAGAGATGCGATGTATAAATTACAGTAGATGTCTATTGTAAAGAACTTCCAATAATTATTGCGAAACTCTCAGAAAAATCATCCCGACCCGTCAGTCGATCTTTGCCTGCGCTATTGGGACAATTTCCTGCAAGGAAAAAATTCTCTGGAGCTACAAAATGCCTTCATAGACTTTGTAGAGTCCAAATCCCCAGAGTTCTACCGCAAAGGCATAAATCATCATCCCTCAAGATGCCAGAAATGTATAATGATAATGAGGGTAAATATTTCTATTTAACAAATTAATATATTTTTTCTTAAAAGAAAAGGTGTTTGAATGTTTCAGTATAAAACGACAATTGATACTGCCTATTATTAAACGCCTCATATTAAATATATTTATTTAAATATAACATTAAATATATAATATTTGGAATGAAATCCACATGTTGAACTTGAGTTGATAGTTAGGCAAGGCAGGTCTCGTCTGATGAATTCTATTCTTCGTTAATTTTGCATTGCATTTGAAACCCCTAGTAGTGTCCTCCTACCGGATACCGCTTTCAATGCGTAGATAACTGTTAGGCTATGAATGATAGTAATGACAAGCGCACGAAAATTGTAAAGAATAAAACAGTCATTTTCTTTAATTAATTTTATACATTTCAAATGGTACTGTCTATAAGATTGGTCACTAGCGATATTCTTTAAACCATTAAATTCTGCATTGCTATTCATGTTCGTCATTGGAAGGAACCCAAACACTTAAAGTGACTTTCATTGAGTGATTTGTAATAAAACCTAACAACGCACACTATTTACCATCGCAGCCATACCAGTTAAAGTTTGTTTGTTCGTATTTTATGCGCTGACATGCCGCCGTTCAACAGATTGCGGGAAGACTTTGTCAACTTACTGCTTGCACTTGGGCGGAGGTAATAGGCATACTACAATTAACTTACAGTACAGACTGATTTATTAGAAAGTGATTTATCATTCAAATTCAATGGATGTGTTATCATTCCTAATTAAATAATATAGCTCTTCCAAATTTAAAACAATATTTACACAATTATATCTTCTGCGGCCGCAACTCGCCGGCTACCAGCTAGTATTATCTAAAAATAAATGATTTGATTAGTTTATATGTGACGTGATTCACGTTGATTCTCATTAAGTATCGTTTAATCGTCGCCATTAGCACGGGCCTTGACGAATGGCTTGTAGATGAGGTTTATACTATATTGGTCGCTTACCTTTGTAGTCACCTTTTGATAAAATCAGAAAAAAATATATGCATTTCAGCAAAATCACTTGCATACATGTATGGCCAAAATTACAGTTGAAAACCAATGACTGTCACAGTATACAAAATTCTAATCAATAGAGCAACTACCATAACAACACATGCCAGTTGGTATTCTTTCTGAGCAGGCAGCAGAATCGCGTTACCAAATTTGGCGTTAAGATCGGAAAGGTATACCGAAATACAATGGTACAAAGACCGCTAAAAGCTATGTTCGATCTGATGCATAAAGCAATGGTAACTATGGATCCAATTATTTTCGTTTAATGACTAACTGAAAGG